>OX375783.1:8643779-9096279 GCA_947359385.1 Chesias legatella
GGTCTACTGCTCTTAAAAAATGCATGTATTTTAATACGATTATTTAACACAAGCAGTGTAGACGCAGTAACGTTGCGCACTGAGAATACTATTTGATTATTCCCAGAAACGGTGATTTATAAACATTTCCTGTAGCTGCAAGCATTGCTATGAAAATGTAGTATTTATTCGAGTTCAGATGGAAACAAATGACAAACTGAACCGAATTATATGGGACAATTTATTTCAAACGATACGATTTATATTGCTTCAAAAAAAAACAAGCTGGCAATATGTTGGCAAATGTTTGTTTTTAAAAATAATTCCTTTGCATTTGTAAATGGTGCTGATTCAATATCACAGGTCGTTTTCACTGCTCGGCATTTTTCAAAATTTGTATCATTATGGGTGACATTGGGATTTCATAATATATAATCCCGTACTTTTCGTATATGACAAGAAAATATAATTTCTATTTCTTATATGTAATTATCGTTGCTTTTACAAATCCACACAGAATCTGTAATTGTATGATAACTAAATTAAATGTATGTAAACGTCCAATAAGCGAATAGATTTTGAAGAAATATATCTGTATTTTTATTATATATATCATATATTATATTACACACATATATCTGTATTTTATTATATACATATATAAACGACTTATGTATTTCCACTCATGGCCGGCCAATGTTTGAAAAATATTATAATAGCCAGGAATCAAATCAAAATTTTCCTGAAATTAAATTTCTGAATGTATATAGTTAGGTAATGTATATGCGCAAATGTGTGGTCCGTGAGCATTGTAGCCAACACTACAGTAATGCCGGGTAATGCTCAACACATGACATTGTATTGCTGGCGCTACGTACTGGCGGCAATGTTGTCGTAATACTGGCGGCAATGTTGTCGGAATACTGGCGGCAATGTTGTCGGAATACTGGCAGCAATGTTGTCGGAATACTGGCGGCAATGTTGTCGGAATGCTGGCGGCAATGTTGTCAGAATACACTATCGTATTACCGGCGATAGACTGCTTGAAAACATTGCTCGTTTACGGCACTGCGTTACGATTACACCCAACTGACAATCTATCATTACAAACGTAATTTGTGACTCTATTGTATGCTCACCCTCATTAGAAAGTCCAATTTCCCTCAATGTGATGTTAAATCTTTAAATAAATTTATAGCGAGCCACTAAGTGAGTGCTGTGAAATTTACGATCGCCATTTTATGAGCGCATATACGAGTTTTATTTGCTTATAGGCTTTTAATGGATGGCACATATCAGGAACATTTATGTAACGTGTAACTTTGAATGTAGGTTTGTGTCAATATGTAAGCTTATGAATATAAATTGGAGACTCATAAAATTATTATTTACATACTAGGGAAAATAACATAAAATTTACATCGGTATTACTGCGTCAATTAATAACTTGTACCGTGTTTTATTACATGTAACAATAAATGTCAGTAGTTTTTATTGATGAATAATTTACAAAACATAAGTCAAAGTCAAAGTCAAAGTCAAAAACTTTATTTCCATAGAATTCATAAAGAAATGGCTTGGAAACGTCAATATTCAAAACATAAGGTCACGCGTACTTATCGATAAGTTTGACGCCTGTTCAAACCCTATCCGACCCTCCATGGGGAAGAAGATAGAAAATAGACACACTCATCACTGCATCTGTGTCGGACTGCAGAGTTCCCTGTGACGCAGGTGGCATGGACACAGAAACAAAGATTCACAGGATCTTCCAAATCTTTAAAACAAACTATATAACCCCAAAAAAAAATTGCCTCGCTCTTAGATCGAACCCGTGGATCGCCCCTCGCTTGCTGAACCGTTAGATAATTTCTGCTAATCTTATATATAGTGCTAAGTTAGGAACATTATGAAGAAGGGCCCTTTAGTCCCAAAGTAAGGCCATGTAATAAAAAGGTATTACAAGCGCGAAAACTTTAAATGGAGTTTTTAAGTTTATGTTTCCTGAATGTTACAGAACATAAACCGTGGTACAGTCGATAAAAATGCCATTCGACGAAATACATCTCTCTACTGGTAAATAAATTTAAGAAGAACATTTTAACACTGCGCTGTTAATTAAAATGTAACAGTGTTTTTAAATTAAAACTTAAAAATATTAAAATTGTTTGTTTTACAGACATTATTATTTTACCATTAATTGTTTTTACTGCTATTGTGATGTTATTTATTGTATTTATTCTATATTTTTATCAAGACAAGCGCAAATTAATTGGCTGTTGAAACATCCAAAATACTACTATTAGACGATTACAGCATTAAAAACAGTGCAATAAAATAACCGTCCCTGTTGGTATAATATTCATTTTGATCTGCGTTTTTGAACTTTTAGTTAGTCTAGTTATCATTACCTATTTTAAGGTCAGTTAACACAGTTATTAGTCACAATTAGGTAATAGTTCAGATGGTCACACGTCGCCGCGTCTAAGTTGAATTCACCTGCAATCAATTCAGTCCCGTGAACTAAATAAACGGATATACAGGAGGTATTACTTATAGACAATAGACAAAACTTTATTACTAAGTATTTTACTAGTTTACTGGGCCTCAGAGTGCTTAGATTTTTGGGTAGATGGCGCTGTATGAAATGCCCACCATTTTTTTTTACACTTTATTATTCAGGTTATGTGTACACTTACTTAAAATACACCACCGGATAATATATATGACTTGTTGATTGTTGATTATATTGTTAGAAAATCGTATATGCTTTCAGTAATGTTCCTATTGCTCAGTTAATACTAACTCTGCCTTATGTTTTGTAGGTCGTTGCTTCGATTTCTACCCAGGGCAAAATGTTGACGCACTTAGATGTGTCTTTTGCACCTGGGTCCTGTTTGTATCTGCAAATTATAATAATAGTATTGTATAAGTTTTCTAGTTCCCATAGCTATGCGCTATATGGAAATGTTTGAAATTTCTATCAATATCTATACACATAAATAAAACTGGAGTGTCTGCTTGTAATATTAAAATAACCAAAAAATAAAAAGTGCATATGAATGTATACATGGTACGAGTACATATACCAAAACATATTTTTTTACAATTATTGTCTGTCTGTCTGTCTGTTTGTTCCGGCTAATCTCTGAAATGGTTGGACCGATTTCGACGAGACTTTCGCTGGCAGATAGCTGATGTAACAAGGAGTAACTTAGGCTACTTTTCCGAGGGGTAAAATAGGGGTGCGTGATAAAACTGAATTCCACGCGGACGAAGTCGCGGGCACAGCTAGTTTATTATAAGTCTACTGCTCCAGTGACATGTGATCGAGAGACAAACAATTACGGTAGCCTAACTGGATGGCTAGAACTCGTATAACGTTGAATTTATTATATTCCTTGACTTGGCTCTAGGATTAAAATAAAACTGCATGCGTACCAAACACACAAACCTCCTTATATATATATTATTACACCCCATAAAATTGTGAGTGAGTGCCATGCTGGGGCTAAGTGAACTCTGCACGCCATTGCGGGTTCAAATCTCAGAACTTAGTGTCGACGACCTCTCATACAAGAGTGATTAAACATTGTACAACAATAAGAGATATTGATCATTGCGAAAAACTACAGCTTTTCTATTCAGTATAAGTATAAAATAGCTAGGATGGCTGTTTTTGCGAAAGCCATCATTGTGTTACAGACATGTACAGATATGGACGATTGTAGGCTTCTGATATCAGGAACTTGCACGTTGCTAGCAAGATGAAATTTATCAGTGAGTGAGTATTATAACATCTATTAGGGGTTTCTTTCCTGTTCTTCCCCATGGAGGGTCGGATAGGGTTTTAACAGGCATCAAACTTATCGATAAGTACGCGTGACCTTATGTTTTGAATATTGACGTTTCCAAGCCATTTCTTTATGAATTCTATGGAAATAAAGTTTTTGACTTTGACTTTGACTTCTACAATGTCCAAATAAAGTATTGAATGACTTTCGATATACTTAATGTAATTATTTACTGAATCCAAGCACCAATGTTATGTAATCCGCCAATTAATAACTTTTTTGGAACGGGTGTTACGCCAACGACTTTGCGCAGACTTGTTTCATTTCACATGAAAATCTCTTTATCTTTGATACAGATATAACTTAGCAGACAAAACAAACAAACGGATTTGCTTTTTAGTACTAAACTCACAGTCTAAGTTGAATTCTACTTTGATGATATCACTTATATGCAGCTGGCCTGTGACCACGGTATGCTACAATAAATGCCCATAACAATTGGAAGCATATTTGCCTTTTCTAATTATTACAAATTGGGTGGGTTCTTCTTCAGAAGTTATGGGGCGTAAAGCAACAGCCCCTTATATTCTTTACCAGCCTTTACCATCCTTTACCATCATTGACACGAAAATCTCGTGTCGATCTCATTTTTACACAGCCGTAAACAACAATAAAATAGGTGAACGACATGGGGAAGTAATAAGGTTCGAGACAAAACAGTATACAACATAGGTAATGAAAACACACAGTAAACAAACTACATAAGATGATGGGAAGAAGTATTGAATACACATTCATTTATTTTTATTTATTTATTTAGTATCACAAAATCAACAGATCTTAAACTAACATGTACATATCTTAAATATTAATACTTACATCTAATAATAGTTTTTTTTTTGTTATGGTTCAGGGAACAGAAAGGTTAACAATCGCTCACCTCTACGAATTACGTTCAATAGTAAAAGAAAAATCGATTGAATCATCGATTTTATCAGTATTTATTAATAACAACGCTATTAATTATTAAAAAAACTTATATGTACATGATATGACAGACTTACGTTTGACTACGTCACCGCTACTATGAGTACTGGCGGTGACTCTACAGCAGATGGAATTACTAAGACTTAAACCCTAATGCCTTAATACAATATCACCTAATGATCCCTCTGTTCGTCGAAATGCAGCCATACATCTATTTACTATAATAATGCAAAAATTGTTTGTCCGATCATCAAACAAAGCTAGACGAACTAAAGCGATTATTGATTTAACTTTTTTATGTTTCTTTTTTAACTATAAATTGTTATTTAATTACACCTCGCTGTAACGAGACTAAAATATAATAATAATGCGGACGAAGTCGCAAAAACTACTATTTATATTACTTTTTCTTGCACTTTCGTTACTGCTAGTAAACGTCAGTACTGTGGCAGCAAGCTGAGAGCATTACGCAAAGACAAATGTCTTTGAGACAACATTAACATAATCCAAGTGGGAAACAAAGGAAGTGACGTGACGGGGGTGACTTCCGGCCCATACAGTGTTATGCTGTTTATGTATAATGTTTTGGCGAAAAAAGGCACATTATATATGACTGGAAGCAATTTTTAGCTTAAGGCTTAATCGTGTTTTGGCTACCAACTGATGGAAATTAAAAAGATTTACAGAATTTTTAAAATTTTTAAAGATTTACTTTATTTGACTGGCCTCATAGCTCAGTTGGTTAGTAACCCTACCTTCTGCGCTGTAGGCCGTGGGTTCGATCCCCACTCAGGACAAACATTTATGTGACATTTGTAACATTAATGTTTGTTTTGTGTCTGGGTGTTAATATGTATTTTAAGTATGTGTTTACAAAAGAAAGTATATAAGTATTATATCAGTTGTCTGGTTCCCATGATACAAGCTATGCTTAGCTTACTTTGGGCCTAGATGGCGCTGTGTGAAATGTCCATCATTATTTATTATTTAATTACTTAAGTTTAGAGACAATTATGGCGTAATCCTTAAAATATTACTCTCAATTCTCGTCCTCTTGTCGGTTATTGAATCTCCGCCGAAGAAGCTTCAGTCAAAAATATCATAAATTTAACTCCCACTTTCCCTCGCTAATTGGTAAGTGGAAAGTAAGTAAGCGACGACGGCTTGTTACCATTCTGTTATTTATTGACTTATTGCATTCAGTTCAATAAAATTACATTTGATTTCAAGCAATGCATATATATTATTATTATTATATATTATACATATTTCATATTGTCCTTAATTATATAAGTTGTGTTTGTCGTAATACTAGGATATATAAAAAAATTGAATTTGTTATTGGCTGTAAGAGTAATTTTAAGTAAGTAATTTTAAGCAAGAGCTGTAGATTCTGTTGAAAAATAAATAAATAAATAAATGCCCCGACATTTTCACTCATTGTTAACTTATAATCTAGCACTATAATCCAACTATTATTGTAAACGAATTTCAGTCAAGCTGGGAATATTATTCAAATCCGTTGGTTCGCGCAGCTATTTCTATCAATGTCCATTACAGTATTTGCATAGGAATTCCATCGTACATTGCATCTCGTCCACTGCACGCGACTCCCCGGCGGCCGTTGATCAAGATCGATGCATTTGCCGGATAGGGTCGTTTGTCCAGCTGTACTTACCTACCCTAGGGATGATACAAATAAACACTTAATACTCTTTCTGCGAAAATGAGACAAGTTTTATGCAAATAAGTCGAAATTTGAGTAACAGTTATAATTTAATGCCCATTTCTGCCGCAAAGCAGTAACGCGTTCGCGTTACTGTGTTCCGGTTTGAAAGGTGTGGTTGCCGGTGAAATTACAAGCACAAGAGACATTCCACCTACACGTCTCACAGTTACGGGCGCAAACGATGCGACTTGGGTCTTGTCGTACCTAGTAAGGGAGGACCCAAGTCGCATCGGTTGTTATGGGCCGAGGTTACCACTTAACACCAGGTGGGCCGTCGGCTCGTTCCGTAAATGCTTCACATAAAAAAAAAAAAAAATCGGCAATCGATGCATTTGTACCTGTATTTATACTCTAAGAATGTAACATATACTTCATATATTGTCTATTTAGTCTCTATCTATATTTAGTTTAACAGTTAGCAGACCCTGTGTCACGTTCTTCCGGGTTAGTACTGCCACTTCACCTAGTTCTGCCGCCAAGCAGTAACACATACGCATCACTGTGTCCGGTTTGCGGGTGAAATTACACAAAGAATATTCCACCTTCACTTCTTAAAGTACGGATGCATTAAAATGTGACATGGGATTTCCATAACTAAGTAGGGGAACCCAAGATGTATGGTTTGTGTTATGGGCAGAGGGTACAGCTTAACTGGGTATTACAATTTCACTTAACATCTTGCTCGTTCCCGTAACTTATTCACATAAAAAAGGAGATATTGAGAAGTTTACTGAAAATAAGTTAACTTGATTATCATCTCTGGCGATTCTATAAAAACAACAACCGATGTATTTATGTTTCGTTTGTCCAGCTGTACTTAACTAACCTAGGGACGCTACAAACAGACATTCAATATTTGTTGTGCTAGAAAATGAGACAAGTCTTGTGAAAATAATCTAAATTTGTTTATTTTGGTGTACTCAAATTCTTCATACTCAAAATCTTATAAAAGAGGGCGTTTTAAAGCTGCGTTTTTTTATATTTGCATGAAATCAGAGTTTTTTTTAGATTTTTATGCAGGCAACACGAACAAATATGAAATTACTTTGCTGCTGTAAAAATGCCGCTTAGTTTACCATCAAAAACAATGTTGCTTCTCGTTGATAATTTGAGAACGCGTTGCAAAGTACGGCGGATGTTTTTTGTTGGATATTAAACATATTTGGTTTTGCGCACTAATTAAATTCGAGAGTATTATATAACAGTATGAACATTGAAATTGATACAAACATAGTGAAACAAAGGTATATAATTCGCGCACAGGTCCTTTTATTTTGAATCAAGTTATTCAGGAAAAATATGTGAATATAATAATTTTAAAAATTAATTAATTGATTTTTTTAATTATCAAATAAAAATAGTACAGAGTTTATTCCGGAGAGTTATGCCACACTATGCTTATTCCTTCTGATTCTAGGTTTCCTTAATAAATTATGGATATAGACATTGCCGATAGACAATTGTACTGTTCATTCACATATTTTTCCTGAATAACTTGATTCAAAATAAAAGGACCTGTGGGCGAATTATATACCTTTGTTAGCCGGAACACAGTAACGCGAACGATTAATTAATTAATTAAAATTAATTAATCGTTCGCGTTACTGTGTTCCGGCTTGAAAGGTGTGGTTGCCGGTGAAATTACAGGCACAAGAGACATTCCACGTACACGTCTCACAGTTACGGGCGCATTCGATGCGACTTGGGTCTTGTCGTACCTAGTAAGGGAGGACCCAAGTCGCATCGGTTGTTATGGGCCGAGGTTACCACTTAACACCAGGTGGGCCGTCGGCTCGTTCCGTAACTGAATCACATAAAAAAAAAAACTGATTTCGATGAAACTTCGATAAAGAACAAACAGATGATGTTTCTATGGTAGAAACTGTCAAACAATATTGAATGATTGAATTACACTATCGTTCGACGACCGATCATTTATTTGCACTTTTACCTACGAACACAAAAACATCAAACAAACATATAATTAGTAACAAAATATGTGTTTATAAAGTAATGGATATGGAAAACACATATCTTAATATTTCTTGACTCGACAATAAAGACCATGAAAAATATTTACTGAATATACTGAATTCAAAGTATTTATTCTTAACAAATACTGCGAATTCAGTACATCCCTATATGGTTCTCGTAAAATTCGTATTTCTTTTTGTTTCTATGGATAATCCCAGTGAATGCGATGTAGGACACTGGCAGGCTCCCAAATATCGTACAAAAAAGATAATTCTCTTCACGTACTTTGGGCTACAGACTTCAGCAATTAAATAAACACTGGATTTTGGGATGACATAAAATGTTGTATTTTTAAGTGGCAACTGAAATATGTATATTAAAATATTAGAACGTGTAGATGGCTGGACTTATATTTAGTGGGAAACTGTGCACATATCAACTACATAGGACATACAGTTTCCAGTTTTAAGTATTGTAGTCTGGTTTTGTATTTCAAATACATGTGTGTTGAACGTCTTTTATCAAGTGACTAGGAAAAAATTCAAGACAAATCTTGAGTAATGTTTGCAATTATCACTGAAAGGAATGATCTAGGCGAATATAGTCGAACGACGATATAGTCGATACAAAAATTAAGACTATAAAAAAATATCTAACTCGCATCTTCAGTGAAGACATAATACTTTTACTATCTCGTAACAATATAAAGGCAATATGAAAACTAATCTCCTAATACCTTCTCAAGAACTGTAAGGCTAAGGTTACCATTATACATTTGTAGTAATTTATTTACCTTGCGAGGGTATTGATGGCATTTGAGGTAATAAAACGAGAAAACTTGGCTACTTTTGTAGATGTCCTTCAGTTCAGGTTAGTGACCTGAGAAGATAGGTTTTGCGGTAGGCAACGATGCTAATTCTGTTGGCAAGAAATTAAATGTAATTTTAGTATAGCATCTTTTTTTCACCCTAATGGATAAAAACAGACAAGCTATCGTTTCAAACTAAAAATCTGTCAAACGTGGCTTCCCTGAGGCAAACATATAAATTCAGAAAACATAGCATATCTTAACGATTTTTTATTTTTTATTTTATTTTTTTGGATATTTCACACAGCGCCATCTAGCCCCAAAGTAAGCTAAGCATAGCTTGTATCATAGGAACCAGACAACTGATATAATACTTATATACTTTTATTTTGTAAATACATACATATAATACATATTAACACCCAGACACAGAACAAACATCAATGTTACAGATGTCACGTAAATGTTTGTCCTGAGTGGGGATCGAACCCACGACCTACAGCGCAGAAGGTAGGGTTACTAACCAACTGAGCTATGAGGCCAGTCATTTATTTGATTATAACGGTTTTTTTTTATTTGCAATTTAATGTTTATAAATACACATTTCAAAGATATTTTTATTATATGCATACCGCGGTTGGTACCTGATATGTTGATGACACTTTTCTGCACATTTGATATCTATTAAGTAAAAATCAAAAAGCAAAATAAAACATTAGACCAACAGTAAAATTGTGCTTATTTAAGATGTGTTTTCGTAGGGATGATTTTATTAATGGGTTTTTATTTAGATATTTACCCAAAGACATGACTCCCGAGCGAAATTATTTTATAATATTAAATTAAAATTAAACAGTAATTCTATTATGTATTAGATATAAAGGTCTTACCGATTATTTATGCCGTAAAGTAATAATTAATAATCTTGGCGAGATATTTTGAAAATACTTTTAGTTTTTGAAAATCTAAGATTTTCTTTTGAGCCGTTTGTTTGGCGATCCTCTGCATGGCGAGATAATTTTCAGTCGAGATTAACTGTTTATGTCGAGTGCTAATGTCGATCAAATGCATGTCAACAAAGCGAGATTTCGTTTACCGTTAGATATGTCCATCGAAGTTACGTGTTAGATTCTGAAATTCGCCAAGAAATCGACCAGAACGCAAGTGACTAAAATCGCAAACCAGTAGACAAGCTTTCAACTTATGCCGTGCGGACGACAGGCCACGCTGGGCGACCGACTGAAATCGACCGTGAAAAGGTTTGCCATTCTAAGGAGTAGGAAACCTATTATACTCTACATTTTCGAATAGAATGAGATTAGTCGCTTGCCATTTAAGTTGACTGTGTAAATGAAGTGGCTACATTGTGGCTACTTGGTGGTTCTGTGACTGCAGCCTACTAGGACTGGCCTGCGACTGGAATTTCCATATACCATTTAACGCAATTACACGCCTTTCAAATCCGTAAACACGTGTTAGTTATTTTGAGTATAAAGTATTCAGACCCAAGTTTTAGGAAATTGTGCCATGTATTGTAAATTTGAAGCATTTTTATTATTTCCAAAAACTGTACTCTTGAAAAAAAACGCCGACTATGTATTCAATAATTTTGTGTTCAAAATATCTAAACCAAATTTCAGGCAAATCGTTCTTCGCGTAAAAAAAACTTCAGATTGAAACTTTAACATTCCGGTGCAGAACGTTATGGGTAGTTTGAACAAAAATATACTATATCAGTCTC
The DNA here is from genome assembly GCA_947359385.1 of Chesias legatella. Lineage (NCBI taxonomy): Eukaryota > Metazoa > Arthropoda > Insecta > Lepidoptera > Geometridae > Chesias > Chesias legatella. Next base: position 8,654,792 of record OX375783.1, read on the forward strand.
TTATAATATGTACTGAAGAATATTTAAGCCCTGTTTGATCGATCCATAATAGGTAGTGGGTTCGAATCTTATAATGAATCTGATTTCCCTGTGAAGGGAAGCACCGTGAGGAACCCCGTGGTCGTACGGCAAATACCCAGCTGGCTAGCCATCTACCGGTAGTCACTTACCGGTGTATTCCACCATCGACTATATAGTTGCTTAGTTGCGTAGTTGCTTCGTGTGATATATAGTTGACTACAAAACCTAACGTAACTCGTACGCAACTATATCATCTAAGTTTGAGCGTAAACCTGTCAGTAGTAATTTGATTTTTTTATTATTTATTATCATATAAACAGCACTTATAACTAAAAACTTAATGCCAATTACAGATTCTCAATAAAGAAATTATTTCAGAGTTATAAGTTCCCTACGATTTTTGTACAAATTTTTCAACTCCCAAGGGGTTGCCAATCAAAAATCTAAACTGAACATCTTCAAGCTTCAAGATAAATTTAACATCCAAATTTCATTTCACTCAGTTAGGACGTTGATTATTTTGTTCCAATTTGTTGGTAACTAGCAATATGCCGAGAACTTATTCATTCTGTTAGGTTACTGTGAAATGTTTTATATCTATAACCGAATGTTTTTTTTTTGCCAAAAGATCACTTAAGACCCTGTAGTTACCCAAAAAAGGTTGTGCGTTATATAAGATATCCATGTTAACAAAAAAGTGAGTGAAAGATATCGATAGAACCAATTGCAGCCCATATTGTAGGGAAAAGTATATCTTCATTTCTGTTCTCAAAATGGTACACGGTAGAGTAAACATCAAAAGCTAATGCTTATCCAGAATTACTACTAAAGCGAAAGAATAAGCGAAAATGGTCTAAATTAAAAAGCAATGCCTTGTCGGGACAGAACGGGCGAAACAAAGAACTGAGAATTCATCAAGCTCTTTTGAACTCGGACTACTGTGGTGTACGTATTCAGGAACCATTGGCGGAAAGAAAATCTACGCTAGATCGGCACTATTTCATACCCCAATGAAAAAAGTAATCTGTTTTATGTAAAAACCCTACTACATTACTCTGTTTGCGGTGTTGAGGATTAAGAACTGACAGCTACTTGTTGAGTGTGTCTCTCCCTCTTTCTCTCTCTCTATCTTTTTTTTTAACTTTGATGACTTTCTGTTATAAGTTGTATAAAAACACAACAGAAGATCTTCGTTTTGTGGTGCACTGCTTGTGACGTAACAGAAGGAATATAATAAAATTCCGCGTAGATGAATTCGCGAGAGGGTATCATGTGAAAAAAGTCTTAGCAAAATGATTTTCCATTGCATATATACCTGCAATTTCTCTCACAAAAATGCATCAAGAATACCGTTTATATATTAAATAGCAAAAGGCTGCTAAAATCCTTATGCTTAATTTTTTTTCTACGCGTAGTACGGCTACGGCGTACATTTTTCTAATGCGTAGTACTACTACGGCGTACATTTGTCTATGCGTAGTACCGCTACGGCGTACATTTTTTAATGCGTAGTACTGCTACGGCGTACATTTGTCTATGCGTAGTACCGCTATGGCGTACATTTTTCTAATGCGTAGTACTACTACGGCGTTCATTTGTCTATGCGTAGTACCGCTACGGCGCACATTTGTCTAATGCGTAGTACGACTACGGCGTACATTTGTCTAATGCGTAGTACGACTACGGCGTACATTTGTCTAATGCGTAGTACTACTACGGCGTACATTTGTCTGTGCGTAGTAACGTTTTTGAAGTCTACATTTTTGCAGAAAACTTCGCAGCTCTCCACTTCTTTGTTACAAAATTGTTCTCAGATTACAAGTTCCTACAATTTACGCAGAATGTCTGTGACCTAATTAGACGTAGGACTAATTTACCTTTTTGTCCCGCAGGTATTCGAAACGATTTCGCAATCTCCGATCTTAATCGCAATCTTACGAGGCCGAGCGATCCATTATCTCCGTTTACATGTTTGTTCCTCCTTGTAAATGTCAAGGTGTGCTTGAAATTCGTTTGATTAGAAATGAATTCTAGTTTTAACTCTTTCGTGTGAACCAGATTTACATTTATCTAACATGAAACAAGTAATTGGATTATATAGAAAATTAATTGTGCATTGCATTCCGTGTGCAAGTCTATTTAAACGAAAACCTGCTTAGATGAAGAAATATTCCACCCAAAGCACCGATCAAATAGGACTAATTCGAGTCGCAACAATTTTAAACATTAACAGCAAATTAATTAATAATCAAATACTACTTAGGCGTATATCATATTTCCAAAATAAACTTAGTTATTTCATATCTAATAACAAAAAAAATAAATATAATTTCTTAGCGCAAGGAAGAGGAATAATAAGTATTTTTAGTAGTAAAGAGAGCAAATAAAAGCGTTAACGCGGCTGCATCGAGAGTTTCCACTGGGAAAATTGCTCTTTTATATAAGGGTGGTAAAGAAGGCTTTAATGAAAATTTTACCCTGTTTGGAATAGACAAAACGGTTGCACCGTTTTGTAAGCCATGTCACGATTTTAATTCGTGGTATTTGTTGTAATATTCAATGGATAGGGTCAATTTAATTAAGAGAATATGAGTAAACTAAACAAAATTCAAACAAGTTTTGACCTGACCTAGTGTCGGCGATAAATTATATGTATATATAACTGTAGTCTAAATATATTATCTGTTATTATGTGAATGTATTTTTCCAGAAATAATTCATGTTTCATAACAATATATTTTTACATTTCACACATCTCTGTCGAGCTTCAAAGTAAGCACAGCTCATGGGAACGGGGCAATTGATATAATACTTATATAGTTTGTGTCTGTAAGTATGTATGTAACATAATATCTACACCAGAATATGTAATATTGATACCCAGCTACAGAAGAGACATCTATTTTCGTCACGCAGTTGTTCCTGGGTGGGAATCGAACCCACGACATACCATACCGCGTGGAAAGCGTAGTAACTGTGAGGCCAGTTTAAAGTGAGTATTATTACTTTTTCCTTATAAACGGAAAAAGAATGGTAAAATAATATTATAAGTATTGACGAAAATTAATCGGTACTTTAATTTTTAAGCAAGGACGGCTCACAATCTGGTCTGCTTACAAATGAAAGTCGTGGGTTGCCCGTAGCCGCGTAACTGATTGAAAGTAACACTTGTTTGGCTGAACCTGGTTTTGCTCAAGCTGGTTTAATGAGGATGCTCAAAAAATAAGCCAAGCATCGCCTTAATTAATAATACTCAGCGGGCCTGTTGAGAATTTAAATTCCCATCAATCCTACTCATTTGCAAAGTCCTTTGGGAATTTAAATTGCCATCATCACACTCTGGGAGCTTAGGGTTAGTGGGCCAGTTAGGAAAAAGTTTTTTTTTTAAATATAATAATGGTTGTCAGTTCACACAGCGCCATCTAGCCCGAAAATAAGCTAAGCATAGCTTGTATCATGGGAGGGAACCAGACAACTGATATAATACTTATATACTTTTCTTTTGTAAATACATACATATAATACATATTAACACCCAGACACAGAACAAACATCAATGTTACATATGTTACATAAATGTTTATCCTGAGTGGGGATCGAACCCACGACCTACAGCGCAGAAGGTAGGGTTACTAACCAGCTGAGCTATGAGGCCAGTCAAATTAATATAAATAATTATAATGGCTCAACTGATCCGATTCAGCGCGTGAATTAGTATCTTAAGACTAAATAACTATTTGTTAGTCTTATTGCTTCTCCATCCTGATCTATTCGCTTGCAGTTACAGAACTCCACAGAACCACAGAACAACGAGCTTCCACTATAATCCTATCAATCAAATCTTCAAGCCATCTTTCATCTGCGGAACTATAAAACCATTTCATATCTATTGGTTGATCTCTTCCAAACGCCAGCGGCAATCCAATAGAACACCGTTTGACTCAATAAAAGTAAAAGAGATTTTTTTCCAGGGAGTAAAATGAGAGATTTTGATGCAGTTCATACGAAAATTTCGGATAATGCTCACTGACAGTGACATGGGTCGAGTGTTGCTCGCCCGCCCGTGAAATATCTCACTGCAGCTCGGTTTATATCCAAATAGATGCCGCTCCTATCATGTATTTAATTTCATTTATTAAGAAAGGTTATGCGGAATTTTTCATATTCACTCGCATTGCGCGGGAATGTGGAAAGACGGTGTTTGGGTTCATTATTCACTCAACGCACCAGAATATGAGTGCCTATTGTATTAACTCTTTTATTAATTCATTTATTTTTCGACATATTAAAGTTTATCTTGGATTTTTTTACGTTTATAGAAACATATTGAGCACTACTAATATTCCCTGTGTCACAGGTGTAATGGACCCGATACTTTACGCATCTGTTCCTCAGGCAGTTGAACTTATGTTAAGTTAATCCAGTAGAATACAGATAACATTACAGGGTCATGCTTTTAATCGATAGGTATTCTGTACTCATTGCAACAGTATGAACCTTTGTGATACAGTACAAAACTTAGATAGTGAAGATGTTAAAACAAGAACTGTATAATTGACTGGCCTCATAGCTCAGTTGGTTAGTAACCCTATTCTGCGCTGTAGGTCATGGGTTCGATCCCCATTCAGGACAAACATTTATGTGACATTTGTAACATTGATGTTTGTTCTGTCTGGGTGTTAATATGTATTATATGTATGTATTTACAAAAGAAAAGTATATAAGTATTATATCAATTGTCTGGTTCCCATGATACAAGCTATGCTTAGCTTACTTTGGGGCTAGATGGCGCTGTGTGAAATGTCCACCATTATTATATTATTATTATTATTATTAATCACCCTCTCCTGTTTCTCGCTGAACAGGGTCTTAGATGTATTCATAATTAGGTAGTCGACGGCTTAATTTGAAAAACATATACAAATATGTATATTTTAAAACATTCCCTGTATGTATAATGAAACACTTCAAATACAATTTGTTTAAGTACAAAGAACCTGTGTTGGCCACCTGAACGGTTCGTGTCAAACACGGATTGTACTCAATGCATATTGGTACCCTCGTCAATGTCACGGATCATTGACCCCACTATCAGCTGAAGATATTTATTTTATATGAATCTTCCACGCTTTGAGCTGTCAGCCGTACAGGGCCTTGGTACTCTTTATTATTTTGTCCCGGGGGTACAAACGATAAATAAATATTGAGGACATTTCACACAGCGCCATCTAGCCCCAAAGTAAGCTAAGTTGTATCATGTGAACCAGAGAAGTGATATAATACTTTTTGTAAATACAATAAAGAACAAACACCTATGTTCGTCACACAAATTTTTGTCCTGGGTGGGAATCGAACCCACGACCTACTGCGCAGAAGGCAGGGTTACCAACTGAGTTATGAGGCCAGTCAGATATACGAGTATTTTAATTTTGATAAGTACTACAATACAGCGTTATGGTAGCATGAAATTTACAATGTTTTACAAAACCTTCGCAAACTAGGTAGGCTAGTAAAACGAATACATCTTGTTATAATTCAATACCTAAAAAATGTATTCACTTTTATTCCATTAGCAGCAATAATAAAAACTTTTACATTTAAAATTATAGTTAAGAAAACTGCAAAACTACACTTTTTAAGTTTTCTTACAATGTCACGTAATAAAATCACGAGTCTAGCTGTTATCGCGTACGAAAGATTGTTTAACTTGGAAATATGCCATAACGACTTATGGAAGTACTAAGCAGCAAATATATTTTGCATGCCACTTAACAAGCCGTGCAATATATCATACAGAAGACACTACAAATGTACGCCGATTAACATTAAAAATTGTAAATTAACCACTGAAGTATTGTTTGCTCAGTTAGAAGTCATCAGTTTTGTTAATTTTTAGAGCTTGGCTTGAACTATGTACATTGTACACTCAATACAAAGGTCGCTGGTTCGGGTTACTCTTATTTGTCCCTTATTCTTATTAGGTTAGTCTTATTTGTAGTTGAGAAAAAAAAGGAATCCCTCCATTAGGGGTTTCTGTCTGTTCTTCCCCATGGAGGGTTGGATAGGGTGTGAACAAGCATCAAACTTATCAATAAGTCCGCGTGACCTTATGTTTTGAATAATATTGACGTTTCCAAGTCATTTCTTTATGAATTCTAGGGCAATAAAAGTTTTGACTTTGACTTTGACTTTGACTTCCCAGTTGTTATGCCGTCAGCTGGTAGCCTAATGCTGTAATCTCTGAAGTGGAATAGTGCAGCGGGGGGCAGACAATGGGTTTATATTTGAATCAAAAATCATCAATAACGTCTAGTGATTAAGATCGGGCTACCGTTATAGATTAAAACGCATTCACAGTGGGAACGTAGATAATATCCTAATGCGTCATTCTTAAATAAATTGCTTTGTATAAAAATCGTTAAGGCGATGATGACAGCTAGCATAATATATCTACACCACATATTATATGTATATATTGTGTAAAGAAGTAAACTTTGTAAGTTTGTTTGTAGGAAGTAATCTCTGGAACTACTGAACTGATTTTGATAATTCATTGTCAACTATCAAGCTACATATTCTGTTTAGCGGAATATTCTATATTCCTGAATGGTATAGCCTATTTTGAATGTTTTTTTTTTATGTGAACTTACAATATTTGTTAATCAATTCAACAAAACAAAAAAAAACTATTGTCTAGCTACTGAATGAGGATAGCTGGACAATAGCTGGTGAGACAGACTCAGTAGGTATGATAAATATATTGCTATGAGAAATTCTATGAGATTAGTACTAGTGGATGTCATTAACACATCTCTATTCTTGTTATTAATATTATTATTTCAAAATAACTCCCTCTTAATCATATCCTCCACAGTAAAAAACTATTTCATGTTTTCATTCTCAAATCTCTTCGCTCACTGAAAATATAGCTGATATCAAGTGTGAACCTGCGGACTTAACTAATAGTTGACACGTTTGCACAATCTTACGCGACATTCGTTGCATTCTCGGCTTTATTATGAACCTTATTCCTTTATACTTAAAACTGATTATTGCATTGCTAGGTGCACACCATCTGACAATCACGTCGGAATCTTCAGCCTTATATCTAGCTTATTTCGTGTGACTCTCGGTACATGTGCAGCGGATGGATCGTTCGAGCATGGCGGCTCAGTAGACAGTGACAATCTGGTCGTGGGTTTGAATCCTACTACCTTGAACTTCCGACAAAAACATCGCGAGGGTATCATTGCATGTTAGTAGGACACATATGCTACATTTTAGGGTTACAGGATTATGTGTCGCAGTATCATTATTATTCTGAATAATAATATTAATAATGGTGCACATTTCACACAGCGCCATCTAGCCCCAAAGTAAGCTAAGCATACCTTGTATCATGGGAACCAGACAACAGATATAATACTTATATACTTTTCTTTTGTAAATACATACACATAATACATATTAACACCCAGACACAGAACAAACATCAATGTTACAAATGTCACATAAATGTTTGTCCTGAGTGGGGATCGAACCCACGACCTACAGCGCAGAAGATAGGGTTACTAACCAACTGAGCTATGAGGCTAGTCAATAGAGTATAACGTTTACACATTTGTAAAGAAGCAATCTAAAGCTAGACCTACTTACTCTCTCTCTCTCCAGCCAATGTGGTGAAAGGATTGACGAGCACCTCAAAGAGGCTCCTTTCGTGCACCTGACAAATTTTCAAATTTATGTTTATATGACATGTCAGTTTCCTCAAGATTATTTAACTGTTTTGAGAACGCGGTATTGCGTGTATACATTATGATAAATACATTTTTAAAGTGAAAAATATTGCTAATCTTCATGATTTGGATCATCAACGTCCGTATTGAAACACGGGCACAATATTACTGGGTCAACAAGTTCTCTGTTATATCTACATCGTTTTGTGCTAACAGAAGTCACCGTCTATGTTAATTATGTATTTAATTATTCTTTATTTATTTATTTATTAAGGCACACAATACACATTACAAGAAAACCATATAAATATTAATCTAGAATACAGTTTTGATCTGGCTTGGAACATAACAGGATGTGCGCACTGCAAAAACTACATTTAACAGTGTTAAGCTAATAAAAGAAATGAAATGTTCGGGAACTTAATACTAAAAAGAATTAAGTACTTCCCAAGAATAAAAATACATACAACAGGCCTTTTTTTTAAACTTTCATAAATATGTTTTTGTTTTGGGGAATCAAATCAACCAATTTAGTTGTATTGAATTCGATCAACCAATCTAAAAATTCTTGTTATACTACAAATCTGAAACTATAATTTTTGTCTCGTAATACAAATATAACTTTTGCTTTTCCATGGCACTTGATATTTATTACATACTTTAGGACAATAAGATCCTGATGTGTTCCACCTATTTACCAGTAATTTTATCAAAATTCATACATGGAATTTCAATTCTTATAACTAAGTATCTGAAAATGTTTGTACCATAATAATACTGATGTCCAATAAATTTAATTTTGCACGCAGCTGAACTTGTGGCAAGATCTTCCGGGAAAGTACGTTCTGCCGTCATCCAGGTTTCTGCCGTCAAGCAGTTATGCATTCATGTTACTATGTTCCGGTGTAAAAGGTTGGTTATCGGTGAAATTACAGGCACTTAGACATTCCATTCTTTTCTTCTTTTCTTTTCTTTTCTTTCCATTCCATCTTGAGTTAAGGGTGGATAATTCATATACAAAAAAAATGTACAAAATTAATAATAATATATTAAGGAAAATATGATCATATACCCACAGGTTTTGAGCTAATCAATTTGGTTAGTTCCAAATCAAATGGCGGTTGGCCGTCACCAGCCCATTAGTTTAACGGAACGCGGTACCCGAATTGGTTACTGAGTTAATGAAATAATTGTACTGTTTGATTCACAAATCAATTTATGTGAAGACGTACTCTCATTATTATTTCGAAATTTTACATATATTATGTATATAGACAATTATTTGGAAGTGAATATTGTCTGTTTATAAAACGACTCGTGAAATTCACAGGAATGTCTTGATCAATTGCGTAACAATTGATTAAGGCTTCTAATGTATGTTGCAAAAACTTTCAAATCCAATATATAATTTTAAATGTATATTATTATGTAAAATATCGACAGTCCCTGAAAAGATTTTCTTGTGTGAAACTTTGTAATCCCGTAAGTTGGCGGATAGCAATCATTTATTACAGGTAGTACACAATCTTCGATAGTTGAGATTTGAACCGGCATTGAATAGATAATCGAGGGCGTGAGTAACGCAGTTTAAAATAGTTGAAAAAGTGCAAATCGCATCGAAAGTCGGTAATGTAAGTTCGCATAGTAGGAGTAGTGTTGAAGTGGCGGCGACGGCGCGGCGGCGGCGGCGGCACCGGCGTCGCCGGAGGCGTGCCCCGGCGGGCCAATGGCGCGCCCCGGCCCCGCCGCCCCCGACCCGGTGCCTCTCCACCGGCCGAGCCAGTAGGTTTGTGTCCTTTTGGCTGACCGCATGACTCCGTATCTCGCTTCGACGCTGTTCTCGTTGTAACCTCTGTACGTGCATCACGCGCTTCTCCTCCCCGACGCCGACGCTAGCTTCCGCGAGCTTCGTGCAACTCGCCCACTCCACTGACTTTACACGACGCTGTGAAACTTTCTAAACAAAGTGGGAAAGTGAAGAGTGGTGGTTTGCAACGCGGCGTCCCTGCCAGGTACAGTCCTCCGGCCCCCCCTGGCGACCTCGGGTGGAGGCCGCCACGCGGGACTGTTGACACCGACGCTGGCAAACGCTGCCGAACGCACCAACTCATTATCGACCTTACTCTGAGGTCGTAAAGATCGAAATCGCTCAGCAGCCTTTGCCAATAATTGTATGTGTCATGGTTGGTTTAATCATCCCAAAATGACAAGACTCATTACATTCCATTGAATGGCAACGTTCGAAATCAAAGTTCTCTTGAATACGTAAGAAAGTAACAAACTCGATTTTAGTTAACTTTTACTAACTTACACGACGCAGACAAGTAACTCCTGAATTTAATGACCGTCACGAGAAACTTATTTCATACCAAAGTAATGAAAGATTTGTAAGAAAGGTATAAAGTTCATAATAGTTTAGCAAGGGAAAAATTTTGCCTTGGTAGCAAAACAGTTAACTTGTTACGCTGTTTAATCTCCATATTCAAAAAATTGGTAGAATATTATCAAAATTTTTTTTCAAAGTATCTCATACGATAAACAAAATAAAGGTAATTTTGTAGGTTACGAGTTACGCTCTCGTTGGGTTGGAATACAATAAATTGTAAGTAGCTACGCATCGTGATAAAAAGGTAATCGGTATACGTACTGTACTCGGTATGTAAAGGAGGCGCGCTTGTTCCCTCGGCATCGAAACCGAAGGTCGGATATCAGACTCAACTATACATATTCAATGGAGCTACGGAGCTCCGTACCAAAAAATCCAATCGCATTAAAACGGGCGGAAAAAATAAAAGGGTAGCTTAGAAATACAAGATACCCCGAATAAACATAACAATTTCCGTTTCATCGCGTCTGAACGTCAGACAAATTAAAGAACATTTTTCCGTTCCTTCTCGCTCCCACTTACTCCCACTTAGTGCCTCTCGGCTACCATAAAACTTAACTAGGGGCTGTAGCCGCGACTAATTATTAGGGTGGGTTTACATAACGTATTTATGAGTATGAGATTTAACGGCACGAGCCGGTCTCGGGTGGTCTGTTATCGCGCCATTAAAAAGTTGTCCTCGGCGGGCGCGTAAATAACATAATATGAATCCGCGCGGCCACTCATTGCCGAATATAACAACAAATATTCACGGTTGCATAGAGGAGAACCATTTTTAAGATCATATTTTGTGTATTATTGTCATTGCTGTTAGAAAAATGAAAAATGATGGATATTTTATTTTATGATTTGATGATTTTGTATAATTTAGTAAATAGGTGTATTGTTAGCTTTGATGCACATTTAAAATTAGTGGGTTGCGAAATTTATATGACGATATTGTTGAAACAGTGTCATGTATGAAAAATGTATGATCATATAAGTCTATTTATTTTGTTCCGTTGAAAATTACTAACACGTAGGGTATTTACGAGTTACATTTTGAAGAAGAAAAATTAAGTATGTTACTTCTATTTTCATGTTTCTTAACTATTAATTATACACATAATTGATACGAAACTAAAATAGATCAGAATCATTTTAGTGCAGTCCATGTAGTTAGATGCCAAAAGAATCGACACTACTATGGTTAAGATCCAATGAGCTTTGCAACCTTTTTATAGCAATCGCGTCTAGTCCATGCAAACACACAAAATCCATTCTCTGTGCGGCGCGGCGGACTGACTGGCGGTTGCAACATCAGCTCGTTATTTCTCATTGTTATTTTAACACAGCGTGGCCAAATATTTGGAAAAAAAACTCACTATATCCATTGCAAATAATTTATCCAACTTTTGTCGGCCAGTTATTGCATAGTTGTATGCCAGCCTTTATTTGTTGAGTTATGATACTCATGGACTCATAAAATTGTCTGAATAATAATTATTCAGTTTTGGATAGCTTTATTTACTGGTACCCAATTTTTTTGTTAAATATAAAACGATTTGGTACCTTTCTATGCATACAGTTCTGAGTCGATTGGGAAAATGTTAAAGCTCCTGAATTAAGGTATTAAGAACGAAAAAATTCAACACTCGGATATGAAAAGTAATTATACACATATCTGATTTATGGATGACTTAATATTATTTTCGTGAGCAGTAGGAATCCAATGACATCTAATTCATCAAAATCTATTTAGTTGTGTAGGCTGTAGAGTATCCCAAAGGAACAGGCATACTTAAATCATTAAACCTGTTCAGGTCCCTACAAGCAGTAGAACTCTCGCCAAGTTCGTCCGGGGAAGTACTGCCACCATGCTCATTTCTGCTGCCAAGCAGTAACGCGTTCGCGTTACTGTGTTCCGGTTTGAAAGGTGTGGTTGCCGGTGAAATTACAGGCACAAGAGACATTCCACCTACACGTCTCAGGTTTACGGGCGCATACGATGCGACTTGGGTCTTGTCGCACCTAGTAAGGGAGGACCCGAGTCGCATCGGTTGTTATGGGCAGAGGTTACCATTTAACACCAGGTGGGCCGTCGGCTCGTTCCGTAACTGAATCACATAAAAAAAAAAAAAAAGTCACTCAGGTACATGTAACTTGATGTAACAGTATATTTAATCAGTGGTAAAATAACATTATCAAAATTAGGCAGTTTTCCAGCATTACATAGCAAAAGCATCGTTTTTATTAATAAATATTATTTTCTAAATATTACACATTTTATTTTTTCTTTCATAGAAAACTGATCTTGTAAATAAAACTACATTAGGTATACATTATTTAGGCATACATACATTAGGACACTGATGTCAGGGCGGATTATCGGGCCATCCACTACCTATCGTTTTAATATCAGAATCAATTAGAGGATAAATGCTAATAGAATTGCGGCACCGACGACGAAATGACGATGTTAAAATCCAATATTCCGTCTCATAGAGGAATTATTTGTTGCGACCACTCGACGATCCGATGGTTTTTATTTGTTGCGTTTCCGTACAAATTTTTAGAAAGAAAAAATTAGAATTAGAATGTTAGACTATGCGCCGATAAGGTGTCGATCATGGAGTGCAACTGATTGTGTATGCGCTCGAAAATCCTGGATACCTTTTATCTAAGTTAAATAGGAATATCCTAAATTTATTGGGATGAAGTGGTGCCATTACTTTTGTCTTTTATAAATATTTATGTCAAGTAATCACATTTATGGCCTGCGTCTGTCTTTCCAACCTAGATATTCTGTTTACTAACAACCCTTAGTATCTTCAGGTAGAGGTTGCATAGGTGTTTTCTAGACCATCGTGTTCCATCGTCTCTTAACATAGGCGAGACTTCGATCTAAAGTAGGCTAGGTTGTAAAAAAGATTCGGAAAAAACTAAACACTTTATCTTTACAAATTTTCTTGTTCCAAACCCTGCCAAAGATTCAAGTAAGAAAACAAACTTCTTAAGATCTGTTCGAACTCCAAACATGAAGCTGGTAACTTTACTGCTTACGCAATTTAAGGTGATGTGTACTTAACGGACTGATTTACCACTTTCTCTTCACACCAAATAATTATTCCCAATTCGGCCCTACCTCTCTCTCTCTGTCTCTCTCATCTCTAAGTTTATTAGCTTTGTTTATGTAACTGGAAAAGTTATAGTCATAATCTAATTGGAAACTCGTTAATACAAACACCATGTTTATAGTAATGAGAGTAGAAAAATTAACTTTTTTCATTATAATCTAAAACTCTTAAAAGGAAGGAAGTATTCGTATTTTCCAAATGTATATTTTTATCCAAAATTCAAGTTCAAAGTCAAGTTCATATGATCGATAAACTGTGACAGGGATTGTCATATGTGGCACGTAGCTTATCAGATAGGAACCGCACCAATCCCCGATAATGCTTCCTAATCCAACGGAAAGATCAGCACGTCGCGGGCGGCGCCGGTCTGTCTGTCTCATATACATAACAGAGTAAATAAGCTAATTTCAGTGAAATATTGAGCTCAGCTTCATACAGTGCTTGATTCAATGCTGACGCAATCTTACTGGTAGTTTGTTTCTGGCGAATATTAAAATTGAATGTTTTACTGGCCAAATTAATAGATGTTTATATCTCTTTTATTCCTTTATATTTCATCTTGATTCTTAGAGTGGATTAGTGTTTATAATATTTTGCTTTTAAATTGTATTCTAACATTGTTTCAATTCGTGAAACTGAAAAATGTGAAAATCCTTTATTTTATTATTAAGTGAAGTGAAAGCGACCCAGCTGGTAATCATTGGACGTTGATCTGTAATAATTATAATAAATACATTTATTGTCTCTAAAAACAATCCACATATAAAATAAAAAGTATACAAACATTTGAGTGGAAACCAGTTTGATGCGGGACGGGTGCCACAGATGGGCCCTCAAGTTGGAAAGCTATAACGGCTACATATTCACTTAACGTAACGTGATATGTAACACAACCCCGTGAGAAGTTAGCAAAAGTGAAGTAACTTAATTCATTTTATTTATTGATCCTTTTGATCCGTCAATCGTTCGCCAGTCCGCTCCTATCCTAAACAAACATAAGCTGGGTTAAACTCGACAACTATGAATGGCTTATATTTTTCTGGTCTTACTCGATAAGGATCCATTTTATATTGAAGTTAGATTTAGATTAAATGAGTGCCATATATTATTAATTATTTTATCTTTTATTTGAAACTTTGACTAATTAATTATAATTTTTTGATCAATTGACGTAATATACTCAAATATAGCTTTTAATATTTGCATGCCTAATTTTAAGGTAGGACATAATTGATACATATATTATATTTAAGATCTACTGTAACTTACATTATGTTGACGCAAATTTAATCTTTATCTTTCTGTATGTATATAAAATGCATTTTGATTTGCATCACGTGACATCGAGTCAGAAAATGGAAGGATGGTACTCCGCCAAAGGGGTTATCGTCAGCTCAATAAATCCGGAAACAGTCACTGTTCTTACGTCAGCCGGCAATGGGTCGTTTGAACACCGACAACGACACGCGGTTCTCAAGTGTATAATTTCAGCTAAATTTGTGTGATTTATCGTCATCGCAACGAGTTGAATGTTATTTAAGGGTTATTTGAGTATTCAAACTTCCCTTGAATTTGCTGTGAAACTGTACTGATTACCCGACGGTATCGTCGCTCGTAACTATTTAATATGGTCTTCGTATGAACTTTACGAAAACTGTAGAAGTTTAAAAATAATTTCCTGCTCACGTCGAACCTTGAAACTTACCGAGTAAATTTCCTACAGTTGGTTCATAATATTGAATAGACCATTAAAATAGCAACATACTTGAACCACGTAATGGTTATTATTGTTAGTTCTATTAGCATAGTTATAAAAAACGTTGCTAGAAAGCTTTTGATGTGAAACATCTATAGCCGCACGTAAAACCGATTTCTGGTGTGGCGACGCGTCGCCACGGCATGCGTTGCATATTACTTTTACAAAATAATGTCGATGTTTCACATTTGCCAGGCGTCCCGTGACGGCTCACATTTTTATTTATACATATTCTTGTGACTATTACTTATTTATATGTTATTTTTCTGTGTTTGTATTTATTTTACAGCTTTACATTTTAAAAATCCTTTAAAGGGGGGCTTTTTCGTGCTCTTCGTTTTTTTTTGGGACATGTCGGTTTCTTCATGAAGTATTCCTTCACCGTTTTGAGAAAGTAGTATTTCGCACATACATTTTTCAAGACAATCTTATTCAAAGCTGAAAAATGCTTTCTCTATTAAAACTGCTCAATTTCCTAACAAAAATCTGAAATGTCATGAATTATTCAGCTATACATATAAGCTAATAGCTTTAGTTAGAAACCATCCTCACTATCCCGTTGATTTACCTAACCAACATCTGACTAAACAACTTCTCCCGACCCGTTTTTGTACCAGCCCAGAAAATCAGCCTGTATACAGGGTGTCCGGTAATGAATGGATAACCTTGAAATGGGTTTTACTAGTAGTAGAACTATTGGGCATTCGGCAAAAAATATCAAATAAAAAAAAACAAATAGTATCAAAGATATGTATTTTTTTAATAATATCGATGTTTTGATTTTGTTTTTTTATTTGTTTTGTTTTGTTTGTATTTTTTTTATACTACTTGGTTTTTTTCTATTTGATATTTTTTTCCGAATGCCTAATAGTTCTACTAAGACCCATTTCAAGGTTATCCATTCATTACCGGACATCCTGTATATACTATAAAACTTAAAAAGGTTAACATACAATTTTAATTTCAATTTCACACTCGAATACACGGATTACGACACGGGTATCTAGACTGAACAAAAATTTCGGAAGCGATCGGCTCGACAACTGTAGCGTAGAAATTTTGATGGGCTGTTATTACACAGTCCGTTTCAAACGTATTGTGCGAGAGCTGCCTACAAAAATTGTATTTTTTGTATTGTACGCCGCGTTGTTTTTTTCCTTCGTGTGGTTCTATTCAGTACGCTTTGATTAGGTGCTGATAATGTAGCGAGGCACGGAAAATAAACCTTAAGTTTATTGGTAAGTATATAACGTTTTATGTAATAAGTATGGTGCTTGTAAAATGTAGACGGCTACTTAGAGTACCTACAAGAAGTATTCTTCAATAAAAATAACTATCGGTGTACCTATTTTTTTTTTTTAAATGGATGTTTAAGTCTTTAATCGATAAGATGACGAACTTGACAAAACTACAAGGCATAAAGGTCTTGTTATGAACAGTTGTCTCATAATTTATTTATTTATTAAGGTGCCAACTTTGATTTAAAAATTAAACTAATTAAAAAGTATTTACAGGCAATCGAAAATGAAAAAAAATGAAAAATGAAAAATTTTGATTAGGAAAAAATAATTTAAAGGTATCTATTTGGGTGGAGCATGTAGGTTAAAAATGCCACCTATTTTCAACACTGGAAACCAGACTGAGTCTGAAAGATCCTCAGTACTGGCACTAGTCTAGTCACTCGATACGTCTGACGTTTTTGGCTTATCGTAACTTTCAACGGATTTCCCGTTGCTGAAACGTACGCGTTGACGTCGCTATAACGAGATGGAACGCGTTACTGGATAATAGGGCTTCACCTGCAAATGCCTGTTTTTATGTTTCATGCCACCAGAATTTTCAAAGTACGTAGCTATTAGAAGGGAAACTAATAAGTATCACAACATCTAAAACCTCCCATAAGGGGGTGATCGTAACTACGGTTGAGTATTTTACCAAAAACTGAAGTAAATAACAAGTTAGATAGCAAGCTAGACGAAAGAACAAGTGCCGGAACATATAACAATAAATACAATAAGTACACTTAAATCTGAGTTAGGTAAAAACAAAAAATAATCCTTTTTTTTCTTAAAATTTCATTTTATTTAGAATTAATTTCCGTAGTTTAGATTCGCAGATGGAATTTAATACAATAAGCACAAGTGACTTTCGTATAAATCACATTATAATCGATGGTAGTAGAGATAGTACATCCAAGAAGCATCCGAACTAAGAGTTTCGCTTCTATTGTTTGTGTATGTTGGCAGTGCGTTGTGGCTGGCGCATCCAATTAACTTCAGTTGTCTGTATAGCTTGTAATGTACGGTGAAATATCGAGGGCTTGATGAGTAGCCGCCACTGCACTGCATCCATTTCATTTACCTACGGGACCCTAATTTAATGTTTTAATATTAATTGTTCACAGAAACAAACAAATACAATTTAAAAATATAATGACAGATGAACTTCAGAAGTAATGATTTCTTTTTATTATTTATCCAACAAAAAAATATACAATTACTAGTCAAATCAATAGTTTTTTTTTAAGTTTTAATAAGATTTTTTCACATATATAATATAAACAGCAGTGTTTGTATGTTTGTTCGTATTAAATGCGCAGCGATATCTTTTATCCAATGGAGATAAAACTTTGTCATCTTATAAGTTGCACTTGCGCAAAGGCTATGGGCGTAGTACATTTTACTCACATTAAGCGACGCGCGTGTCTTACCGTCAAAATACGACAGCCACAAGACTTATAAATTTACTAAATATATGTCCAAGAACAGTAAAAAAAAAACATATTATTGTACAGTAATTTTAATCGCTTTTAATCTATTCAAAAACGGTTTAATTCTTAATGGACACGTAGATATTTATATGGTCTTTACATTATTTTAAGCATCCAAAGGCTAGATCTTCCTAGGCTATGTATGTCCGGTCTGCCTTTATGACCTACATGATTACATAAAATGGACCCTGTAATGTTAGCTTATTATAAGAGTAATTAAAATCGTAGAATAACATTGTTTATGAGGTAAAGTGATCAACAAGACCAATGAATATTATAGCTGATATATTATAGTTAGATTATTACTGCTAAAATCATAATAAGTTACAATAAATAGTTTGAACAAATTTCAATTTATTTTTATTTTGATAGTAATGTTTTAAACCTAGACTCTGCACAGGTCCAGTGGACTCAATATTAACCCTTCAGTACAAGAAAAACTAATTTTCTGGAACAAAAAACAGTAAAGATACGTTAACAAAAACTTCTAAAATTAACATTTACAATAATCACCTGTTGTACCGACGTTCACAAGTTTTTAAACGAGTTTATATAAACACAGCTATATATTTCACGCTATGATAAAGTCTAGGAGTCGTCATCCGCTATTGATACATGATGCAGTCTGTAACCGTAGCAGTGTAAGCCCCGGCTACGAGCATAATATTTACTGTTAAATACCAGATTTAGTTGCCTAGTTCCTCTATATTAAAGTCAATAAATGGCAAATCCATTTCAATTACGCGACTAATAAAAATAAATAAGTTTGGATTTGATTATAATTACGTTAAAGGACGTACAGTTGGGTTCAATGTATTATTTTAATGCATTCCATATATCCTTTATTGACTGGCCTTATAGCTCAGTTGGTTAGTAACCCTACCTTCTGCGCTGTAGGTCGTGGGTTCGATCCCCACTCAGGACAAACATTTATGTGACATTTGTAACATTGATGTATGTTCTGTGTCTGGGTGTTAATATGTATTATATGTATGTATTTACAAAAGAAAAGTATATAAGTATTATATCAGTTGTCTGGTTCCCATGATACATGCTATGCTTAGCTTACTTTGGGGCTAGATGGCGCTGTGTGAAATGTCCACCATTATTTATTTATTTATTTATCTGTAGCAATTACCGTTAGCAAAGTGTACGATAATAACGCACTGCCAGATTTATCTCGCACCGGTTTCAGCGTGTTGCCATGCGCCTCTCGCAGACAAATAAGTTAATTTCCGGAAGCGAGCTGGCAACGGCGGCATTGTTGGTTTGTTTGTCCCGGCTTGATTACAGCCAGGCATCGGGCTCCATTCATAAACAGTGTAATCAGCTACCAATCGATGGTAAACAATGTACAAAAACCATTAGTCGATAAGCGTTTTCGAATTGGGCTTTCATCGATTTCTGATTCGTACGAACGATGTAGTACGCAAGCAAGATCTTTTAATTGATGTATTGTGGTTGGTTCGTTAATCTTTCTTTATTCTTTATTGTACACAGAAAATAAAATATACAAAAAAGTCATAAGTGATACATGTACAAAGGCGAGCTTAACCCTACAAAGAGTTCTCTTCCAGCAACCTTTGAGGCTAGAGAGAGGCGATTTTATAAAGGTAGGATGTGTACATAATAAAGATAAATTAAAACTAAATTTTTAAGGGCTTAAAAAACCTACATACACCATCATCTTTGTATAAATAAATATAAGCAATTAATAAAATTTTTGAAAACTAGGAATCTCTTTGTGTGAATTACGAGAATAACATTTAGACTAAAATACACTCAATATTAAACAGTTTTATACCGCAGCTACGCTTGTTCGGTTGTCTTGATTTAGTGTTTAGTTTTAAGGTTTATTTACACCACACATGATTTAGATCCGTGACCCATAATTTACAATTAAGGTACAGCCCAGATTGGGCTATTATTTTATTCTGATTGATATAGCTAAACTGCAAGTCTTATAAAACGCCAAAAGCGGGACATGTTGATAAAAACTTTTACCCTATTTTGCAAGGATATATCGTTAATTTTGCATTTTGTAAAAATGCCATGCAACTTTTTTTAACAAATTATGCTTACATTTTCTAAAGTACAAAGTTTTTTAAGTTTTATGATGCAATAAATTTATATTCTTTAAATAGCATAAAAATACACAGTACAGAAAAAACTTATATTAAAATAAATAGACCATAACGATACTCGTAGCCTTGCTAAAATTGACGTTAGCGCTCCACCTTAACGGGTTAAAATGATTTCCCTTTTCCAAGGCAAGTGGCAAAAGCGACTCAGTCCACATTGAAAGCCGAGCTAAAGCGAAAGCTAGCTAAATCAAAAGCGTCCGTATTCAAGCTAACTGGCTATCTTACCGTGAATGACGCAATTTAACAGCATTTGACGAATTTCGAAAAGGAGTTTTGCTTTTCATAAACAATTGCTGAGGAAGATGTTTTTCTTGAAAAGCTGTGTATGTATTTGTTTCAAATAATCGGTGATTCTGTAAAGACATGTTTTTAAGGGTTTATTATTATATAAAGATATTTTAGGTAGTTTCTTTCAGAACCAATATTTTTGTTATGATTTTTTATTGTTATTATATCTTATTGTAGCACAATTCGTCATATTACTTTTTAAACATTTCTATAAATTTTTCGCTAATTATTTGTAAAGCAGATATATATATAGATATTTAGATATTAAACTCTTCTAATATTAAACTCTTTGATGTGAAATATAATTTAGTTATATTCTGTAGTGATTTTCTTATAAAAGATGATGCAGAATAAATATTCCCATCGCGTGTTCGAATTAAAGTCATGCCCGGCATTTTTATCATGAAAATTTACTGCATAATGCACTTCATAAAGTAAAGGCGCTCGTTTGATTCAAAAAGCTCCTCACATCTAATCAGCATTCAAGGAGCGGTTGGGGCTTGCTGTCTCCATAAATTACGTATCAAGTATGTGTGAAGGTGTGGACGTATTCAAGGTTATAAAAGGGCATATGCACTAAAAATCTGAAATGAACCTAAATACTAAATAAAATATTGTCAAGCAAAATTCAAAATTATTATAAAATTTTGCAACTGATGTAAAGGGAGTTAGCAGACCTAGCCCACTCGGCACTGACACCGCTCCGGCAAATAATGAACGTGGACTCATATTTACATTATATATTTTAGTAGAACTTGTGCTAAGTTAGCTCGGAGAGGCCACCACACCTGGTAATCTGCCGCCAAGCAGTGCTGCACTCGTGTTGCTGTGTACCGGTGGAAGGGAGTGGGTGCCCGTGAAATTGCAGCCGCATGAGACGTAACATCTCCGTCTCGGGTGATGGACGCAACGCAATGCGAGTTGAGTTATCGCGTACTTTGGTGGAGAGGACTTGAGTCGCATTGATATTGTCTATGGACGGCAGTTACCACTTTAAATCAAGTAGGACGTCAGTCGTTTCGTTATTAATACCACATACAAAAACCCTGGAGAATATCCACTATCCTCGACTAGTTATTGGCGTTCAAAAGTTTATCTATAGACTGTAATTAAAGTTCATAGTAAAATATTTATTCTTTTGTTGGAGTGTTTCCGTAAAAAAAAACGGTTTAATCCCTCCATTAGGAGTTTTTTGTCTGTTCTCCCCATGGAGGATCGGATAGGGTTTGAACAGGCATCAAACTTATCGATAAGTATGCGTGACCTTATGTTTTGAATATTATTGACGTTTCCAAGCCATTTTTTTATGAATTCTATGGAAATAAAGTTTTTGACTTTGACTTCGGTGGGCTATATGTATAACCCTCTCAAAGGGAGCACCATTGAGTTTGGTTTTTGGGTCTCATGAACTAATTGATAGCAGATTGTAAATAAATTTCTTAACAAAAATAGTGGTTTTGAGAAATATACTCTTAAAAATAAAACTTAATAATTGTAAGTAATCACACAATCACAAATACAATAGAATAACATGATATGGGTGGATTAGCGCTAGCACAAGTGGACTATATTCAACTGGCCATAAAATAACGAAGACTTGTCTCCCAAAGCGTGCTACCACAAAATCCTGATTACGTCCACCTCTGGCTTTATGAAAAATGTTTTCGTTGAGGCGGCGACCGGAACTCGCGGATACTAGATACTTGCGGAAACTACATGCCTTTATAATAACAAAATATTGGGCCTTTGATATGCAGCTCGTTTACTTTACTATTAGTTTTGCAGTTATTAAATCGGAAGTTCCAGTTTGACCAAGAATATTTTGATTAAACTAAAGCTCTCAAGAAGCACGTGATTATCCGACTTGATCGGCAAATATCGAATTTTTCACGAAATATTCGACGATACAAACAGACACACAATACGTTCGCATATACAGGGTGTCCGGTAATGAATGGATAACCTTGAAATGGGTCTTAGTAGAACTATTGGGCATTCGGAAAAAAAATGTGAGCCGTCACGGGACGCCTGGCAGATCTACGGCAGATCTATGTCCTGGCATCGACATTATTTTGTAAAAGTAATATGAAACGCATGCCGTGGCGACGCCTCGCCACGGCATGCGTCGCCACGCCAAAATCGGTTTTACGTGCGGCTATAGATGTTTCACATCAAAAAATATCAAATAAAAAAAACCAAGTAGTATAAAAAAAAACAAAAAAATCAAAACTTCGATATTGTTTAAAAAATACATATCTTTGATATTACTTGGTTTTTTTTTTATTTGATATTTTTTCCGAATGCCCAATAGTTCTACTAAGACCCATTTCAAGGTTATCCATTCATTACCGGATATCCTGTTTAAATATTATAAATGTATCTGTTTGTATAATACGAAAACCACAAGATAACATTCGAATTCGACCACGAGAGAGAGATTGAAAAATTATGATTATATATTTTACTTAAAATATGTAAACTGTAGAATATACAAGTACACGTATTCCAGCAATCCTGGTTATTTTCTCATTTAAAGTTAATCTAAATTATCAAGAATTCGGAGCAGAGGCATCGCAGTATTTGGCTGAATTCTCATTGCTACACAAGTCAGTGGTTACACGGCCATAATAAACATAGTTTCAGTTCAGGTAACACTTGTACACACAAACGAGGAAGTCAAATAACTTCTGTAGCAAGTACAGCTAGCGCGAGCGCCCGGGCGGGCTTAGCGGTTGCTATCCATTTACAGTTTCAATCGTTGTTTATCAGTACCCCAGTAACTTCTTCTTCGAGTCACCGGTTCTGTCGAACCAGTGTGGTGAAAGGATTGTAAGTGCGCCTCAAAGAGGCACCTTTCGTGCACTCGACACATGTCTTCGAATTTTTAGTTCTAGGACATGTCGGTTTCCTCACGATGTTTTCCTTCACCGTTTTGAGAACGTGGTATTGCGCACATCAATCTTTCAATCGAAAAATTCATAGGTGCACGTCGGGATTTGAACCGGCGACCTCCGGATTGAAACTCGGGGGTCAGTACCGCTAGACCACCACGCTCTGAGCCACCCCAGTAACTGAAACTAAACGTGTGTCACTCTTTCACGCAACAACTTCTCAATTTATTTGGCGGCATTTTTGAATATAGGTAGATGACTGAAACAGATGATGATTTCTTTCTTAAAAAAAAGTCGCTATCTGCCTCTGTTTGATTCTACGCGTACTTCTAAATCACAAACCAGATTCCGATACTGTTTCCACTAATCAAAAGAGCAATAAACGAATTAATGAATACAATTTGTAAATTAACTGTACCCGTGCGAAGCTGGGGCGGGTCACTTGTAAACAAAAATCTACATATAACTAGCTTAGCTACTATAGTTCATAGGGAAGACTTCATTTTAAGAGCAGTAGAACTCTCGCCAAGTTCGTCCGGGGAAGTACTGCCACCATGCCCATTTACTGCCGCCAAGCAGTGACGCGTTCGCGTTACTGTGTTCCGGTTTGAATGGTGTGGTTGCCGGTGAAATTACAGGCACATGAGACATTCCACCTTCACGTCTCACATTTACGGGCGCATACGATGCGACTTGGGTCTTGTCATACCTAGTATGGGAGGACCCAAGTCGCATCGGCTGTTATGGGCCGAGGTTACCACTTACCACCAGGGCTGTCAGCTCGTTCAGTAACTACATAACATAAAAAAAGACATCCAATCGAAAAATCAAACTAGCGGTTTACTCCCCTACATTTATGACCGTGTGTACACGCGCTGACATCGTAGAGGTGGAATCTAATAGATATCTCGCAGCAGATTCCATAAACAACTCGGGAGTTATTCACAACATTTGCCTTCTGCAAAACTAGAGATTGGTTTTAATGATCTTTGGTTTTAACCAGGTTTCATAATATTTGTACAAGACTGTGGAATATTTTTTTTATAACATTTACTTATGATAATTAATCCGGATGCACATAAAAATAGAGGACAGTTACCTATTCTAAAACTATAGTATACAGGTGTCCGGTAATGAATAGATAACCTTGAAATGGGTCTTAGTAGAACTATTGGGCATTCGGAAAAAAATATCAAATAAGAAAAAAACAAGTAGTATTAAAGATATGTATTTTTAAATAATATCGATGTTTTGATTTTATGTTCTTTTTTGTTTTATTTGTTTTGTTTTTTTATTGATACTACTTGGTTTTTATTTTATTTGATATTATTTTCCGAATTCCCAATAGTTCTACTAAGACCCATTTCAAGGTTATCCATTCATTACCGGACACCCTGTATACTAACTATATATTTTAATCCTTGAAAAATGTTTAGTCTCTTTGGGACCTAGCACAAACACTAAATATAAGTAAGTAGCACACTACACTAAGTAAATAGTATGAGCAGTACATTTCGGTGTTGGGGTACAGCGCTTTACTCGCTATAGTAGAGCTATCTACACTAATTGGTTATTTACCCTTGGTTATTACCTTGTTAGGATCGACGGCGTTTAAACAAAAACAATAAAACAATAGTGGAATGACGCCGACTTGATTTACGGCAACTGTTCAGCACTAATTAACAAGGAGATTAATTATTATTGTAAGCAGAAACTGAGCTGAGCCTGAAATTAGAGGAGATTGGGTGAAATTGCCGACGACGATTTAGGATTTATGTTCATGGTGACACCACACTTGGAGGGCTGTATGGTGCAACCAACCGTGATAGTTACAATATGGAAAAATGGAATAATCAAAAACAGTACCAGTGATGTAGGAGGAAAGGAAGTCTTGAAATCAACATGTTTGTTAGGAACAATTCCGCGTTAGGTCACACGGTGGCCCGTCCCACTGCTAGTGAGATGAAAGGGTAGGTAAGGAAAATGTACAATGGCCAGCCCCAGGTCTATGTGGTCAAGATCAGGATCCAGAAACCCACAGGTTAAATTAGGAGTAATATCTACGAATCGTTGTTGTGAGATGTACTCGCCTTTGTTGCTGCCTAGTGCTTTCCAGTGTAGCGTTTTTATTAAATCCTTTAAATCTTTAGTGAACAATTGCGATGATATAATATATCCCTAACTTCCCCTCTCCGTGGCTGGTTGGGTTTAGGCTGACTGACTGATTAAATTTTACAAAGAAGTTACATTTGTTATGGGTACACAACACAAAATAACAGTAGTTATTTTTATAAAAAACTAACGCTAAATAACTGTGCTATTTTGCCCAGTCTCCCTTAAGGAAATTTCCAGCCTTCTCCGCTTCATAGTTGACTCTGAATAGACACTGTTTGACAGACTATTAGCACTGAAATTGAAAAAGCCTCTTAAGGGAGCTCCGCGATCGGAACTTTTAAAACGGGAAACTGAATGAGCAATTGTAGGCGAAATGAAAAAGCCAAACTTTTGTTTTCTTGATTAAGATTTTCATCTGCCCGTTGCGATTAACTGGTATGTTTTCGAGGAAACCTTCTCCGAGTAACAATCCAATTTAAGGCCATGATAAGGTATGTAAAAGTAATAATTTATCTTTGTTTAAATTATAATATAGATATATTTAACAATCAAATTTAAAAAATATGTTAGGATTTATATACAATATAGTACAAAGCTATAAACTTATTGATTTATCAAGCTTTCAAAAATGCATAACTGTTTTAAGTATTATTATGAAAAGCTTTGATATGAGATTTAAATTTATACGCACACATATTGATATAATTTTTCTTGAAAGGCTACCGGCAAATCTATAGGAACTCTTCTTTGACTAACGTTATAGGAAAAAAGTCTGTTGTGGTCTCATCAACGAAATAATTTCTACAATAGAGTTTCCCAAAGAATTATTCTACTTTTGATTTTACCAATTTCCCATGTCTTATATATTATTCTTACTTTTAATTACTATTCCTTATTCCAGGTATTCATTTGCCTTTGCTTAAAATTTCCCGTCAAATCAGTTCAGTAGTTTTCGTGTATTTAGTACAGACTTCCAAACAATGTTTTTTTTTTAATGTGATACAGTTTCGGAACGAGCCGACGGCCCACCTGGTGTTAAGTGGTAAACTCTAACAACCGATGCGACTTGGGTCCTCCCTTACTAGGTACGGTAAGACCCAAGTCGCATCGTATGCGCCCGTAACTCTGAGACGTGTAGGTGGAATGTCTCTTGTACCTGTTATTTCACCGGCAACCACACCTTTCAAACCGGAACACAGTAACGCGAACGCGTTACTGCTTGGCGGTAGAAATGGGCATGGCAATGTTTCGCATTATATGTATTACATCAAATTGGTGTTATCGTCAATGCAGTCTCTAGAATTAGTCTCTTTTAATGTTTTTACTTAATATAAATATTCCTCATTCTGTGGCTAACCATATAAGTGGGCCCTATTATTTATATACATTATCTAACTTCTATTCATCCATCAAAGTTCATTAAGCAGGATTGACATGCCATTGATAGATATTATCAATTAATATCAGTCTAACTTCACCACATGATTAGATGTTTGCGGCAATTGGTCGATTCTATGGATGTAGATTGTGCGTGCCATTTTATATAATACGTTTGTATGTACGCATTAATAATAATAATATTGGTCAACAATTCACACAGCGCCATCTAGCCCCAAACTTAGCAGGACTCTACACTAAGAGTACGTATACAGGGTGTCCGGTAATGAATGGATAACCTTGACATGGGTCTTAGTAGAACTATTGGGCATTCGTAAAAAATATCAAATAAAAAAAAACAAGTAGTATGAAAAAAAAAACAAAAAAACAAAAAAAACATCGATATTATTAAAAAAATACATATCTTTGATACTACTTGTTTTTTTTATTAGTTTTTTTTCCGAATGCCCAATAGTTCTACTAAGACCCATTTCAAGGTTATCCATTCATTACCGGACACCCTGTATACTTCTTTTGTTAATATAAACATATAACACATTTAACAGCCACACACAAAACAAACATCTCGTCACACAAATGTTGTCTGCAAACTTAGCTATCGTATAATGGGTTTATTGATACATTTTGCGATACTTTTTCTGTCAAACCACCTGGAAATATCCGAACTCATACATGACTTGATAAAATATTCCCATCCCGCGGTCAGTGCATCCAATTAACGCGGGCGTGGCTTGAAACTGGGAGATTTAAACCGCGAGACTCGAAATAATAACAATTGGACAAATATATGTATTTGTTAGCTTTTTATGAAAATATTTTATTCTTTGATCCATTTAATAATATGTACAGTGGGACTACAAATTATATTGTTACATACCTATCCATATATTCTGTTCACTGCACATGTAACTTTTAGAACTCTCGCCAAGTTCGTCCGGAGTAGTACTGCCACCATGCCCATTTACTGCCGCCAAGCAGTGACGCGTTCGCGTTACTGTGTTCCGGTTTGAATGGTGTGGTTGCCGGTGAAATTACAGGCACATGAGACATTCCACCTTCACGTCTCACATTTACGGGCGCATACGATGCGACTTGGGTCTTGTCATACCTAGTATGGGAGGACCCAAGTCGCATCGGCTGTTATGGGCCGAGGTTACCACTTAACACCAGGTGGGCCGTCGGCTCGTTCCGTAAATGTATTACATAAAAAAAACAGTAACACACATGTTACGGTGCTATTATAGCTTACAGGATACAGCTTGACCATTCTATTTTAGATTGGTTTCTTGGCTTTTCTGCGTCCTGAAGTGTAAGTCCGTGCAGCCAAATCTCGTTTGTAAAAATCGCCTGTGTTTTTGTACGGTTGAAAACATATTGCCCGGCCGATGGTGGGAGATGGTAGCCGTTTCGATACCCGAGGATTGCCGATGTAATTATGACGTAAAGTCAGATAGTGTTGTATGCGGAGAGATATAATGCACATTGTGGGATTATGGTGCTTTGTTCTGTGCATTGTTTATGAATATATACAGGGTTACAGGAAAAGTCGTGCTAGATCCGTTAAGGGCGTGGAGTACCCATCATTTCTGACTTATTTCACTATGAAACACCCTACCCTAAACTTAACCCTTTTCGAGATATTCGACTTTTAATTTTTTATTGAATAATGCCGATTTTTAGGCTACGAAATTTATTTTTGTTTATTTTGTGTATCTTATTATTATTATTATTGCATTTTTACATGTGTAATAAGATGCTTTAGGACATCAATCATTAAAA
The DNA here is from genome assembly GCA_947359385.1 of Chesias legatella. NCBI lineage: Eukaryota > Metazoa > Arthropoda > Insecta > Lepidoptera > Geometridae > Chesias > Chesias legatella. The sequence continues at coordinate 8,683,192 of OX375783.1, forward strand.
TAGTGCATAAGTTAATTGAATAGACCGTAGTAGACAAGTGAAAGTAAAAAAATAAAAAATATATTAGCAAGCTTATTTTTCTCTAAGGGATATCTAAAAAAAATATTATGACACTTGTTCGGCAGATATTTTTTAAAATATCTACGTTTCATCAGCTATCTAACGAGGTATAATAATCTAGGGTTTTATTCAAATGCATTGGAAAAAAATTAGTTTCATAGGCGACAGTGGAGAAGAAAATTTATACTTAGCCCTAAAAAGTAAAATAAAACATTAGGTATGCATGAAATGTCATTTATTAAAGGTTTTCACACAACTTTTTCTTATTCTACAGTTCATGTTCAACATGGCCGCCTCTATTTCTGAAACATTGTCGCATCCTTCTACGGAGACCAGTCTTCACTACTCCAGTGGTCAACGTGGTCCTCATTTTATTTGCTGCATCCACAATCCTTTCTCTTAAGTCTTCCACAGACAAAACTGGATTCGGCTCGCTGTACACAAGACTTTTCATGCACCCCCATACATGAAAATCCATGGGAGTTAGGTCCGGACTTCTTGCTGGCCATGGCAACGGCCCACCTCGTCCTATCCATTTGTTTGGATAATTTGTGTCCAGCCAGTCTCTGACACTTCTCCTGAAATGGGCAGGGCAGCCATCGTGTTGGAACCACATGTCCCTGATCAGGTTGAGTGGCAGATCATCCAGCAAATCACTCAAGTCTGCTCTCAGGAAATTTTCGTAGCTTTCCCCATTTAGATTATCCGGGAGAAAGTAAGGTCCAATCAAATGATTAGAGATAATGCCCATCCACACATTCACGCTGAATCTTCGTTGGGACCCTTTCACTCTTTTCTTATTGGGATTCCTTAGTTCTTTTGGGGCCCAGTAATGGACGTTGTGATAGTTGGTTATGCCATCTTTATCAAATTTGGACTCATCCGTCCACAAGATATTTCTTAGAAAATCTGGGTCTTCTACGTCAGCATTTAGCATAAATCTGCAAAAGTCCAATCTTCTCGCGGGGTCTCCTTCTTCAATAACGTGTACCGGCGTGTAATGGTACGGGTATAGGCCAGCAGTATGCACTGTAAACCACACTCTCCATTGCGAAAGTCCCAGATCACGGGCAACAATATTAGTGGAAGTAGTCGGATCCGCTCGAAAGCGTTGCACTATCTCATTGTCCTGTTCTTCGTCGTCAATTCGTGGTCTTCCCATGTCTGTATTTCGTCTCAAAACAGAGCCAGTTTCTTTAAGTCTTCGATAAACTCTGTCAAAACAGGCCACATCCGGCACTCGACGACCGGGGTAGCGAGTTATGTATTCGTTACGAGCTTGCGCAGACACAACTACTTTTTTCCACGAAATGTAATACAAACCCTAGATTGTTAGACCTCGTTAGATAGCTGATGAAACGTAGATATTTTAAAAAATATCTGCCGAACAAGTGTCATAATATTTTTTTTAGATATCCCTTAGAGAAAAATAAGCTTGCTAATATATTTTTTATTTTTTTACTTTCACTTGTCTACTACGGTCTATTCAATTAACTTATGCACTATTTTAATGATTGATGTCCTAAAGCATCTTATTACACATGTAAAAATGCAATAATAATAATAATAAGATACACAAAATAAACAAAAATAAATTTCGTAGCCTAAAAATCGGCATTATTCAATAAAAAATTAAAAGTCGAATATCTCGAAAAGGGTTAAGTTTAGGGTAGGGTGTTTCATAGTGAAATAAGTCAGAAATGATGGGTACTCCACGCCCTTAACGGATCTAGCACGACTTTTCCTGTAACCCTGTATAAATTTGAAGGTTGGTTTATTTTGGATAACTCCTTTGATCGTTTACTGCTAAAAATTGCACGACCAAGTTCAAGCTTCAAGTATAGCTTGTAAATAGAATTTTAGCATTTTATAAACTATTCTTGAAGAAGCTTATAGATAGAGGTAAATCCTACGTTTCATAGAAAACAAAATGTCAAAGTGATTGCGGTCAATTGTAGTAAGTTATTCCCCTTATTCAAGTTCCGACATAAATAACCAATGACAAGTAAATTTGTGAATCATTTTAGACACAGTAACAAACAATATTTTTTTTATATGCTAATCGTTACTATTGTATCTAGAGAGTATCGAAATAACTGCTAAATATTATATAAATATAACATATTATTATACAAACAATAATAATAGTTACCGAATGTAAATCAATTAGTTAGAGAACTCAAGTTGCATCTGCATGTCACAGATACCGTTTGAGCAAATTATCGAAATGAAAATTATGCTAAAACCTGTAAAAAATATCAAAAGCGAATATAAATAGCGTTGTTTGACGTAGTCGTTTAAAAGAAACACGCATTCATGTTTACTTACAGTTACACTCTTACTACTTACTTACTCTTACTACTTAAATTTACACTCTTACTACTTACTTACTCTTACTACTTACATTTACACTCTTACTACTTACTTACTCTTACTACTAACAGTTACACTCTTACTACTTACTTACTCTTACTGCTTACAGTTACACTCTTACTACTTACTTACTCTTACTACTTACAGTTTTTACTGTGGTTCAGACTTATTTGGATAGGCCGACAATATTTGCTCTAGGCGTCATTGGCGCCGGTCGCCCCATAACCACTAATCATGTTTTATGGTGTCCGCTTAGCTCAAATTCGATTCGATTAAACGACGGTGGAAAAAAAATGCCCACTATTTATAATGGCAATGTTTGGAGGTATAAATGGCCAGCATGCTGGAGAAAGGGCGAACGGGTTTCTCATAAGCTATTGAATAAAGGCAATGGTTAGCTTTTTTGCTGTAAAAATGTGAAAGTGTTTAGGATTAAAAGTTTTAATATGAAGATCTATTTCTGTTTATTCAGGTGTAAGGTTATTATTTAAATTGGTGCAAATATAATATTAAATGAACGTTTTAGAACATGATGCACTCATTTTTGATTGCAATCGATGCAAAACAATATGTTCTCTCTGTTCTCATTTACGTATGAACAATCATTAATAATTTAAAAATATAATCTGTCTGCATTGAAACTGAAAACTCTACCCCCAGTGGGAAACACCGTGAGTGGGGTTGATAACAGGATTAAATATATGAAAGCTTTCGATACAAATCTAAAGTCACCGGAATTATCGAAATTAATCTAGTTTTTAAATTTTTGTAGCATCGTTTTTTTTACATATTTTAAAAACCCCGATGATCACTCTCATAATCAAGGCGAATCATGTAAGACATTCAGTCTTCATAAAAAACGCAATGTTGCGGGGTCCATTACATATAAAGACAAAAAGCAAAAAACTTTCAGAACCAGTAAAAACATGCAGAATAAAATATACCAAATAAATAAATAAATAATAAATAATGGTGGACATTTCACACAGCGCCATCTAGCCCCAAAGTAAGCTAAGCATAGCTTGTATCATGGGAACCAGACAACTAATATAATACTTATATACTTTTCTTTTGTAAATACATACATATAATACATATTAACACCCAGACACAGAACAAACATCAACGTTACAAATGTCACATAAATGTTTGTCCTGAGTGGGGATCGAACCCACGACCAGAACAGTACAAAGTAGAAGGTAGAGTTACTAACCAACTGAGCTATGAGGCCAGTCAAAATACTAAAAAATAATACTAAAAATTAACTGGAACTATATTGTTCTTGTCCCTGTTTTATCCCTATAACTAAAATCGCCGCTAACCAGTGACGTGTGCCTGAATAGTAATAAGCCGTGACGTCACGGACACGTCACGTTGTCACGTGAGTGATAGCTTTAATACAGTCCCGTTGATTATCCGACCGGGAGCGAGCTAATCTAGATTTAATACCACGTCGCTTAGCCCTTCTATTACACTAGCTGTATTATGGAATGTGAATCGTTGAGACCCACACCGCATCACATACTTATATCTAATTATAAGAGCAGTAGAACTCGCCAAGTTTGTCCGGGGAAGTACTGCCACCATGCCCATTTCTGCCGCCAAGCAGTAACGCATTCGCGTTACTGTGTTCCGGTTTGAAAAGTGTGGTTGCCGGTGAAATTACAGGCACATGAGACATTCCACCTACACGTCTCATAGTTACGGGCGCATACGATGCGACTTGGGTCTTGTTGTACCGACTAGGGGAGGACTCAAGTCGCATCGGTTGTTATGGGCCGAGGTTACCTCTTACCACCAAGTGGGCCGTCGCGTCGGCTCGTTCTGTAACTATATAAAAAAAAAACTAGTTTGAGATATTGCTAATCATTTGAAATAATGTAAAAGGAAAATCCAGATATAATTAGAAAGGGAAGACTCAATCAAACGAAAACAAATCACAATACGAATCCTTGTGTAATTAATTAGTCAACAGTTTTAACTGGCTTCATAGCTCACTTGGTAGTAACGCTGCCTTCTGCATTGTAGGTCGTGGGTTCGATTCCCACCCAGGACAAACATTAGTGTGACGAACATAGATGTTTGTTCTGTGTGGGTGTTAATATGTATTATATGTATGTATTTACAAAACAAAAGTATATAAGTGTTATAACAGTTGTCTGGTTCCCATGATACAAGCTATGCTTAACTTACTTTGGGGCTAGATGGCGCTGTGTGAGATTTCCACCAACCTACCGCTTAGCATCCGGTTGGCCATTTTCTCTATCCTGTATTGAGACTAATAATATTAAACAAGTAATATTCTCTACCGGATACTACTTCTCTAGCGGATCATACCTTACAATTTATTCCTAATTCCCATACTAAAACTCTCAGATTGAGAAAGATTTAGCGGTTTCTTGGACCGTTTAAGTGAGAGGAATTGGACAGCGGCAGGTTTAATAGATCTTAGATTGGATAAAGTTCTTTTTATTGTTATTAGAAAGATTCATTGTCTGAATTTTGCTGGAGCAATGGACATTCTGAATGTATTAAAATCCGGTAAAACAATTACGCTCACGTCCGAACTAGCTGAACTAAAGTTTCTATAAAATTATGAGAAGAATCATTCTGAACTATGTTTATTCGCCTTTCCGCTTTTCTTAGTATTCTTACAGCAATAAAAATAACATTTATAAAATCCTGGAACGTCCCTGTAAGTGAAATACCACTTTATAAGTGAACTAAAAGCCAAAATTAAATTGATTGGGCCCCATGAATCATGCTTAAATGCGCGTCCAAATGAATCAACATTAAAAAGTAATTTAAAACCATTTTCAAATGCCGAAAACGTTGTCCATGACATAATAAAGCTGAGCATAGCATTCTGATGAATGATATTGGTACTCCTATGGGATTACAAGTTAATCCTCTTGATACGTACGTAGCCCCCTGGTTTGAAAGGTAATAAAGTTCTTACGCCATGGCTGGACTCGTGTATCGGAGTCGTAAGAAAAAATAGCTTTTAGATTCGAAACGATACTACCACAAGACAGTGAAGGAAAACATCGTAAGGAAACTTGTCTGTCCTAGAACGAAAATTCAACGACAGAAGTCAAGTGCATGAACGACTGTGTGTGTATGAGACTCAACTAGTACTAGTAGAAGTACTTGATTAGAAAAAAAAATTATGCGTTATTCTGTCCATTGCAACTACACGTTATTTTTCGATACAAACATATAGCACACGGTTCGTTCGGGGCTTCTGGAAATAGAAACACAGCCAGTTTCAAATTCGTTATAGGTTCAGAAGAATGAATTTTAAATATGCAAATATGCTTCTGTCACCGCACTCTTCCCTTTGAACATGAAATTTACCATTGTATGGGAAATCATGTTTGATATACCATAAAAATATTCAAGATGTTTTCTATATGCTTCTTGGATATATTATTAATGTTTTTTATTTATTTATCATTTTATTTCAGATTAAATCCATATTGTACATGTCAAAAACTTAAAAATTAAAACATAAAAATATAAATAGTTAAAACAATTACAATTATTTGGCGCACCGCATTGAATTGCATGGCAACACATGCATTTTGGTCCAGTGGCTTAGGATTGGACCATCCACCTGTTCTGCTACGACGCTCAGAAGGGTGTTGGAGCTGGCGCGCACCCGATGATAAATAAATAAATAAATTAATGTTTTTTTCTAGTGTAAAATGTAAAATTAGCCTTTACCCAGAACAAGCAATACGATTTGAGTCCCCTTTGAGCCTCTTCTACTAAGGTACGACGAGACCCAAGTCGCATCGCATGCACCCGTAACTTTGTGACGTAATGGTGCAATATCTCAAGTGCCTGTAATTTCACCGGTAACCACGCCCTTCAAACCGCAACGCAGTAACGCAACTGCATTACTGCTTGTTAGCAGTAATGGGTATAGTGGCAGTACTTCCCCGGATAAACTTGTCATAAGTTGTACTGCTACTGGATTGATTTAATTTTAATATTTATCAATCAATAATTTTAGTTTAGTTTCACTTCTCTATGGTTTCAGTTTCTTATGTTTGCAGGTTTAAAGTATTACCGCCTCATCTAATTCGCCTTTTTCAACATTTCAGGATAATTTTTACAAAATGTCCCATGTTGAAATTTGATTTATGAGGGTAAATCTGTTGAAAATTTTTATCGGAGTAAATGGGAGTAAGATAGCGTATTGTTTTAGGACAGATCAATGAACCGAGGCGAAAGATACCTTCTCAATTTCAAGATCAATGCTTAAATTATGGCGGCATAAAGAACGTTTCTCTAATACAATTCCCTCAACTCAAAAGCTGGTTTTTGTAAGTAATTTATATTTTATAACTTTACTAAAGTTACGCTTTAGGGTTACTTTAATTATTATGATGTCTGCTAATAATGATGGCCGCAACTGCCAATTTTGCGCATTGTGTATTTGAATATGTATAATAAAATTAATACTTGACTTTTATTACGTGCGTATCCACCCTTTAAAGATAGATGAATGCCTTATTATCGGGTACAGTATCAAACACCTTATATTTTGTCATGTTTTATAGAATCACGAAAATTTACAATAGATAAAGTCGTCAAAATAGCCACATAACTAAACTCTTAATCTTTTTTTGCAGTTGAAAATAACTTACCCAACCAAAATAAATACGTTATGATCATGTGTATATTATTATTGTTTTCGAAACAAAATTTAGATTATGGTATTTTCTGAACAAATTGTAATATTTCCCCAATGTTTAAAGGAAATACATTCCTAATGAAGAACACGAGTAAGATCCAGACATTGGAATGAATTTCATGAATCTTGTGAGTTATGGAATATGAATATATGGGTAAAAATATAATTATTTTTCCGTTACCTCTACGTCGTAGCACATTTCTTGGTTTCTTCAATACAGAAACCAAGAAATGTGCTACGACGTAGAAGTACGTAGGATATCGTAGAAGGCAATGGACACGTGCTAGCTACCGAAAAAATCCTAATTTTTGAGCAAAAATTCATGAAAGATATGTATTATAAAATAAAGTTACGTATTACATATTACAAATTACAAGCCCACCATTTTAAGGTTTACTAAAGGATTTTACTTCCTAGTAATATAATTCATGAAATTGGAACTTACATTTATCTATAATATCCACCAATATTTATTATTTATTATTATTAACTAATATTTTATTATAAATTAATTTCTTTGACCTTTGATCTTCACTCCATACAATAAGATTACTCGCAACCGTAAAACAAGCGTAATAGTTGACAGCAGTAAAAGCCTTAGAGGTCGGGACGATGATAAAAAGAAAACAATATTACTGCTGTGGTTCGGGACGCACATTAATATACATTTTCGTGGCGAGCGCCGACTCCCGGGTCTCGCATTCTCATCACAAATTAAGCCACAAAGATAATTCCCACTTGTTTGTCTTACTAATAACCTCGAATAGCAGGTATATTGTCTACACGTACACAATGAATAACCGTTGCGTCCAAAAGTGATATTCATTTAAATACCCAATTTTAATACAAATAAAAGCCTCTCAGTTCATAAAAGGGTTCTAGGGAGATTAATGTTTTGTTATTTTCCCTCTATCACATCACAATGCCCGGTTAATTAGTCCAAATAACACTGTTTCGCCAGACGCGCAAACAGAGACTCTTAATGAAGGCAGCCAATTCCCATCTCTGAACCGAAAGGCTCTTTCATTTGGCCTTAAATGCGTAGGGCGTAATACTCCAGGCGTTTGCCAAAACCAGGCCCAATAACGGTCTGGCAAACAGTACGTACAAATGACGAGTTTGTGACAATACAAGGTGGGTGCCCCACCGCCCCCCCGCCTCAGCGTGACGGTACCAAGACAGGTTATTATCCACGTCAACACCCTGGCTTATTTTCCACGCGTCCGCGAGTATTCGCCTGAGACTCCGAGCGAAAATTAGTTGGAGTATTCCTTGTTATTCTCCAAATGCGTTGCGTGATTTTCATTGTTGAGATATAACAGACGCCACCGCTGGAATTGAAGTCCGTGGGCGGAATTGATAAGAGGCGCACTCTATTCGTTGTCCCCGTGGCATCGTGGTCACACGTCACGTAACTGATCATTTTAAATACGTAGCACGAATTTTTTATTTTTAATGTAAAACAGGTACAGAACGAGCTGACGGCCCACCTGGTGTAAGTGGTAACCTCAGCCCATAACAAGCGATGCGGCTTGGGTCCTCCCTTACTAGGTACGACAAGACCCAAGTCGCAACGTATACGCCCGTAACTCTGAGGGTGGAATGTCTCATGTGCCTGTAATTTCACCAGTAACCACGCCTTTCAATCCGGAACACAGTAACGCGAATGCGTTACTGCTTGGCGGCAGAAATGGGCATGGTGGTAGTACATCCCCGGACGAACTTGGCGAGTTCTACTGCTCTTAATATATAACGAATTCATGCGTATGAGAATAAACCATATGAGAATCAATAACCTCCCATTAAATTGTCATTTCGTCATTTTAAATGGAACTGGTTGTTTCGTTTCGTTGTGTCGTCCACATTAACGCAAATAAACTGATTAAAATGGGGTTTTTTCTTAAAAACAAAATAGATAGTGATATCACAACAGTGTTTTCATCCGCTGAAATAAAGGTACAGCTCTCGAGCAATTTTGCGTTTTTCCTCAGTATTGTGTACTCAGCCGATATAATGTTACACCTTTTGTGCGGAACCCGCGGGAAGGAATGTTATCCTGTGTCGCATGTCGCATATTTCGGCTACCTTTGTTCAGCTTTTTCGGTTAATTTTTCGCCGAATTAATTTGTCTGAGCATTCAAATTGCTTATTTTATGTGGAGTAAGCTTTTGAATCTGAGACCAATTGGATAGAACGTTTGGAAAATACCAAAAGTTTTTATTTCTTTACTCGTCTGTTTTTTTTACAGATGGCCTCGTGTCTAAAAACTAGTATTCTTGGTATTGCAACTTCGTAATTCAACTACCGTGCATAACAACTCGGTGTTCAAAGTGTTCCTTTAGAATTCTTTCACCGATACAATATTCTTTTTCTATTTCTCCGTCTGAGACGCTCGATCTGATCCCGATATTCAAGTCTACACTTTGAAAATAATATGTATTTCCACGGACTAAAAGTATTACTCGCTAAGTTCACAGCTATGCATTTGCCTATATTTTATTCACATTCCTTTTGCGTTTGCTATTTGAAAATCTATCCTTAGCAAAATGGAAACCTGTAAATAACTACATTCCAGTAGCTTGTTTCTGTAGTTACTCTGAGCTTGTTTACAAACTAAACAAATGTGGCTTTACCTCCGTGATGAAATACGGGCAATGTAAGGGCAAAGAGAATTCTAAGAGATTTCTTATTATAGACATAATTCCATTAAAATTAAAGGCATTCCACCTCACGTCTCAGAGGTACGGAAAAAATTCAACATAGTTTTGGGTCTTCCCATACATTGTAACAAGGACGCAAGTCGTATTGTTTACAGTATATAAATCACGCTTTTTACCTCTAAAGGGTAGATATATGAGGTTTACCAGTTTCATCGAGAATAAAGTTACAAAATGGTAAGCTCAACGTTGCTACTGCTTCCTAATAACTCAGACATTCTCTTTCAAAATCACTCCTGAATAAACAAACAGCTGATGCAGATAATATACCAATAAAATTAAACCGATAATTCAGGATTCTGAATGTCTGTAAAACTATTTATTTAGTTTTATCCGTTAACTGTTAAAGAATTCGTTTAAAATAAATGACTGTGCGTGTGGAATCCTTGTTTTGTTTAAGGGATTGATGTGTGTATGTCGACACGAAAATCTCCTGTAAAACCAATACTTTTCATGAAATAATTTTGTTTATACTGTTTTGTTAATATTTTTGTTTATATTTGCTTAATTCATAATTATAAAGTATAGTTTTATTTATATTACATTCACATTAACAAAACAGAAGTTTGAATCTGCGGTACCCTTCACGCCAGAATTACAAAACCGCCTTTATTTAATAATTTTGGCGTGAACAACTTTGAATTTAAATTGACAATAATTAGATGACGATTATGAAGTCAATTAGATGGAACGAAACGATGAAATGGAGACTTTTTTATCCTATTATAGTAGGCGGAGACGCTAGCAGGAGCTAGAACATAAAGTTTATAGTAATAGTTTTACCATATTTGGTTTGTCCCAAGTAAAATTCCGGTACAGCCACTACAACTATCCGAATAACTTTAAGCGTTACCGTACTAAAAAAGAAATGAACTAGCAAATTGTCGCATAAAATAGATCATAAGCTCAGTATATGAAAAAATATTTCAATCACTAAATTCCCTAACATTTTCAATTCCGTCGCAAGTTGGGGAAACTGGAGGGCGTGCTCCCTTATTTTGTTGTATATTTTTTTCCCCTCTCTATGAAGAAGTCATAAATCACTTGAATGTAAATCTGTAGCATCCAGCGGCGGATGAGTGACATGCCATTATCGCATGGTAACCACCATCACAGTAGTTTTAAGAACCAGTAAACACTATCCAACAAATGTTTCAGTGGATAAATAAATGAAATATTTTGCGAGAATACATATTGTTACAAGTTGTTATTATATAAGTGATCACAGTTGACTGGCCTCATAGCTCAGTTGATTAGTAACCCTACCTTTTGTGCTGTAGGTCGTGGGTTCGATCCCCACTCAGGATAAACATTTATGTGACACTTGTAACATTGATGTTTGTTCTGTGTCTGGGTGTTAATATGTATTATATGTATGTATTTACAAAAGAAAAGTATATAAGTATTATATCAGTTGTCTGGTTCCCATGATACAAGCTATGCTTAACTTACTTTGGGGCTAGATGACGCTGTGTGAAATGTCCACCAATATTTATTTACTTATTTATTTTCAATTCAATAAGTAACATATGAGTCGATTAGCTTGAGTTATCCTACATTGTAATAGCAACACTATCGCTGACGAAATCGCTTAAATCTCAGTAGTTTCAAAAATTGTGTAAAATGTCATTACTGACTGGTTGACTATACTGTGACAGAGAGGTCGCGGACTAAACTTGCCAACTGAAGTTTTATACTCGCACAATCCTTTTTATCTGTTGCAGTTTCATGTTTTGTTTTACTCTATTTTAGAGATTTTTATTGATGCACTGCATTTAACAATGGCAGGTTATTTTTTTTTATGTGATTGAGATACGGAACGAGCCGACGGCCCACCTGGTGTTAAGTGGTAACCTCGGCCCATAACAATCGATGCGACTTGGGTCCTCCCCTACTTGGTATGACAAGCCTCAAGTCGCATCGTATGCGCCCGTAACTCTGAGACGTGTAGGTGGAATGTCTCATGTGCCTGTAATTTCACCGGAAACCACACCTTTCAAACCGGAACACAGTAACGTGAATGCGTTACTGCTTGGCGGCAGAAATGGGTATGGTGGCAGTACTTCCCCGGACGAACTAACTAACTTATCAATAGCAATTTTGTTTGCACTCATTAGAGTATGAAATTTCTTTGACCTAAGCATAGATCCTGAAGAGAAAACTCTATGTAGCACATCGTATATCACAATTTGAAGGTCTCTCATTATTCATCGTCAAAAGAGTTTGTTTGTTTAATTAATTTGTCAACTTGGGTGGTCAATTTTTTCTGTATATCGTCCCTGTAGTTGGAAAACTAAATAACTAACACATTTTGCCAAATAGATTTTACAGCACCTTCATAAAGTCCAATTGAAGCTGCATCTTTCTGTGTCACTAAAGTTTTGGTATCATATTTCAATAAAAAGATATACATTAACTATGCTGAGAAGTAGCATAAAAAATGATATAAAGTCATATGAAACAATAGGAAAACGTCACTAAAAACTCTTGGCTTTAATTAAATATGTCACTCACATGAAATGTCCGAGAATATAGAAATTTGCAATCAATTTTGAACAACAGAATACCAAAGGTATAAGAAAAACATATTTAACTCCAATTACAAATAAAAAATAGAGCTACATTGAATTCTTAAGCCAGCCGCTACAAAAAGTCTCGGAAATGATGACAGATTTCATTCCGGCTCTAGAATAACTTATAAAGTATAATGAAGAGAGATTTAACTCTTTGAGAGCCAACCTCGTATGTGATTGTCAACGCTATGACTAGCCAGTAAAACTACCCCCCCAGTTGAAGCTAAGTGGAAAATGACATTGCAAAATGAAATGTATTTTAGTAGTTAAGTATACGTAATATAGACAAATTTAAAAACAGCCCTTTTTTAAATTGCACCAAAATTATTAACATTCAGAATGCCCTAAATGTGACGAATTTTCATATGTTATCAATGTACTAACATTAATCTAATAAAATAATGGAACGTCAGAGGATGACTTCGTGATAAGCCAACAAGTATCAATCCCCGCCCATCCATCATCCGCCTAGGAGCTGTGATCCCGTTCATCTGTCACAGGTCTTTCTTCAGTACATTTGTTTCAGGTAGGTTATATTTTTGGGCTGTTTTGTTTATTTCAGCATTACGGAAAAATTACAGACATTGCTAGAACAATAGAATAACATCATGTCATTCCATTACTCTTTTAACTCTCTTTGAGAGTTAACTCTTTTTGAGAGCGTGGTGGTCTAGTGGTTACCCCGAGCTTCAATCGGGAGGTCGCCGGTTCAAATCCCGCCGTGCACCTATGAGTTTTTCGGTTGAAAGATTTATGTGCGCAATACCACGTTCTCAAAACGGTGAAGGAAAACATCGTGAGGAAACCGACATGTCCTAGAACTAAAAATTCGAAAACATGTATCGAGTGCACGAAAGGAGCCTCTTTGAGGCGCACTTACAATCCTTTCACCACACTGGTTCGAGAGAGCCAGTGACTCGAATAGAATAGAATAGAATACTCTTTTCATATTACCGGGATAATAAGGACAAAACTTTAGAATTTATGTTATTCATAATAATGTGTTGGAGATTGAAGTTTGTAAATAAACTTTTTTGTTTCAGGTAACTTAGTCATTCTAGTCGACTAATTAAGCAATACCTTTTGGTGAGTACAATAAATTTTTATTTTTACGCGTGTTTTAAATTTTACCGTCCCGTTACGGACTGGTGGGCCGATTGCCAAACCATGGTTGGTAAAAACGTCAATTAAAAAGTAGTAATTTGTTCATCGTCGTTATTTATATTCTCATTTTTGACTCTATCATAAAAAAATATCTCGGTAATGTGTAATGTATGTAGAGGAAAGGATTTGTAGTACATAATTATGTTGTTTGTCAAATTTGTTACCGTCTTTGATGAAGTGAAAATCCAATAGAAAACTTACTTTTTGATGTGAAACATCTATAGCCGCACGTAAAACCGATTTCTGGCGTGGCGACGCGTTGCCACTTAATACTTAATTTAGTATGTTAAAAATACAATTGTATATTTTACCTTACTGATATTATTGTATGTCCGAGAGGACAAACTGTTGATACTATATATTAAAATAAGATCTTTTTGTACACAGTTTCACAATAAACATTTCTTATTCTTATTCTTATTCACGGCATGCGTTGCATATTATTTTTACAAAATAATGTCGATATTTCACATCTGCCAGGCGTCCCGTGACGGCTCACATTTTTTTAAACCTACTTATATTATTTTAATGGAGTACTCGATCTTTTAAAAAGGTAATTTACCAAACTAAAATTAAGCCACATTTTAATTTTATGAATAAATAGCGTTTCAAAACTACCACCCCCTGTCATAATTTAAATTCTACAGCTGTCACAACAGTAGACACGTTAATACAATAATGTCTGAAGAGGTAAAATTCAAAATTTTCCGAAAAGCACCGTTGAAAAGTTACCTGACTTAATTCAATTGGTCGTGGTCGCGATTTAACCGATTTTGGGAGACTCCTCAGCCGCTAACCAACTTACTCTTAAGCACCACTTTGGTAAAGGAAAGCTAACTTTTTGTATTTGCATGTTGGCCGGAATTATACGGAATTTCAAGTTGTGACTATGAAATTATGAAGCATTTCAAAATACTTTTTGAAGAATATTTAAAACATAATGATTACTATTTGCTTCTTATACTTATATCAGGTGAAAATGAAATCTTACTCCAAATGGGGAAAACTCATTGTCTCATAACTATTTATTTCCATTACACAAGCATTATACCTAATACAATTGCCAATACATGCTCATTTCTGCCGACAAGCAGTAACGCGTTACTGTGTTCCGGTTTGAAAGGTGTGGTTGCTGGTGAAATTACAGACACAAGAGACATTCCACCTTCACGTCTCACAGTTACGGGCGCATACGATACGACTTGGGTCTTGCCGTACCTAAGTAGGGGAGGACCGAAGCCGCATCGCTTGTTATGGGCTGAGGTTACCACTTAACACCAGGTGGGCCGTCAGATCGTTCTGTAACTGTATTACATAAAAAAAAATAAAAAAATGCACTGGCTGCTAATTTTATCGGTCGATATAAAAATTTTCATGTCTACTTTCCCACGATAGTGTGCAGGTGGAAAGTGTCGGGGCTCTGATTTCCCCTGCCGAGTAAAATCCTGTGGATTCTTTTATGTATGTATGTTAAACTGTTTTAATGTGCACAGTTTATACCATCGCCGCTGTTCTTATTTTTACCAAATTATCATAGTTGAATGTTTGACAAAAAATCTTCCATCTGTGTGTCAGGATAACGAATGGATAGTTGTTGATTTTCGCAGAGGATATTTGAAATTAAATGGGCCATCTGCTTCTCAAAGACTCCAAAGGGCTGATTTGTAGGTATTAATTGTTTTTATTAAACATTTTAATTTATGTCTGCATCAAAACACATTTTCTCTCTGTTGTGTTGTAAAAATGTTCTCCACAAATCCGTTCCGGAGCTTAGCGCCTTCTCGTCCTTAACCAGAAGTCAATTTGCGTTAACCCAGTTTATGTTGAAATCGTTCATAAACAAATTAAACTGTTAAATATCATAAAATAGGATAAACTTTATTATTTATTTATTTATTTAATACTTTATTGCACACAGAAAAAAACAATGTACAAAAGGCGGACTTAATGCAAATGCATTTTCTACCAGTCAGCCAGTCAGGTAGAAAAACAATTTTGGCGCATATAAATAATACAATACAAATACAAAATAATACAAAAAAGTTATTTTAACCTTAATTGATTAATTAATATATATAACCTTAATTAATAATTTTCAAAAAGTGTTCCTTGACAAGCCGTTTGAATGCCGATTTAGTAGGTGCCGTTAGAATTTCAGATGGAAGCGAGTTCCAGAGTCGAACAGCCATAACCTGAAATGAATTATCACTAAGAGAAGAAGAATGTTGTGGAATCGACAGGCGAAGGGAATCAGCTGATCGGAGATTTCGATCATGGGTATCGGACAGGAATGTAAATAGATTTTTTAAATAGAGAGGGGATGTCGGATCTTTCAGAATCGAAAAGAGAAGACACAAGATTCTCAAGTATCTTCTTTCTCTGATCGGCAGCCATTTCAGTTTAGCACGATATACTGAAATATGATCGTACTTACGAAGCCCGTAGATAAATCGAATGCAGGTGTTCAGTAACCGATCCAATTTATTTAATGATTCTTGGCGAAGGTCAAGATAAGCAATATCTGCGTAATCGAGGATAGGTAAGAGTAACGAATTTACGAGACATATTTTGGTTTTTGTAGGTAAACATTTTTTAAAGCGGATAATTGAATGGAGTGTAGCAAAAAATTTTCTCGACACCTCTTTTACTTGTGAGTACCAGTTAAGATTGGCATCGATGTAAATTCCTAGATCTTTGACTACCGGGGAGATGGGAATATTGCTTTCGTTGAAGACGAGAGGGTTTGTGCCAGCAAGGTTAATTTTAGAAAGTTGTTGCGTACCACCTATCAGTATCGCCTGACATTTATGAGGGTTAACCTGGATACCGTAACTTTCAGACCAAGCTTGCAGTTGCAAGAGATCATTATTGAGGGATCTGATCAGGATGTCCAGATGATCTCTTTCAATGTGGTGGTAGAGCTGAAGATCGTCAGCGTAAAAATGGTAGTGGCAATGAAATTTAGAAGCGAGCATGTTGATGAAAATGGTAAATAACAAAGGAGAAAGAATACCACCTTGAGGGACCCCGGTGTCCAGCGTGCACCAATTTGAACAGGCTTGACCGAAGCGAATCTTTTGCCGACGTCCCGACAAGTAAGATGAGAACCAGTTAATGGCTAATGTTGAGAAATTAAGATGGTTCATAATAGCAAGGAGAATGTCGTGGTCAACAGCGTTGAAAGCATTGCTAAAATCTATAAGTACCAACACTGTCACAAGAGATTTGTCCATGGCAGTTCTGATATCCTCAGTTACTTTAAGAAGAGCGGTGGTTGTACTGTGGCCTACTCGGAAACCGGACTGTAAGGGGTTGAATAAATTCGCGGTGGACAGATAGTCAGTCACCTGTGTATGTGCAACGGACTCAATTATCTTCGAAAGAAACGGAAGGATAGAAATTGGACGGAACTGGGAAGGAAGAATAGGATTGGGTATTTTAGGGAAGGGGTGAACAAAAGCTGAGCGCCATTGGTCAGGAAAATCCCCAGATGTTAGAGACGAATTCACAATGTGGACAATGGAAGGAAGGATGATATCAATCAAGTGAATTATCATAATACGTCCAATATCGTCACTTCCCACAGCCTTGGATTTCAGTGAAGTGATTGTCTTTCTGACCAAGTCACTGGATACCGGGCAGAAGTAAAAACTATTAGTGTTGGGTTTTGGTAAACTACTTATTTGAAAAAGGGTCTCATTCTTAGTATCAGCACAAACTTTGGAAGTGGAAGTAAAGTGAATATTCAGTTCATTAAGGTCAATATTAATTTTAGAGTCAGGACATTTGGTTTTCTTACTAATCTTAACTTTAACAAGTTTTTTTTCCAATCTTCATAACTTACTCTTAACTTTACACAGAAGACAATAATTTAAGCAAGTTCCTTATTATTCAAGCCAAATTCTTCTACAAAATTATGTTAAAAGTATGTAGGGAGAAAGTATTCGCGCAGTATTAAACAGTGCTTAGATATGCGGGATCTTCTCGGAATGGCTAAGATTTGCATGTTAACTCAGTTTTCATAAGTAATAGTTTGGTGGAAATAAGCTGGCAAAGTTCTGAGAGAGCAAACTTGAGAATTGGATATTTGGAATTTAGTGCGAAGTCGTCTCGTTAGCGGATTGATAACACTCTCTTGTTTACTTTTGTAATTGCTTATACAATCATATCGTCTATGATTTACTGTTTTATTACATTGGGCATGGATACTAAAGCAATATAATATGTACTAATATAATAGACATGAGAATTAATCTGATGTACGTCACACAAATGTTTGCACCGGGAGGAAATCGAACCAGACCCGGCTTTGAGGCAGTGTCAAATTAGCTAAGGATTTTTTTTTTTTTTTTATGTAATACATGAACGAGCCGACGGCCCACCTGGTGTTAAGTGGTAACCTCTGCCCATAACAGCCGATGAGACTTGGGTCCTCCCATACTAGGTATGACAAGACCCAAGTCGCATCGTATGCGCCCGTAAATGTGAGACGTGTAGGTGGAATGTCTCATGTGCCTGTAATTTCACCGGCAACAACCGGCAACATTCTGTTTTGAATGTGAAGGAAACATGCTTAAATAAATAAATAAGTTCAAATAAAAACAAAACACTGTTTTGGTAACCTCGGAGATGAAAATGTAAAATTTTATATGTAATATATATTTTTTTATATATCATTTTTATTTATTTTTCGTTTTTCTAGTAATTAATAAAATTTGAAGTATTATAATCTGATTTATCTTGATATTATACTTAAACGATCAAATTGCGGGTATTCCAGATCAATAGAGTAACTGTGGTTTTGTGGAGAAGTTTATAATCATTAAAGTCAGAATGATAATTTAAGATCCTGCGAACAAAGTTCTCTCTAAAGCTGTTTTATTTAAAAGGGTTAATGATATTTCTTAGCAATAAATAACTTACAAATTAACGTGTCCCGGGGCATAGAGTTTTCAACTTTCAAACACAATACAGATTATGATATAGTACAGACACTAGGAAAACATCTTAACTTCGCGACTTATTATGTTTATCGTCATTTTTTTCACTCAGCCAAAATGTAGCGAAACTGACTTAATGCAAAAGGCCCGGCTAATAAAACCTCTTTCTTTTTTTGGTCAACTTTAAGTAAGTAAGTTTAATAGGTTATTTTGTTATTAATGAAAATTAAGTCGTCCTATTAGAAGTTATATATATAAAAAAAAAAAAGATTTTATGTGAAAAATATCAACTAATTATTCATTTTTTGTTATTTTAACACGTTTGCAAGTGTACTTACTGCTAGCTAACAACAATGTGTCTGAAGTCTGGATTCGCAAAAGTTTTTCCACTCTAACTTTCCAAATATTCGCACCTCCGCGCCATCTGTACAACTTATATTCTTCAAATGATCTAGTTTGGGAAGTGGCCTTTCAAAAATGTATTCCTTTGTTGCATTCGTTACACAATAGGCTTGAGTTGGCGGCGGGATTCAACTGACAATAAGTTCCTCCCTTTTCAGGGGGTTGCTCAAACGTTTTTATATTCTGCGTTCTGTGCTTTCTATTTATGTAGTTTTGTAACTTTTAAAACAAATTTAAGTTTACTATATTGATTTTCAAGAATCTTGTAATATTTGTGAGATTAATTTGAATAATAGAAATGGTACCACATTAAATATTACATTATATTTTTTTAATGCTAAAATATAACAATAGTATTATATTTAACTTTTTAAACAAATATCTTGTATTTTGATAAGAATCAAATTACTGACTGATTGACATAAAAACATTGGGAGCCTAAGCCGTAGCAACTTCAAATTCAGAGGTTATATTGTCTTAGTACGTTACACGGGGAAAGAGTCGCGCTTTAACCTAATTCCAAGCCAAAAAAGTAGTAGGGCAGGTCCGCGCCTTAGTATGTTTGATGATAAAAGAACAATTTTATTTGATCCAACGTCAAATGTGTCATCTCTGTATTTAACTGTATGTATTTCACTCGAATTTAATATTGACGCAGATAAACTTAAACACAAAAAAATGTGCGTGTCAAGTTAACGCGCAACTAGAGTTTAAACTTTTAACTCTTGGGCCCCCACCCCCGCCCCCGCCCCCGCCCCCGCCCCCGACAAATCTCAACTAAACGTTTATGTACCTTTCTCATAGGTGAATAAAAACGATTCCCCTCAACTTCATACGGACAATAAATCTAGCCACAGGATAAAACATAAAGTTGGTTCCTATGATCTGTCATAATTTTAAGAGCAACCATAAATCCGTCAATAGTTAAGCTCTCCAGCGCAGTATGTTTTCGAACAAACGTTAGTAAGTGCGCCACACGTTTGGGCCTATTCATGTCGAAAGCAGGCGGCCCGCGCCGATTTGCTTTGCTCTGTGCGCTTGTCGGAACCGATTTACGTATTCTGCAGCTCAGCGCAAGCGATCTGTATAGAGTCCAAGCTGCTGAATCAGGGTAAGAACCAAAAAATTTCAAATATGTTTTGGGTGTCATCAGAAAGAAAATTGTATATATTTGGATCGTGATAATTACCGAAATGTAACCTTGTGTGAACGTGTGTAAGTGTGAACCTTGAGTCTAACTGAATTCAAACATTTATACGCAATAAAGGTTCTAAATTGGCACCAAAACTGTGACAGTCGTATCATTTAAAAGAACGCATATGATATAAATAAAAGATTTTTAACATTAATATCTTTTCAGCAGACCCTTAGCTCAATTTAAAAGAACGGGACCTCAAAAAATGATTTTTATATAACAGTGAACAAGCAAAAATAAAAATTTATTTAAATAATTAGGCGTCTGTGACCCGTAACAAATATAATGATTTAATTGAAAAATAAAAATTAATTAACTAGAAAGAACTCATGTCAATACAAGAACACTCGCACTTGACCGAATTTATTTCAATATGAATATTAGGCAAGTGCACACTTCGTCAATTTCACCACGCAATTTGTCGGGGGGAAATCTTCCCTCACAATATATTTATTAGCCTCAGGTAATGGAAATGTGATACCAGTATCTTCAAATGTACTTACTTTGATACAAGTAAGCCTTTTATTTATTATGCTTAGAATAAGCTTTGACTAAATAACTTATTTGCTTATTTTGCGTCTGTGTCCCTTTCGGTTAGTCTTATATATTTAACCACGTTTTAATATATTAAAAATGTCGATCAACCTTGTGGTTTGATAGCGAATCCTAATTTTAGAGTTACACGATGGCGAATATGTTAGATATACAATCTGACCTATTTGATAGGTAACTCAGTCCTCTCCTTCTCCGTAGCAGGATGACTTAGGATCACATCGCAGGAAAAGTATCTTTAAAATAGATAAGAATCAAGTAAAAATGACTATGCTCTTCTTAGTCTTATATCAATCAGAAAGATGTATACATAAAAATACAGTTTTTTTGACTCGTCTCAGGTTTCTGGTGAGCGGGGAAGTCCCTTATTGATTTCACTAATTACTATACCGTTCTCTCGAATAATGACGCCACCTGAGCTTCATTAGGTGCATACAACTTGGTAGTAACAGTTATTATCTTAGTTCACGTATTAAATGTGGCTTTCATAGAGCCCGTACAAACTGAAGTTCATTTGAAATTGTATAAAAGGTAAGCGTGCCAGTAAAAGGCTAACATAATCCGAAAAATGTTTCCGTCTGTGTATGAAAATGTTTGCTCTACTGGGATTCTCAGCTTAGATATAGCGCTTATTATTACAACAAACATGGGAATAATGTTGAGATAGAGTCGGAGATGAGAAAAAAAAAATTGTGACATTATATATCGATTTCATTTATTAGTTAAATTTCTGTAAATTAATAATTTGATATCGAAAACTGACTGTGAAGGAGCATATTATATATAATCAAATATATTATACTGACCCAGCTACTATGTTGGCGTTTTCAAACTCACTTGGCCTTTCTCCAAAACTAGTGCCTAAACTTTTTCGAGAGGGCTAGTGACATTATTAGTAATAATTTCATACAGCTGGAAGGCAGTTAAAAAACACCCTTAACGATATGGAAAATAACAAGTTACAAAGCTAGCATAAACTCATGAAGTAGTACTGGGCCTGCCTCACTCAAATTGAGCACTAATACAGAAATAGACTTTATCTCGCCGTATGTAGATTTAATTCAGTTCACGCCGACTCCATCTCCCGGAACGTGGCCTCAAATGCTACCAAATGGATATGAACTATCACTTTGGATTCAATTTTGTTGCGCGATGGTTACAGTATGTACCAGCGAAGTGAGACTTCGGTAAGATCTACTACCAGGATGTCTGTGGCAACACGTAGCGGAATATTTATCGGTTGCGGGCCCGCCGTTATTGGACTTGTCTTTTCGTCGTTTAAGGAGTACGGGTGATGTGTTTATTCAATTTGCTGCTGGGAAATATTGTTACCTGCCACCGCGCCACCGTTTATTGCCAACAGCTAAAGCTGCTTTAGTTTGCGAACGGGAATATCGGTGTCGGTTCTCATAGTTTTTGGTACTTTTGGTTGTTTTTACGTACTTGTTCCATTGTTTATGTTCGAAGACATAATTATTTCTACTATAGGGAAGGAATGGGATTTCATTTACCACTGCAGTGAATTCAGAATCCAAAGCGTCTTGAATTGTACCACTACTTCTTGGATTTTGTGATAAATCCAATATTTTCAAGAAAAGTTTCTACTGATATAGAGACATAGATATGAAGTTTTTTATTGAGGCGATTTTAATTTAGTTCCTTTTACAGATACTCTAAAGATTGTAATCTTCTCCTTCGAAATGTCACTTGTGTATTATTATATTTATGTGACTTGAGTCTTGTCATACCCAGTAGGGGAGGACCCAAGTCGCATCGATTGTTATGGGCCGAGGTTACCACTTAACACCAGGTGGGCCGTCGGCTCGTCCCGTATCTCAATAACATAAAAAAAAAAAAAAACGTGTGGCTGTCGTCAAGATGGCTTCATTCCATTTGCGTTTTATAAAAGGTTTTCAACATATTAGCATGTGTCGCGTGACGGGCGTCACGTTCCGTGGAATCATTTGTTACAGCGGCAATAAAGCGGGGGATTAGGTGCCGGCAGAGAGCGCCGGCGACAAAGTTCCCAATAAGCCGGCTTCCTGTACCGCGAAGCCGCGACTCGCGACTCGCTTTACAAGAGTAATGATGGTTAATTTTAATGGCACGTCGCCGCAGTCGCCTCCGCCACCCCGCGCGTGACCGGACTCACAACCAACAATATTGGAAGACTCCACAAAACTCCGACGATAAATTCAGTTATTACTTGTGAAAATAGACGAAAGGAGATCGCTAACTTGTCTCCTATACCAGATAATGGATCGTTTACGTTTTAGTTACTCCCAAAAAAAAGGTCTCGTTAAAAGGCCCCATTATGTGACGAGTTTTCCAATTGCGTTTCGGAGTTTCGACCGTTTAACCCGGAATTGGTGGTACAAATTTTGCTTTAGTGGCCAAAGTTTAGATTATATCCAGATCCAACCTAACCTAAACTAATCAGCCCTTTATATTAAGTTTGCTTTAAATAAGAATAACTTTATGAAACTTCGGCACTTTAAGCATGAAAAGAGATCATAAAATTTTAATTTCATGATATTCAGTGAATACAACCTGCCTTAAACTATTCGAGAATTTTTGGTCATGTGTTTCATGTGAAATGAGATTTTTGACGTTTTGAAGGTTAAAGTTGTGACCTATATAAATCGGTTGCCCTGGCTGCCGAAATGAATAGGAAGGTCATTAGCGAGAAGACAATACGAGCTCACCACTCGTTACGTCTAGGTTCCTAGTATAGTGTAATCCACCATGTGAAAAGTAGGCTTACCCCTTCAGGGATTAAGTTACGAATAAAAATAAAATAATATTATGTTCGTTTTTAAATACGAAAGTTTTTTTTTTCATGGACGTTTAGATGTTTGAATAGGCGTGTAATAAACTGGATTTTGTGTCTCCTTATGACGATATTGAAGCCGCTGTCAAAAACTAGTGTATCATAAAAACCCTAAAAGTTATTTTGACGTTTGGGTTCATAAAACCACCCCTCACCATTTGGCACACACTTCAAAATTATAACGATAAATTAAACAACAATAAAACATTGTGTCCAGGTATTAATAATACGAAATCCTAAGGTAGTACAGTAAAACCTCTTTTGTACAATGGAATCCATTGTCTCGAATCGCTAATTGAAATTTCCATTGTTTAAATTATGTTTGCAGTCAAATATGTACCAAATCATTGAACTGAAACAGGTATAAGCGCCGGGCATGCATATCGAAACAGGCAACCTGCCTACAGCTCTGTCGCACCGAAAATACCAGTAAAAGTTTTTTTTTTTTTTTAAATAGATTGTAATGTACTTAGGGACAAAAAACATGGCATCCATATATTATTTTATTAAGATATGAATGGTTAAGATGATTTGTATAAATAAAATAAAATCATCACGGTTTGTTGCCCCCCGATCAGTAAATTCTACTCTGTGTTGGCTGACCTTATACTATGATGTCCTTTAAAACCTAATCCCTATCGCTCAAAGAGTCGGCGCCGAAAACTCACATTTTATTCCACCGCCCTGATTGAGCGTGCAATCAGATATCTACTCGTATATAAAATTAAAGAAGCCCCCGGGCGATTGTCCGCCCATGTGTTCCATCCACGTGTTTGTGGGTTCCAACCGTGAATATTGTTTACAAATGCACCACAGCCATTACGATTTTGTTGATAGAGCCGACAAGAGAAAATAAAACGAGAATTTGTCAGGAGTTGTTACAGATTGATGGCCCGGTTGCATGGTCAACTCAGTTTGGTATTCAGCCATCACTTTAAAACACGGTACCTCGCCATAAGTTAAGCTCACGTTATTCATTCTTAGTCACTAGTTTAAACATCGATTCTTTACGTGCAACAGATTTTGAAACCTAAAAGATAAGGTTATCCGGTGTCACTTATTTTTGATAATTTGAGTTATAAATTTTGTTAATTCTTTCTTCACACAAACACCCATGAATAAGCTAGTATCTAATCTTTTAATCGAAGTAAAAAATGACTATTATTAAAGCTTTATAGCCGAACACAACTCAGTTACAACTAATCTTTCACGATGTACTAAGGAAGTTAAGAATCTCCTTTAGTGCTAAAGTCGGGCAGTTTTTACTTCAGTACTTTCGAGTACATATTTATTTTTGTACACCTGTGCAATGTATTGTTTGCTTTTTATTTAGCCTTTGTATTTTATTCAGCGAATAAATATTATTATTAATATTATTCCATTACATACGCCCGTGTCTTAAACATCACTACCCACATAAATGAAAATAGACATTTATCCTTCCTTGGAAATCAAACTCAGTATGTGTGGCTTGCTCACACCATCACTTTGCTGTGGATTATGTAAAACTGAGGTTTAATATTATAATATTGGGAACTGAGGTTCCCAATATTCTTCTTGCAAAATGTTCAAAAAATAAAAATTCATTTTCTATTTAATGCATTAATTATACCGTGATATTAAATAACTTGGTATTTAAACATTATTTGTTGAGTTTGTTTCTGCACTGTTCTGTTTATAAATTATTATTTGCTTTTAAAGCTGAATTATCTTTGCACAGGTGCCATCAGCCATCATTCGTTTCCCCTGAATACTAGAATGCAATTCTAGATCTCAAGGAACTTCAAAGAGAAAGCTTCCATAAAAAGTTTACTCGTAAAAACTTCAGTTGGCTTTGAGGTGAACAACGTGGAGTGAGTATAAATATTCATTTGGCGAAAGCCCACGCACAGTAAATACAAACTTTTATTTCAGAAAAGGGGAAACACATTGAAAATTCGACTCGCCACTTCTAATTAGAGAGGACACGTTTCTGCTCCCAAGTTTCCTTTATTAATGGAAAAGTCTGTTCCAATTGATTTCATATTTAACATCCTTCTCTGTCTAAGCTCTTTAAGAGACAATGGGGAATGAAAACTAGTAATTGGACTTTTCATTAGTTTTATCGTTGTATTTAACGAAGTGACCTATTAGCGGCGCGCTACGGCAGTGACCTATCGTGCGGTGAAGCTGACATCACACTGCAGTGCTACGCCGTAGTATTTCGTATCGTTAAACACTGCAGCGATGGCATTTTGTAAGGTATGGTAAAATCCTATATGCGTGTCGTAGCAAACATGAATGTGGTAGCCGCTACGTGCTACGAACACTGTAATCTGTTTGTACACTTGGTATTATGAGACAGCGGCAAAAACTTTGCACAGTACACACCGTTACTTTGTAGACAGCTCACGCGGTAAATTACATTTGGAATGCGTCGCACAGTCCGACATGAATTACGCATGAAACAGCTATGAGCTCAATGTACTGAAATGCTAACAAACTCGCTGAATAACTGGAATCATTTTGTTCTAAGCGTGTCCATCATATGCGATCTCCCCAAAACTTTTTTAGGTTTATAAAACTTGTGACAGCAGTACAATAGTGATGTATCGTTTCAGTGTTCGAACGAATATCGATAGTTTGTGCCGGCTTACTCCAATAAAACTGTGACGTATTAATTGAAATATCCCACAAGGGGTAGCAGACAAAGCGGCCTCCTACGGCGCAGTACAGTCAGCATCATGTCGGCTCGTGACGTGTGGTATCATCGCCGGCAACAGAAATACATTCCCCAGCTTTATTGTTCCCTCAGAATTCTGTATCTGACATCTCTTAGCGTACACTCTAAACGTGGTTGTTGTAGCTTTAAACCGAGCTATTTTGATTTAAAATAAAATCGATTAGCCGCGTTATAGAAAGTGTGTCAGTCAGTCCTTTTCGGCCATCAGATTACAATATTATGAGCAGATCTTTATTGCAAAATAAATAAGTTAAAACCATGCGTCGTGCTCGAAGCAGAAAAACCCTTCATATGCAACGATATAATGAAGGTCAGCTGTCAGCTATAAAGCAAATTTATAGTGTTCAGTGTATTGGGTCGGCTCATGGAGCTGGTGATATCGCGGCGACATCGACGGAATGATAACGGTCTAATTTCGGAGCCTCTATTCCTTATACAGGCTAAATTACATTGCGGGCTCGCATCCGCCCTGAAAGGTTTTATTCATAAATCTACTCGAACGTTTTCATAAAGTTAAGGGAAAAAATGTTCGCTTTTGATCGTTATTTTAAAGTTCCTTTTTTCGTTCCGTTCGTGTTGGTGGTTAATTTAAGTTAACACTTTGGAATTTATAGACGTTTTCTGGTTTTTATTTGGAATCCGTGTTTGAAATTTTTTTTTGCTTTCAAGTATGAAACTTGTAGTTCGTTTTTGGCGATCTCATTTCTTACATGATAAATATTAGCACACAATTTTTTTGGTTTGTCACTGCTTCTTTCACCAACGTAGAAAGTTTATGACATGATACACTGCCGTATATTATTTATTTATCATGTGTTAGTACACAGATATTGATAAAATGCCGTCAAATTAATTTTTTTTTTTTTATCATTTGTTTTTTTTCTATGGTTAGAACATTTTACAGCTATTTGTTTGCGCCATGGATACTTATAGAAACCAAATTACTCGTTCTTCTTTTCATTCAAACAGGGCGGAATTCTAACTATGATTTATCAACACGTTGCTTTATAAACTTAAATAAAATTAAATAAATAATGGTGGACAATTCACACAGCGCCATCTAGCCCCAAAGTAAGCTAAGCATAGCTTGTATCATGGGAACCAGACAACTGATATAATACTAATATACTTTTCTTTTGTAAATACATACATATAATACATATTAACACCCAGACACAGAACAAACATCAATGTTACAAATGTCACATAAATGTTTGATCGAACCCACGACCTACAGAGCAGAAGGTACTAACCAACTGAGCTATAAGGGCAGTCACACAAACTAATTATGATTTCCAAATTCAACTAATTTAATCTTCGTTTATAAAGTCAAAAAACCAACAGTCGCAGAACCACGCTCCCTGTCCTATCAATCGTTGAGATCCAATCAAAGTATAAACGATTGAGATCCAATCAAAGTATAAAAGATATTTGAATGATGGCTTATCGTTTCAGCCGATTAGATGGCCAAACATTGACTGTGCATAATTGGTTGAGTCTACGTCACCGGATTTACATAATGTACTCGCTCAACTCTCGAACATTATACAAGCTTTGTATAAGAAATTGTAATAAAGCTATTCCCAAAGCACCCGACTAGATTTTGTTTTGTCTTGTATGCTTGTGCTAAATTGCTACTGGTCTTTCAGTGAATGATATTGCCACACAAAAGTGGCGATAATGTCAGCTGTAACTCCGCTGTAGTGTGTACTGTGGGAACTGATAAGTGAGGCTGGCGGAACACAACTGAAATTACAGGCACAAGAGACATTCCACCTACACGTCTCAGAGTTACGGGCGTATACGATGCGACTTGGGTCTTGTCGTACCTAGTAAGGGAGGACCCAAGTCGCATCGGTTGTTATGGGCAGAGGTTACCACTTAACACCAGGTGGGCCGTCAGCTCGTTCCGTAACTGTATGACATAAAAAAAAACACACCGTTGAAGCTCAATGGTAGATCGCGAACGATTTTGGTATTGATTGAATATTATAATAATATATTATTATAATAATAATATATATTATTATATTTTCAATCAATACCATAGATCATATTTAATAATCTTATCAAATTACACATATATATAGTGAATATTTGTATTAATAAATCGTGACACTAAAGGTTTTAGTAGCTAAATATGAATAATTGTATTGAAAACAATTACCTCTCTATCTCTTCTTTATTTAATTCATAAAGTTGTTTACATGCTGTAAAAAAGGCTTAGGATATTATAAAAAGTCAGTGAATCATAAATAGGTGCCTCCACGTTAAAACTTATATTTTACTGCGATACCTGATCAAAAATGTTGAGGCTAGCCAACTTGTATTAAGTTTTTTCAATATTAATAAAAAACAACATCATAGCGAAGCAAAGAAAATAATTTAGCAGTCAACGTCGGGTAGACGTTTACTTCCCCGGCAATGCACATATTGAACCTAGACTGGGAACTGGTACCTTCGTAGCTAATGAATTCTGAAGGCGCTTCGGTAAAAAATAAAACAAAACTATTCCCACTTTGAAAGTTTCCGTAAAGTAGTTCCAGTCACCGAACATTAATCTAGTTATAATTCTCGAAAGTCCGCTTTTTTACATCGCAACTTTTCCAAGTATACCTTTTAACTGTCAGTTTGTTATTTTCGCTTATTTATCGTGCTCTTTTTTAACTTTGGGTGTTATGTTCCTGAAAAATTACGGCTCGGAAACTAATACAGGGAGTAGAAAACCCGCAAATCGGTTTAAGTTTTTTATATACGAGTCTCGCTGGATCATATGAGTTATTGTTAACTGGTTGCGGTACTATACATAACATACATTTAAACTCAGCAAATAGAAAACTGTTACGTTTGACTTCAAGTTGCGTAGCAACAATATTGGCTTGAATCAATGAATCAATCAGTGATCAAGCATGATTAATTAAATAATTCGTAGCCTTCTACAAAAATGGTAAGTTTCAGCTTATTTTAACCACTGAGCGGATGCAAATATCTTTTTCATATAAGTATTATAATTTTACAAAAATAATATCACTCAAGGTTTTGGATAACATCCAATTAAATTTTATAATTGCCATATCTTGGTTTGTGTCTTGGTGGGATTCGTTCATTTATAATTGGTATTTCTCATAACTTACCGACATTGAAATAATTACATGTTTATCATATTATACTTGACTGGCCTCATAGCTCAGTTGGTTAGTAACCCTACCTTCTGCGCTGTAAGCCGTGGGTTCGATCCCCACTCAGGACAAACATATATGTGACATTTGTAACATTGATGTTTGTTCTGTGTCTGGGTGTTAATATATGTATTATATGTATGCATTTACAGAAGAAAAGTATATAAGTATTATATCAGTTGTCTGGTTCCCATGATACAAGCTATGCTTAGCTTAGTCTGGGGCTAGATGGCGCTGTGTGAAATGTCCACCATTATTTATTTATTTTATTATATCCTGTTATTTTTTCTTACACATTTCCTGGGCAACAATTTTAAAGGTTTATATTCAATTCAGTTCGCGTTACCATTGTCTTGAGCAAACCATACCTGCAGTTCAAGAAGTTCCTGAATTTCCATGTGACATAACTAAAAACATAACATAACATAACTATATGTTTGACAATGCAAAATAACTTAGTAAAATGCGTAGGTATTTCATTCACGTTCTCAAAGTGATGAAGGGAACACAGTGGGGAAACCATATCTGTTTGTTATAGAGCTAAAAGTTCATGGGAAATAATTATTTTGACATCAGGAAGACCCTTAACCTAGATTTTACGAAAACTCTGCCAATAACAAAATGAATACGACTTGGTTCTTTTACTTGAAACCCCCCCGGAAGTCCCGAATCGCTTCTAATTGATTGTCCTCTGAGGCGTGAAGGTGGAATGATTGTCTAGTTTCTTTGAAACCATATCACAGCAATTCGAATGCGTTACTGCCTGGCGGCAGAAATAGATGTGGTAACAGTTCTTACCGTTGCGAACTTAGTCATTTTTCATTCATCAAAATTAGACCTTATAATTGCGCATTTTCAAATCTGACACTCAGACTAGACTAGGTGGTGCTGTTATTAGCCACAGTACATTGTTCACGAGGGCTTTAAGCGCAAAGGTCCACACTGCTGGTCCAAACTCGGTACCGGGAGTCACGTCCTATCTTATCTCAGATTCCGAAAACACTCAAACCTGAATCAATATGACAAGCGTTCACTTAGGACGGATTGCTAAGTTCAAAACTGAGAGCAATCGAAGCGAGAGGGAATTTTTGTACCAGAACATACATTGTGGAACTCAGGTTACTTTATCTGTAGATATCTACAGGATTTGGAGATCCAATTTAGATTAAATAAAATTCTATTCAGAAAAATATTGAGGCTGCAAAACATTTTATTGAAGATTGTTGATTTGTAGCAGCAATTATAATAATAATAATAATAAATAATAATAATTGTGGACATTTCACACAGCGCCATCTAGCCCCAAAGTAAGCTAAACATAGCTTGTATCATGGGAGCCAGACAACTGATATAATACTTAAATACTTTTATTTTGTAAATGCATACATATAATACATATTAACACCCAGACACAGAACAAACATCAATGTTACAAATGTCACATAAATGTTTGTCCTGAGTGGGGATCGAACCCACCACATACAGCGCAGAAGGTAGGGTTACTAACCAACTGAGCTATGAGGCCAGTCATTTATTCATTATATACTCAGGAAGCTAGACAACTGGGTGCGATCTTAAAAAACTGTGGCCAGAAATGTAACAATCAAAATATTCTCTCAAAGCTTTTACCTTTTTTGGGAAAGATATTAAACAATCTAGGAAAAAGTTATGAAACAAAAGACTGTTCCGAATTT
This sequence comes from Chesias legatella, assembly GCA_947359385.1. Taxonomy (NCBI): domain Eukaryota; kingdom Metazoa; phylum Arthropoda; class Insecta; order Lepidoptera; family Geometridae; genus Chesias; species Chesias legatella. The sequence goes on from OX375783.1 coordinate 8,714,295, forward strand.
TTAAAACCACGCAGAATTTTTTTCTCAAAATTAATTCCTCATAATCTTATCGACGCAGCCGACCGTCGAAGTTCCCTTAATGAACATTCTCATGCATTTCCGGGAGAATAAATTATAATGTTTCGAGCGCCCGTCCTTATTGATGGGCCTATCTTCTCGACTAAATCGAATGAACACAAAATTAGCATTTTATCTGACGTTATTAGTTCCCCCTTTACCCCCTCTCCGCCCCGCCCCTCAATCCTTGTCCTTCCAGTTTCCAGAAAGGCTGATTGAATCGCACCGATTATGACGTTAATCTGTTCAATGTAAATTGGGCGAGATAGTCATTTACATCCCTTTACCGGGAAATGCCTAAATATTCAAATATTTATTGTTTTGTTGGGATCTGTGTCACGATTGTTGGATCGAGCCTTGGCACGCTTCGTTACGGATCAAAGAGGTCACGGCATCATATTACCCATTGCTGTGATATGGCCAGTTGAGCTTTGTTTATTTAGGGAATACCATTACTAACATTAATATATTTTTAGTATCGGTATTGTATTCAGTACAAAGACATAATTAAACTACTCTAGATAAGCTACAGTTAATTCTTTTTCCTTTTAGTATCCTTCACTGTTTTAAAGTCGTGCATTTTGATAGTGTTTCGATATTCATCCACGTTTATTGGATTTCACTTATAGACCACTCTCATACCCATCTCCTAGCATGCTCTTATAAAGTTATACACACGTAAAATTACTATAAATACATTTTACGTAATCTGACGTACTATTACACAGATATTTCAGCATCCATAAACAACTGTATAATTATAGTTCATAGTTAAGAGTATATCGAAAGGTATTAGCTATCTTTTGATGTCAGAAATGTCTGCTATCCTATTAAACCTTCCAACACTAATAACTTGGCTTTTCCGATACCATCTCATCTCAAAGACCAAAGATTTCTCATAAAACGTCCGTCTAAATTGACGCAACAGGATTACTAATTAATCTACTTTGTTTGCTTGTACTAATTGTGTAGGTATTTAAGTCGGTAAGCAACTTCGACTCGGTTTAATAGTCGTAAACCGATTGAAAGTTTTGTGATCTTGTTTACGCTTTTGTAAACACAAAATTTTAATTGAAAAGTTACAGCCTTTTTAGGATGGTTTCGGGATCTTTGATTTTATTAAAGTATTGAATTAAGGTTCGAAAATAAAGCTTTTTCTGCTCCAATTTTCTTATTTATAATATTTTGAGTAGGTAACCTGACAGACTATACGGCGTTTATATCTCTTCTCTTTAATATACTACATGAAAGAGGTCACTCGTAAAGATATTGGCATGGATATTGTGCCCATGTTTAATATAGTCGTAATTCTTGTTTTTGGTGTGCAATAAAGAGTTTGTATATCTATCTACTACTTCAGGGACATAATGGAGGGATCAACCTCAATAAGTGAGAAGTGAGTAAGACTCAATAAGATTTTTTTTATACAAAAGTTGCCTACCACGTGTTATTTATATAGATTTCAATTTATTTTTTAAATTCAAATTTTTCAAATTTTATTTTCAAGTTATTTTAGCTCTATAACAAGCTTTTATCAGCCGACTTTTAAAGGGAATTAGTATAAAAACTATGAATACACGCTTAACTTACACTGCATACCCAAAATTAGGACCAAAAAACTCTACTACCAAGCTTTTTGTGCCTAGGATAGACAAGTCACAAATTATATTTTTTACAGTATTTACGGGGCCCGTTTTCTGTAAAAATAAATAAAGTGGCATGATGCAATAAAACGTTGCGCACTTGCGTACGTAGAACAGTTTCTCTTCACCTTTTTATTCTCACGGGAGAAAACTTGGTAGCAGAGTTTTGCTACTTCTAATTTGCCCTAACATAACTCAACAACTTGAGTACACCGTGACTCTAATTGAGATGATGCTTTTCAGATACAATTATAATATTTTCTACAAATCTTTAATCGCGGTAAACCCCTATATTGAAGCTTCATTCAATATATTGGAGAGATTCGAAGAAACAAATCGCCGTCTGAGGGTACACAATTTAATGAGCGGTTATCTGGGGAAACCCTGAAAAGATTAAATGCAGGAATTACTCAAACGCCAGGTAAGTGAATGCGAGGCGGCTATCTTCAGTGGAATCGTTGACTCAATGTTTGCATTGAGTGATGCGGACTTTTTATCAGTGCTTACGTGGCGGAAAGTGGCCGGGTAAACTGGAAAATGTTCGGTTCGGTAAAAGAGAATAGGATGCAGCTGAATCTGTTTTAGATGACTTCGTAAGTTTTCTACGTTACCTTTATTATTTATTTACAGCATACAGAGACTAGACACGCAGTGTAGTCAGATCATTTTTTTCGCTTTTGTAAATTTATCAATATTTTTTTGAAGCTTTAGCACTTATATGTTAAGCTCTTCCCAGGAAGTACTGCCACCGTATCCATATTTATAGTCAAGCTGTGTGTTATTGATGTCTTCTGATTTGAAGGGTGTGTGCGCTGGTAAATAACAGGCACATCTGGTCTTCTGCCTCTATATCTAAGGCACAGTTTCATAAGAATTGTGTCTCCCAACACTTAAGTAGTGGAAGACCAAGTAGTATTGCCCATATAGCAGGCAGAGGAAACGGTTCAACATCGGGTGAACCATTTTTTTGTTGTCACATTTGCTACACAAAATCAAAAAATATTCAAACTTCCTAAAACTATAGAAAAACATTTATTTATTATGTCCACACATAAATAAAAATTTACCTTATGAAATGTAATTTCACATTGTTGACCACTTAATTCACCGTGCTCCAAAAACTAGCTTACACAGTGTAAATACATACAAACAGACTGTAATATTTAAAAGTGTACGAAGTCTTTGCGACAAACTGTAGGGGTGCGCCATTGTTAGCATTTAATATTACCCTCCGAGCTAGAAACTAGAAAGTATTATAAATTATTCTGACTTGTTTGTGTGCTCTTTCGACAACTTGGATTACCTACCGTATCTTTTTGAATAAAGTTGGAAAGCTTTAGTACCGTAACCGTTTTTTACCGTAACTATATTTCTATACCAACTTGTATCACAGACATGATAAATGCGAATGGAATAAGGTATAAACTTTGTGACGGAGTTATAATCTGAGATGGTATTTGATCGTATTGAAATAAAGTATGGGATTGCATATATGGAAATGAACCTCGCTCTTAACACGATGAAAAACAAGGAAAATGACACCATGTTCAAATATCAGAATTCGTTGTTTTAAATGAGTTTGTCTATCTTTACGACTATTTACTGTACTAAAGAAAATTTAATGAATAAGTTTTATTGAACTATAGTCTAAGAAAACTAAAGTTAACTTAAAATATGCACTCAGTAATCGTAGAAGTCAAATTCAATCTACTTATGGAAAAAAATTGTCAGATCAACCGCTTCAAACATTTCTCCTTTCACTGTTAAAGTTGGCATTCAAAACTAATCAGAATTAAAACCATTAAACCGATCAAAACATCCGATAACTTCAATAACTCTATTCATACTGCTTTTAAATCATACGAAGAATTTGAATTGAAAACGGAGTGATTTGCAGCGGAGCTCTGAGCTAAGTGAGTGAAAGAGAAAAAGAGCTAAGTCAATGTTTGCTGTCCTGATTTCCACCCTCGGTGACGCGCCCTTTTCAACTAGTGCAAAATGTACATACTATTCTCCATTGTGACTTTTAAAATGTCACATAAGAGACTGGACGAGCACAATGAAACATTTAGTTCGGATACTAAGCTCTGTACAGCCCAGAGGGGAAACAAATTGTGCGCATTGCATTAGGGGTTTCATGCCTGTTCTTCCCCATGGAGGGTCGGATAGGGTTTGAACAGGCATCAAACTTATCAATAAGTACGCGTGACCTTATGTTTTGAATAATATTGACGTTTCCAAGCCATTTCTTTATGAATTCTATGGAAATAAAAGTTTTGACTTTGACTTTGCTAATAATTTTATTGAATAATTCTATAGAGCACTAGCTGTACCCGTTTGATTTCACTGGCGTCAGAGTGTCAACCCATTTTATGGATATGGGAGTAATTATTTATCACCGTCACAGGCAAACCTGTGAACCTGTGATCACCTTTGTGATCCGTTTAAGCTGATGTATAAAACTAGTTCCTATATATTTGGCTGTTTTAATCAATTTAAAGTAATAATAAGAAATAATTGGAATTTTATAATTTATAGTAATTCTCTGCTGCACAGTTATTCTAGCTTTTGCAGTAGTCATCGTAACTTATTGTTAAATGTATTCATTATGTTCGTTCTAAACAAACTATTTCTATTGGTATTCCTGGCAGTCAGTCTGTCTCTCTTGTTCACACTTGCTAGTTGATACCATATAGTACGTTGTAGCAGGTGCGATCTTTTTTGGTAGCAGTGACTGCAACACCGGTTGGCGAGCTACCTCTCTCATGTTGAAAATCACCAGCCAAGTATCTCACAGTGTTTTCCCTGTAGCCTCCCTTGAAAACCAGTATAGACTATTCAGGCTTTGCGTGGTGCCACCGATAGATATATTATTTTTATATGTATATATTTCACACAGCACCTTCTAGCCCAGAAGAATAGCGTATATCATGGGAACCAGACAGCTGATATAATACTCATATAATTTTGTATGTAAATACATACATATTAACACCCGGACACAGAACAAACATCTATGTTATATGTAAATTAGTTCCACCATCGCTAGTTATGTGGACAATTTACACTTTAACGTACTGCATTACGGGTGAATTTTGTAAAGGTATTTTGTGCTTTCGCCAGGTCCGCACTAAGGTAAATAAATGTTATTCACTATATTTTTATATCATTTGTATTTCAAAGTCTTTTTTCAAAGCTTTGTTGCGAAAATTAGACAAGGTTTTTTTTCTAAATTAATAGAAAAATCAAGATGTAACCACTGTTACATAATAATGTTAAATTATGACAGTCAAACGCCATTTATGAGATGGTTAGTCATTAGAATGAGGGTAACGTTTGATAAGTTAATATTAAATTGAGTGGCCTCGTAGGTCCTACAATCTAGGTCGCCGGTTTAAATACGACCCTCTCAACAGCACACAAAACATCTTGTAATATCTTATTTCAGTATTTTATTATTACTCAGTACTCAGGATTAGTACTCAGATTTTTACAAAGATTGTGCTCGCAAAAAAAGGAAGGGTTTCTTGACTGTTCTCCCCATGGAGAGTTGGATAGGGTTTGAACAGGCGTCAAACTTAGCTATAAGTACGCATGACCTTATGTTTTGAATATTATTGACGTTTCGAAGCCACTTCGCTATGAATTCTTAAATTTTTTGACTTTGACCATTTTGTAGTTCTGAGTCTGGGCGTTAATATGATTTATATGTACGTATTTACAAAAAATTCAATAAGTATTCCATCAGTGATGATTTGGTTACCTTCGGACAAGATATGCTTAGTTTGGGGCTAAGTGTAAAATGTACAATATTGATTTAAATATATTGAAAATTAAAAAGCTAATTAAGAAAAGGGGCTAAGAGGCCTCTTGCCCCCATTTCGAACTCGGCTACGCCACTGTCCTGGCTACTGTATTGTTGCAAAATATTTTGATGAAAGTCATTTTGTGAATGCGGTGACGTGAACGATCAATTTGCATCGTAATTAGGAGTTTACTCTGCTTTAACACAAATTAGCTTTAACCCAATACCGGCTATTTTCTGACAACAGACACGTTCACTTTATAGTCCCATTGAAGGTAATGCTGCAATAATTTCGCTAAAATGTGCGTATAATATGTCAACGTGCCGACGAGATACTAGTGTTTACCAATATAATATTCAATACATTTTTTATTAATTAGATATTGCATATTTACTTTCCTGAGTGAAGACCGCAGTACGGTGTGACTTGGGTCTTCCCATTCCTTATTAGGGGTGAAATAAGTCGTATTGTTGATGCTTAATTACCGCTTAACATCAGCTGGCGATGTGTTCGTTCGTTAAGTTGATAAAGATAATAAAATATGGTAAATTAACATTATTTCATGAAGAATAATCGTCTTTCTCTCGCTTTTCAGCTCCTAAAAGTTTTCCTTTACAAAACCTAAATATACAATTAAAGACAAATAAGTCTCAAGCTTCGTGAGTGGTGCTTTCGATCCATGGTTTAATGGCCCACGTAAAGCAAAAATTTCAAAATAAAATTATGTCAGTCTGAATTAATAACGTCCGCCGAATTTTTTTGATATTATGTTGTACAGTCGAACACAAAATAACAAAAAAAAACTTGTACCACGTTAAACGGTTTAAATCTGTGTTGAGAAATTTCTGTTTTTTATGTTAAACTTCTTCATTGACCATAGTATATATGTATATATATAGTACCTCATCTGTCTGCGAGTCTGTTGTGGTCTATGTTTCTTTGTGTGTAATGTATATATGTGCTAAATAGCGAATAAATGTTTGTCTATTGTTTGTTTGTCTATGTTTAAAATTGTATATTGTAGGTAATTCAAAAACTACCTAGCTATTACGAATGTTACCGTGTTGTAGCGCACGCGATTTGCAAATAAAGCCTGCGAGATATCAAACAGTATGCTTCGTGCGATAAAAACCGGACCGTTTTTCAAATAGAAATAACAAATGGATGTCCGATTTACGGGTTTTTACTGCGGCTCGGCCGATGCGGAATAGATGAGCTTTGTCCATAACACCAACCACAAATAACTATAGAGGTGACAAAACGGAAGATATAGAGGTGGTAAGGGTGAACGTTGCAGCACTATTCAGAGAAATTCTAGTTTCATTTTTTCTCGAGACTTTTAATTAAAAAGGTTTTCATAATTGTTTTTATTTATTGTATTACACATCTTATTATTTGTAATTTTAACTTAATTTAATTTAATTTGTTTTGATTTTATTTTATTTAATCTATGGACATTTTAATTAACGTGATTTGTCTGAAATAAATTATTATTATTATTAGATATTACAATGTTTTGTTATCGCCTAAATCTTAAGAACAGAACCTACATACAGATTCAAAACATTCGCAATATGACTACGTAAAACAACAACCAAATTGGGAAGCACTACAAACCTTCATCGAACGTTAATTTTATCCGTACCTACTGTATAAAGGAACTAGTTTCGGCACCCGAGGCTTACGGGCACATTAGGTTCGGCCATAACCGAAAATTCACTTCCAATGTCTCCCATTTGATAACAAAGGAAAAACACTGTCGACCGACAAGATGTTCTAAAAATAGCATCGCAATCTAGCTACCTGTTCACCTGGGCTGGCCATTCCGGCCTTCCCATAAAGAAGAGTACACGGGAAGCGCCGGGAAGGGTTTATCGTTCCTGGGGGAGCGCTGCGCTGTGAGCCCGGCACTATATCATTGCCGCCTCTATCTCTACATACACTCTATGGTCTTTGTACTACGCCAAGCATAAAACTTTGAAAACATAGTTTAAACGTAATACGTTTGAGTATCGAATCTTGGTTCATTAGTGTAAATAACATTCCCAGATTCTGTTTGGTTTTAATTGGGTTTGTTTCGTATTTTAGCAAGGGCTACGATACTGTTGATGTAGAGATGATAGAGATATCAGAAAATGGTAAAAAAAAAGCTCCTTCGAATTAATTCGATGAGGGAGTAGAACTTGAGCCAAGTTGTTCCGGAAGAGTGCTGTCACCATACCCATTACCTGCTTATGCATTATTACTCCACGCAATAATGCTAATTCGCTCAGTGTTTCAGTTTTAAAGCTGGAAAAAAGTGGTTGCCCTGTGGAAATTAAATGCTTGAGACTTTCCGCCATGACACATCAGAATTACGGGCGCATGCGACTTGGGACTTCTCATATCTAAGAAAGGGAGGATACAAATCATATGGCTTTGAATCGGACAGAGGTTACCACCCAAAACGTCACTAGCTGATGCGTATTTTGAGTTTAAATGTTGACAAACTCACTCTCCTAGATTTAATTATTTAACCTCCTAGTTTAACTTTCTACTAGAAGATAACAAACAACATTCCATATGTTATCACCTCACTTGATTTATACGTAAATAAAATAAATAAATAAATAAAAAGCTATTATTTCTACTACCTAAATAATATTACAAATAATTTTTTTAAACGTTGTCGGCCTTCGGTGTAAGCAAAGTCAAAGTCAAAAACTTTATTTCCATAGAATTCATAAAGAAATGGCTTGGAAACGTCAATATTCAAAACATAAGGTCACGCGTACTTATCCATAAGTTTGATGCCTGTTCAAACCCTATCCGACCCTCCATGAGGAAGAACAGTCAAGAAACCCCTAATGGAGGGATTCCCCCAAGTCCTGATTTATGCGTAAGGTACCTCAATTATAACATAAAAACATACAAACCTACATTATCGACGCGAAAATAGTCAGTCTATAAATGTACAAGTAGGTTTGATGTTATCAAACCACATACCACACACATAGGTATTACTACTACCGGGTATACACTAGAAAATGTAGTGAACTTTCACATAGAAAACTAGTTAGGTTTCAGTTTCATGAGAAACGAAAACATCACTCGCTCGAAGTTAATTCCGTTTGTAGCAAACAACGCTTTTTACGGAATCAACTTGGTATTATTGAACTTTGCACTGGCAATAATTCAATTAACATTGAACCAGCGGATGCAGCGAAAACCTTTGTTTTTCCTGAATCATACCAACTATTGTTAATCGGTAATGTGTTGCATGTCAATGCGCTTAATGAAATGGCTTTTTAATCCACGTCGCATTGGCTTTTAACTCGACGGGGTAAGGTTTAAAATAACGTGTTTTGTGGCGACAGTTCACTGCGGTCTGCGACGCGACGCCACCTACAAACGAAATATGAAATAACGTACAGTTTATTTGCATAATGTCTCGCTTAACGTGGCCTATATGGAGCCCTATCAGGGTATTATCATGACGTCATAAAGGTCTATGGAAGTCGACGCATTAGCGCGAGCTTGAAGTGCAAATTGTACCTGCTTTTAATCTTGCAAGTGGCAGGTCATTAAGTGTAAAATTTATCGTATGGATTCTAAATCAAGCTGAATCTTTATTCATGGGTAGTAGATGGTATTGTATATAGGATAACTGAGTGCAGACTGTTTGTTATCAATCAATGATAAAAACCATATCATATTTTTATTTTATGTAAATAACTGATATAAACCTTATTTAGGTACGAAAAGATAACATTCACATAGTATTCCGCCCGTAACTATGAGTCTTGTATTGAATTTTAATGTTTGGTTCTACGACATATCGTTTCAAAAATTTCCTTCACCGTGTGAACGAGGTATTGCGCACAACAATTTATCAAGTGAAAACACTCATTGGTTCACGGATTCAAACCTGTGACCTCCTGATTGTAACTGGGGTCTGTGCTACCGGGCCAGCAAGATCTCAACCAACGATTTCCAAAATTATACATGTTCGTTTTCCCAAAATTACTGTACTATATAAATTTGTCGTGCACACGTTACTGCTTTGAAGCTGCATATAAACCAACCGAGTAGTGGAGTGAGCACCGCAAGGAAGGCTTTACTACACCCCCGAGACCAGACGAACACCTGGACTGAACATTGATTTTGCCAGTACGTACCTATGTACAGAATTGGATTGGATATTGCAATGAAATTCTACGCTGAGCATCTCAGGGACGATCTGAGGAATGGCCATTGGGATCTAGATATTTTTATTTGTTTCATTCCACGGAAATCTTTTAAGTTGTTTTCATGAATTCTGCAAAAGGTCTGATGATGCAATCAATGATGACTGGCCTCATAGCTCAGTTGGTTAGTAACCCTACCTTCTGCGCTGTAGGTCGTGGGTTCGATCCCCACTCAGGACAAACATTTATGTGACATTTGTAACATTGATGTTTGTTCTGTGTCTGGGTGTTAATATGTATGTATTTACAAAAGAAAAGTATATATGTATTATATCAGCTGTCTGGTTCCCATGATACAAGCTATGCTTAGCTTACTTTGGGGCTAGATGGCGCTGTGTGAAATGTCCACCATTATTATTATTATAATCACAACAATGTTATGTTGCATTCTTTACCATGACGTTTATTTAACGTACAACTATTTTTTGCATCGCTAATGCTGTTACTTCTTCTTCTTCTTCGAGTCACCGGTTCTGTCGAACCAGTGTGGTGAAAGGATTGTAAGTGCGCCTCAAAGAGGCTCTTTTCGTGCACTTGAAACATGTCTTCGAATTTTTAGTTCTAGGACATGTCGGTTTCCTCACGATGTTTTCCTTCACCGTTTTGAGAACGTGGTATTGCGCACATAATGCTGTTACTTAAGACAATGAATAAAAAGCTGCGGTTTAAAAAAGCCCTTGAAAATCCACTACAAAAGACGTCTCACCCTTGTACTGTGTGCATTATCTTATACATTTGAATTATGCCGAATCCTTTTCATGGCCCCGCTGTATACCACTGATGGAAACTTAACATACATGACTTTTACACATGAAACCCACCGCTCGAGCTAATAAATAATTATAACGCTTTTTCGTAACGTATGGGTTCGAAGTGGTTTCTTGCACGGCTCCAGGTTGGGGTGAACTTCTGAGGAAAGTTTCGGGTCCTTATTTATTGTTATTACCTCATTAAGGTGCGTTCCTACAGAAAGATATCCAACTAATTGAGAATAAATAAGGCTGGCACACACGCGTTGAATAAATAAGGCAGGTTGCTGAACTAATTATTTTAGTGAGCTTATTTTGAAATGGAATAGGTTTAATGGGCTGGTGTTATAATTGTATGTTTTGAGCAAAGTCAATTCACATATCCGATGCTGGAATCAGACATCGATACGAATTATACAAATACTTAATTAATGAACGTTTTCCTTAAATCAGATGAACGTATTAAAACTTATAGAAGTAAAATAGGTTTTATGTTTTACCTCTGAGTGCGATCTTCTCAAGATAATCTTTGGAAAGTTGTAAAAAGTGGACTCAAACTTAGTTTTACACTGATTACTGATTAACCTACGAATTTGTGTAAAATCATCCATACAAATAAATAAAATTGGAGTGTCTGTTTGTAATATTAAAATAAATGCTTTTGACTAAGTGCATATGGATGTATACACGGTACATATACCAAAACAACATTTTTTACAATTTTTGTCTGTCTGTCTGTCTGTTTGTTCCGGCTAATCTCCGGAATGGCTGGACCAATTTTAACAGGACTTTCACTGGCAGATAGCTGATGTCACAAGGAGTAACATAGGCTACTTTTCCAAGGGATAAAATAGGGGTGCGTGATAAAACTGAATTTCACGCGGACGAAGTCGCGGGCAACAGCTAGTTTCATATAAAGTCTACATAGTTGATAAATTAAACAGATATGTTTATTGAAGCCACAGTTATATATAATTATGTCATTTAAACAAAACTATTACACACTTCTTAAAACATTTGTTGCTGTGTTTCAATAATACACACAATTTTTGCTTCCATTTATTAGTGATTGGATTACAATAGTGGAAATCTTCATGGAATGGATCGTCTTTGTTCTTGCAAAAATTAAGGAATGATTATGGATTCTTTATATGTATATAATACTAGCTGTTACCCGCGACTTCAGCCGCGTGGAATTCGGTTATATCACGCACCCCTATTTTGCCCCTCGGAAATGTACCTGGGCTAAGTATCCAAAGAACATCAGCTATTGGTGAAAGTCCCGTCAAACAAACAGAACAGAACAAACCGATAGACAGACAAGCAGAGAGACATATTTTTTTATATGAGTGCCATACGTACTTTTCATGTGCATTTAGCTTTGTTTCTACCGGCGATCTAATAAAATTTTAGAACACAAAAGCTGCTATTGTGATTCAACTATGATAGTTAGATATATTTTCTCGCAAATTTTTTGTAGGTAATGAGTGCTTTAATCGTGTAGTACATAATTTTTATGTATCTTCAGTAGTTTTCTCAGCGCACGCCATAATGAATTTTATAGACAAAATTTTGCTACTTTAATACATTTCTGCAATTTTCTTAAGGATCTATATTTACTGAAAATAAATGATAGCGTAAGTTACTTCCTGATAATTTAGCTTTCAATTGGTAAAAAATGGTTAAAATCAATACTGTAGTTTCGGAGCTTAATAAGTAAAAACAAACAAAATCTTTCCTCTTTATAATAGAGGTATAGATATGTCCAGACGTGTTGTAGAAACCTATAATTATTGGTTTATTTGACTTCGACATATCAACAAAGTGTATATACGAATAAAATAAATGTTAATAACTCGTTTAAGTAATCGTAAACCGAACATAATAACAAATAGTCAAAAAGTGGCGCGTAGCTTTACAATAACTTTTCCAATAACTACACAATTTATTGTCCAACTTTTATTTGATTAGCTAATCTTGTAGTCGGTTAAGTTGGCTTTGACGTCAATCTAGCTCGAACTATGGCATGATTTATTTTTAATGGAGGCATTACGAATATTACCAACAACAAAGTTATGCCGTTTCACGACAAAGGACAGGAAAACGCGGGAGACGTAAAGTTTTCTAATAGTCAAACACGTACAATGGGGAGCGGGGATTCCACTTATTCTTATTAAATTTTTCTCTTTAGACAAAAAAAAACGTTCTAAGGTTGGGCATCACTATAAACGACACAAAATATTGTGCGGAACGGATAAACGCGTCGCTCTAACTTCCAATACAATATAAATTGCACTTTGAAAACGCCTTACATGATTAATGCACGCGATATGCGACTCTAGGGTCGTATGTTAGGTGCCGGTTTCCAACGACTGTCCGATAGTGGCATAATACCGGTAATGTGGTGTCGCCTTCTGCGGCGAGATAAGGGTACGCGACATTGACTATTCAAAGGGTTGCGGTCCTCAAAATTTGCTCTCAATAAGTCCGAAATACCTCGGCTTTTAGTTAACGCGCAATTTGCGATGAGTTTTGGTGATGTTGACTAAACGAACGATAGCTTTTAGCTGATAATAATGATATAATCGGTGATCGATCGCCGCGCCGCCCCGCGCCGGTGAAAATGCGGTCGCAAACGGCGCTAGTTATCCTATCATTGTACATATTTCAAAATGAAAATAAAGTTACATTAAAAAAATATCGTTTTAGAATTTTAATTTTGTATTAAATGTTAATACATTATTGAAATCGGAAATTACTTTTGACGTGTCAACGTCTTATAATTCGATAGAGCCGGCTGCACGCACGAAAAAACATGACTCATGCGGCGTTACCTCGCTCTGAGGCGTTCCATGTAAGGCTTGTGCAAGTGCAAGCGAGAGCGCGGAACGAGCGACAAAGAAGCACAATCGGCCTTTGCGTTCGGCAGCGTTCGACATCCGTCTCTCTCCTACTTGAGTGAGCGATGCGTCTGCGTGGACAGCTGCTAATACTTACATTTACATGTTTTGATCGAGTATCAAGTGCATATATACATAAAAATCTATTAAACAAATGAAATTAAAATTTTCTTTTGAAAAATGCTACCATTCCATCAGTATTTTCTTAAGACGTTGACACGTTCAACTATCGTCAGTAAACCGACTTTACAGACAACCATTTTGTGAAATATGGTTAGCTCATGTCAATTAATCACTTACAAAACCTCACATTTTAAAGTCACTTCACACTTTCTTATTTTAACTATTTATTTGCCTCAGAATCGATAAAACTATTTATCTTTTTTAGAGAATTTATCATATTGAGAAAGAAACGTAATAAAAACGTAAAAAAATGTAAGTAATACGATATTAAATCAGAAAAATTTTTATTATTAAAAAATAATACCCTCCCGTGACTCCATCCGCATTGAAATTAGTTTATCCCTAATTCCAGGAATTTCCCCTAAACCTCGACCTAGCGACAGACTCGTAGGACTTGCAGATTCAAAAATTTCATGATAAAAAAAACTATTTTTCTGTGTCACATCTTTTTTATTTATATGTATAGAAGACAAAAAAAATCTTGTAGATAATATATCAAACATCCGAAAACTCAGCATTGAATTTTCTTATCCTAGGGATATATTTGAAACCTAGGTTCTGAGTCTTGTTCCTACTTCTACCGAATATAATTCCGATGGATACCCTGTTTGATTTTATCCTTATAGAAAATTTCGTGCATCCCAGCGACTGCACCGACGAGCCTTCCAATATCAGGCGGATTATCCATTGTAAAACGTTGTAAAACTTATATCTTATACTTTGAATATGGACTTTAGTGTTACCCAATATGGTTTAAACTTGTTTGCTAGGAAAAGAATTTGTATTTTGCCTAAATATCGGTAACGGATTGGCGGGCTATACGTGGTAAGATAAGGGACGAGTCGCATACCGATACATTGAATGGATTACTGCTGTGTGTGGTCTGTTTTGTGATACATATAATATCATACGTATTTTGTATTGGCAGTATTGTGGTCTAAATTCTTCAAATACACGAGTCAAACTTTTAAACTATTGATACAAATTATATAAATTAGTGGATGAATAAAGATATCTTTGGATGACGGTGATTTCATACTGATATTGCTACGGGACTAGTGTAAATATTCCGCACCTACATAAATGAAAATAAGATGTTTTTGGAGACGCAAAATTTGTTAATTCTCAGTGAAGCTTATAAAGCATAAGTAAGATAAAAGAGATTGTGTCAAGCAGATTAAGCTCAATATAAAGATACATACGTTCATGTAACTATGTGTCTCGATAATGCAGTGCCTAATTATCAAAGTGGAATACTGTAATATCTGTACTGTATAGGTTATCGACATAGCTCTCAGAATAAGCAAACTGAAGTGGCAATGGGCAGGCCACATAGCTAGAAGAAACGACAACCGTTGGGGAATAAAGGTTCTCGAATGGCGACCACGAACCGGCAGACGCGGTGTAGGGCGGCCACCTACCCGATGGACTGATGACATAGTCAGGATCGCAGGAAGTCGGTGGATGCAGGTGGCTCAAGACCGTTCAAAGTGGAAATCTTTGGGGGAGGCCTATGTTCAGCAGTGGACTTTTACCCGCTGATATGATGATGATGATGATGAATAATGTAATAGCAAGTAATTTATCCTTATCATCAGCCGTTGACGGAGATCGCCGCTATGTCTAGCAACATCACCAATAGTGTAGCAAGCGCAGGTACAGATTCGTTTGATTATAACCGTATTTTAGGTTAAAAGTTTGGTATTTTATCTTTATTAAAAATCTCAAATTATGCAAGATAGCTACAGGGGCGTGTGTCGTAAGTTCAGAAGAATCTTTACTGCTGTCGTCGGGTTGAAGAGTTTTTCGGTTAGAATGTAAGTTTTAAATTTTGTATAAATTATTAAGTTTTTTTTTAAGGATTTAATAGGGAGGTACGAATAAGTATTACAATGATTTAGTAATTTGGGGGTTAGTTAGTGACTATTTAGTTACACTTGTGGAAAATACTAGTCTCACTACAAAATAGGTACCATGTTTTCTTAGTCTTTGTCAAAAACCTTACCTTCAGAATATTATGCAAGTAACTGCCCTAGCATAGCTTATTAACAACTAGCTTCTGACCGCGACTGCGCTCGCATGGTACAGAGATAAAATTTGAGCAAGAATTTGCCCTTAATTATTCCAGGTCATTAGCCTACCCTGTTCAAATCTGTTCTTTATTAGATCAATGTCGTAATAAACATGCAAAAAAAACACACTTTTCGCATTTATATTAATAGCTGTATTAAATAGATATATTTTCAAATTCGGTGTCAATATTCTCTAATATCACAAAACAGACGTACAAATGGGAGTTTTGAAGCCATAAAACATTTTTATTTGCTCTTGTAGAGTTTTGGGGGATGAAACGGACATTTTACAACCATTGAGAGTTTGAACGCAAATATTTGGTATAACAGTGTGTTTCATTAAATTGTTTTTGGTTTGGCCGAAGTTTATAACGAGTTGTTAAAACTGAAAGGAACTTAGTAGGTGTATGTAGGTGTATGTATCTCTTATACCGCGGAAGAAAACCTTATAGTTCCTAACATGATTTATAAAATTCTGCATTGACTTACATCTCATATTATATGACATGTACGTTTTGATTAGAGAGAGGGAGATAAAAAGTTCTCTTATAATAGAGACATCCAAAGTTCTGATACGTAAAAGAGGCACTTGAAAAGAATTAGTTCAAAATTAAGTCCTACCGACTTGTAATTAGGTGTTTAAATTGCTGTAACAATAAAGGTTTAGACTGTATTGTACACACTTTGGAATACTTTAATATCAGCTTGCTTCTCAGTGGCCTTTACTTTATATTTAGTGAAGCAATCAGGTAAGTGAACCCTTTCCAAAAAGGTCTACCACAGGATGGGATATGTACGTATGGAACATATACCCAAATACATTTTATGTGTTGTTGTTTCTTGTTTTGTTTTCACGTACAATGAATAAAATCACGCCTCATTCCCTAAAGGAGAAGTCAGAGGCAAGCGAGCCACATTTCACTATAGATCACAAGTTGCTTTCCCACGAAACAGTACAAAAACCAGTGTGCATCATATACCAACGACAGACTTGATAAGTAAAGTAATAATAAATAAAATAATAAATATTGGTGGGATATTTATTTAATTTAACAGAGCGCCATGTAGCCCCAAACTATAACTACTAATTACTAACTATATAGCTTGTACTTTGGTAACCAGACAACTGTTTTTTTGTAAATACATACTAATGATGGTGTACTTTTATATATAAAAATAAATTTCTTAGTTGATAGTCTTGACTTTATCCATCTAATCGCGATACAGTATTACCAATAAGTTTTGATCATTAAAAAAATCAGGAAAAAGCTATTTTCACTTAAATTGGTAAACCTTCAGTGTATTCGCACTGTAAAAAGCTCCGGTAATATTATGTTGATAATATACTATCAGATAATATTTGCATATTTAATCATTTATCTAATAATATCTTTCATAGCAGATTTCTCAGGGCTAGTTTCCGGTGGTCATAAAGACTTACAGTTATCGAGTGCCGTAAAGACATTTTTACCATATTATGAAAAAGAGATAATTAAGGTAAAGTGCACCGTTTTATGTCGCACTATGCAAATCGCTAAGTTGTAAGATGTAAATATGGGTATTTATTTTACTTGTGTATTAACAAATTGCGTTCTTAAACCACAATAAACTATGTAAATACGAAATTTAAATTACAAACAGTAGAGCGACTGGAATGGGCGACCGGCACGGTCTCGGTCGGTTTTGATATCGTAACGTGACGGGCACGGAACGTAAAAGTCAATATACCATTGTAAATAAAAAAAAATGTGAGCCGTCACGGGACGCCTGGCAGATGTGAAACATCGACATTATTTTGTAAGAAACTAAGTACCCCATCACTAATAATGTTTATGATTTGTCGTAACCTTGAACGGACCAATCAGCGCTCATGCCGTGGCGACGCGTCGCCAAGCCAGAAATCGGTTTTACGTGCGGCTATAGATGTTTCACATCAAAAATATTAGTTGTTTTCTTTGCTAGTTCAACACTCTTTAAGATATGGTGGAACGGTGGCCTAGATTGCTGTATTGTTATTTTCGCTAGATCTGTTTGAGATGGAAGTTTATTATTGTATATTTTATAAAAACTTTTAGTAGGTGAGATTGATAGCTGAATTATTGGTAAGTAGGAAAATAAAAGCCACTGCCTTTCGTCTTTTCATCACGACGAACTCTCCTTTGATCACGTCTGTACCTAAAAATAAGAGTGGATTCCACTGTCATAGAAATTTTTATAAGATGCAACTAGCTTTAGTAGCCTAGTCTTATGTGGTATTGACTTTTTAAATGTGGTAACTTGTGTCGCAACGCTTTTAATTTTATTTTATTCTAATTTTACTACACAATATATTTTCAAACCGGGGGCTTTAAATGAAATCGATTCTTAAAGAGTAAACTCCAATAAACATAGCTGCAAACTGGTCATGATCATTAAAAAGACATACTAGCACTAGAATATTCGGGAAGGAAAATGGGAAATACGTTTGAATGGAGAAAACGCTGCCCACCTTTACTCTTAAGAATAAATTGGATGACATGTGGCACAAATTGCCTACACTTTTTTATTTTATTACTGCTAATTTTGATGGAGCTCCCGTCGCCTGTATGTCTGACCCGTGCCGTTCCGTAGCAAATAAGTCGAAAAACTGGCGTTTTGTAACCGCGGACGGGCGAGTGTGCGATAGCATACGTCACAATGATATATAGCGCGCGCATCGCGTTAATTGTCGCTGACTAGATAGGCCTAAATACCTACTGTACTTTGAACGGTTTGGAATGTAGGCAGTTTAAAAATAAATTTACAATAGAAACACACACTGGAGTATTTTTGTTTAGTCATGAATGAAACCCCTCTCGCGTAAAATCAACTAGTAAAACTAATTTATTTGTAGGAGCTCGCATGTTTGGAGAAGATCATGTTTGATAAAACCGCAGTACTCAAGGCCAGGTAACAAACAAAAAATAAAACTTCGATCAAAAGCAATGTATTCAAAATAGTAAACGTATCTTCTAGATTTAAATTAAACGTACTTATGCAGCTTTACACAACCGAAGCACGAATGTAGTCTTCAAAAAGGGCTCACAAAATCAAGTCGGTAAATGTTCTCAATCTTGTTTCTAGTTCGTGTGCACTAAAAGAAAAACAGATCTGACCGAATCCCGTAGTCGACACTTCGTTCCAGGCACCTCGCCAAGAGTCGTCAAAAATGTGCTGTGTTTTAGTTTAGAACAAAACGCTCCCAGGAATTCCAGGACAGTTTCACACCGAATCGGTTTTTATTTAGTTGGATAATATTTTAGGTGTGTTCAGTAAAATGTGACGGTTTAAAGAGTTCGTTCGGAGCGCCGCGCCGGGGAAACAAATTGTTTTCATTTGCGCTCAAGTTGCGACAACCTGTGCTCTTTGTACCGTACAATTCTCTCTTATTTGACTAATACTTTAACTCGAATCGCTTGTTTAAATGTAGCCGGTTTAGGGTAAGTTTTTAGTAACCTTGGCTTTAGTCAGTTCGGAAGTATTCCCTATAATTGGAAATATTTGCCGTCTGACTCTTCTGAACGTTACAAGTTTAGGACTGGGGTAGATATCAATCTATAAATGAAAAACCAAAGTCAAGTCTACCGCGTGATTTGGTAGCGGGCAATGGCGCTCCCACTTTCCGCGTGCAGACATTTTAATAGCTTCAAATTAAATATAGCGCATGACTGTTGATAGTAATGAAAGTACTTATAATAACCATCGTACGATTAAAATACTATATACCCCAGTATTGTGATATATTTTCAAATCATGCAAACATATTGTCTGTGAGTAAATTAATATCGCTTGCTTCTCATGTTGAAATCAACCACAGCGTTGAGGTCGTAGCTTCCAGATTGTAAATTAGAATTAAGTAAACCCTCCGTTTTTTCTGCATTGCGGGTCAACCTAGATAAAATCAGTCTCAATGTAATCGTGGTTTCACTCTGTGTACCGATTTTCTTATAAATAAACTGACGTAGAAAAAGCACAGCCTAAACTTACTATTAGCGCGATGAGCCTGTTATTGCAGTTGTCAATGACAGGCATCAGCTCAGTTGGTGGTCGTTTTGCGCTGTAGGTCGTGGGTTCGATTCCCACCCGGCACAAATATTTGTGTGACGAAAATTCTGTCTGTTCTGTATTAGTTTTAATATGTATGTATTCACGAAAAAGTATGTAAGTAATCTATCAGTTACCTAGTTCCCATAGTACAAGCTATGCTTATTAAAGTTCTGTTGTGTATTCTGTAGTTGTATTTCACACTTGCCTTGGCATTCCCATAACGACATCTCCAAAGGCAACAATCCATAATAATGCTTCACAAGTATTTCCTGTCCAAGAACTGCTCGTACAATAGTCAAAGTCAAAGTCAAAACTTTTATTTCCATAGAATTCATAAAGAAATGGCTTGGAAACGTCAATATTATTCAAAACATAAGGTCACGCGTACTTATTGATAAGTTTGATGCCTGTTCAAACCCTATCCGACCCTCCATGGGGAAGAAAAGACAAAGACATAGTGAGTAAACTGGTAATGGAAATGCAGTTCCGAGCTAATATTATCATTGAGCCAGGGACGTAGAACAAGTCGCATAGAAACTTTACACCGCAAATAGGTATCCCGGTGTTCACGGCGTTGTTTTGGAAACATTAACTAACTTGAGAGAACGCCAAAAACGGAAGCATTTTATCGTGCCGCCGCAGAGCTGACGCCGCGCCGTATTGTCATCGTGTTGCGCCCATTACATGGCAAAAAAACATTGGATTGTGAACTTGCTTAGTTAAAAAATAAATCGGGTGTTTTGTTGACTTGGGAATTTTATAGAGCTCTTTGAATAAGAAGTAAATTAAAGAAGTTTTCTTTAGATTTTGGCCGCTTTTTGGTACAGGCGAGGAATTATATATCGGTATTAATACATTAATATCAGATTATTGGTAACTGTTCAAAGTCCTTCAGTAAATTAATTCAGAAGATAAAATTATATTTGAAGTAGTGTGATAAAACTAAGATATTAAAAACACTTTACTATTGAGCAAAGGGATATAATTGGGCTCATCCAGGGCTCAAACTATACACACTACACAAGTTTTCCACACACATTTTTCAGGTAGAAGCTACATATCTACATCGCTCAGTCAGATTAAGTTAATCCATAATTGTTATTAATCCTTGTTACTTTTGTAGGTGTAAGTAACAAGAGCAGCAATATATGTTTTTCAGAAAACATACAATTCAATTTCAATTAATTTAGGACATATTTTAGTAGGCAGCAGAGCACAGGTGCCTCGTTTATTTGCCTCTCACCTGAATAGTTTCTATAAAGGAAGCAATCCATTCTCTCAGTCTAGTCACGAAAATTTTTCATTTTAATTAAAACCCGAGGATCGTCGGCTAATTAACCCATTAAAACAGACTCTACGTTAATTTTGTCTTTTTTTCCTCCGGAGCGTTCACTTTCTTGATTTTTGAATAGAAAATGAAAAAATGAGTTCCTACTTAACCTCCCAAGTTACTCCCAAACCTGACAGTAACGCATTTTTGTAGAAACTTAAAAGCTTTGGTATTGTAACACTCCCGAGTATTGTGTAAAATGTATAAGTAATATTTTTTTATACATAGATATTTCCATAATTATGGTATTTTTATCGTAATTTTGACATAATATCCCCACTTATTTATTGGTACTGCCGGTTTATATGTAATTTAACTGGTCTCATAGCTCAGTTGGTAGTAACCCTGCATTCTGCGCTGTAGGTCGAGAGTTCGATTCCCCCTCAGGACAAACATTTGTGTGACGAACATACTCGTATAGATATTTGTTCTGTGTCTGAGTGTTCAATATGTATTTACAAAAAAAAATTTACAAGCTATGCCTAGTATTAGATGGGGACTAGATGGCGCTGAGTAAAATGTCCACCAATATTATTATTATATCTAATTAAGAATTAACATGAAGCTGGCCCTCTGTAATTATTTAAATTTTAATTTTAATAATAAAAATTAAATAAAAAATAATCAGTTTGTTTATTTCGTAGAAATAAAAGCCGAGAATAGAAATAGGAAAGGAATATATCAAAAAAAAATGTTTAATGTTTTGTAATGGAATGATCAAAATCTGTTTGTAAAATCCATTTAATCCATTAAAATTCCACGTTCTATACAGATCAGATATAAATATAGGGTTTCTGTTTTAAAAGCTATTCACGATTCGTTAAATGGATTGTGACTTATTTTTAGAATAAATTAGATTGAGTCAATGTTTATTTTATATTTATAACATTAATGAAATGATGAATGTGATTTTCTCTGAATGTGGTTGTCTTGTGCCTGTAATTTCACCGGCAACCACACCTTTCAAACAGAAACACTTGGCGGCAGCAATGGGCATGGGACCTATCCCAAATATCCAAAATACACGCATTGCAAGAGTGCTGCTACGTTTTTTTTTTTTATGTAATACTGTTACAGAACGAGCTGACGGCCCACCTGGTGTTAAGTGGTAACCTCAGCCCATAAGAAGCGACGCGGCTTGGGTCCTCCCCTACTAGGTACGACAAGACCCAAGTCGCAACGTATGCGCCCGTAACTCTGAGAGTGGAATGTCTCATGTGCCTGTAATTTCACCGGTAACCACGCCTTTCAAACCGGAACACAGTAACACGAAAGCGTTACTGCTTGGCGGCAGAAAAGGGCATGGTGGCAGTACTTCCCCGGACGAACTTGGCTAGAATTCTACTGCTCTTACGTACTTACGTACCTTCGAAATCAGTCCGCGTCTAACGACTCCAAAACAACTTGTTGCCATCATAATAGCAACAAACTCTTTGACAGACAAAGCAGTCAACAAGACAAGGTAGAGTCGCGATCATCCGAATGACGGAGCAATTACGTGCATTCAGCTAACGGCTGAGTCAGTAGAGGCAAGTGCCGAGATTGGTTTCAATAAAAGCACAAACCCTCCCCATGTTTTTCTTTCATCACTCAACTTTGAACTGCGTTGTGCAATACTGCCAATTGTTGTAATTTTACCCCGGATTTTTATTGTGAATTTTGTTGCAGGTAATTTCTTACAATTTGACGACAAATGATAGGTGAAACTGGTGAGCTTTTCCAAAAATTTTGTAGTATAATTATTAGTAATAATATAGTAAGAAAATTAGTATTATAATTACTGAGCTGAAAATGAAATTCGTAGGATTTTTAATTAATAGTTTCCTCAAGTTATGCAATAAAAAAGTTTATAATTACGTCTCTAAGATTTCTGAAAGTACATTATTTTGCAAGTAATTATGTGAACTAAGTAAGTACATAAAAGCTAGGTCCACAGTGTGACGAAACTTTGTTTCACTAAGGATCTTGAAACACGCTATATACTGTAACGTGTGTGATTTTATGAATATGACTTTACCTTCTCATCTATCGCCTATGCCTCTATGGTGAAGACTCATGACCACTGGTATTTTAAGAATAATTACACCATTTTTTTTATATAATACAGTTACAGAACGAGCTGACGGCCCACCTGGTGTTAAGTGGTAACCTCAGCCCATAACAAGCGATGCGGCTTGGGTCCTCCCCTACTAGGTACGACAAGACCCAAGTCGCAACGCATGCGCCTGTAACTGTGAGACGTGTAGGTGGAATGTCTCGTGTGCCTGTAATTTCACCGGCAACCACACCTTTCAAACCGGAACACAGTAACGCGAAAGCGTTACTGCTTGGCGGCAGAAATGGGCATGGTGGCAGTACTTCCCCGGACGAACTTGGCTAGAGTTCTACTGCTCTACGTTATAACAGTCTGGATAAAATTACAAATGAACTATTCACATATTTAAGTTCAATTGCATGAAATCATCCACGGCACGTGGCAGGGGGTGGCACGGGAAGTACTCCCGACTAGTGTCCGACAAACGGATCATTAAAGTCTGTTTTAAATGTGCCCGCGGCTGCACTGATTAATCATCTCCCCGGGATTAATTAGTGGTGAAAAAGCCGATGAAAAGCGCATCGATCCCTTCCCCCGCTAGACTAACCGCCCTTGGGGTGAGCCCACAATCTTATGTCGAAGTATTTTAAATTTGAAACGTATTTTAAGTTATAACTCCGTGTATCATTTTTAAACTAAGATCTCTTATATACGGGTGTCCGGTAATGAATGGATAACATTGAAACGGGTCTTAGTAGAACTATTGGGCATTTGGAAAAAAAAAACAAATAAAAAAATAACAAGTAGTAAAAAAAACAAAAAACAAAACAAAACAAACAAAGCAAAAAAAAAACAAAACATCGATATTATTAAAATAATACATATCTTTGATACTACTTGTTATTTTTTATTTGTTTTTTTTTCCGAATGCCCAATATTTCTACTAAGACCCATTTTAAGGTAATACCATTCATTACCGGACATCCTGTATATATTAAAATTTGTGAAACAAATTTAATATATTTTTTGAATTTCTGTAAAATCTGATCTGATTCTGAGCTTTCTCGAAGGCATAAATCAAAATATATCACCTAATGCATGAGAAAAATTTAACTATAGATAAAATCGTGGAGGCAAATGTTACAGTTTTATCGACAGTGAGATGGTGTGACGTCATATATCTGACGTGTTTAGTTGTTTAAATCATACTGCTCTAAAACACTCTTAATGAACGTCATTTGTGTTAACACAGAGACGGAGGGTTGTTAGCATTCCGGGGGTTGAGTGCAGAACATCTTTGTTATTTTATTACTTTGTAATTATACTGCTCTTTACTGATCAGAGATTAATTCTTTCTAATATGTATCATTAGGACTGGCCTCATAGCTCAGTTGGTTAGTAACCCTACCTTCTGCACTGTAGGTCGTGGGTTCGATCCCCACTCAGACAAACATTTATGTGACATTTGTAACATTGATGTTTGTTCTGTGTCTGGGTCTGGGAAAAGAAAAGTATATAAGTATCATATTAATTGTCTGGTTCCCATGATACAAGCTATGCTTAGCTTACTTTGGGGCTAGATGGCGCTGTGTGAAATGTCCACCATTATTTATTTATTATATTTATTTATCATTAATAAATTAAAAAAAAAACAATTAAATCATGAGTATCTGAAATAGCTAGATTGGTTACAGACACGATGACTAAATTTGGCGTAATATGTTTCAGGGAATGGTGTTAATCATTTACTGATAAATATTAATAATCAAACTAATAATAAAAATAAAAATGCGAATGATTATTTCCATGTACTTTTTAATTTAACCCTTGATTTACACGCACTATAGACGAAAACTTTGTTTCCAGTGAGTTCTGAAAGAGAACGCATAAAAACGATAAAATGCAATTTGACAAATTTCGAACCAGAAATCCACGCGTAATTAATAAGTTCGATATCTGTTGCAGCCCCTTACAACAAACTATCCAACCCAATGTTATGATGCCTGAAGGTTTACATTTTAGTTATTTAATAACATGCATCCATTTGGATATATGAATTAACGTTGATTGTTGCATACAATTCGTCGTTTATTAGTAGAAAGTACACTCTAACTGATTGCGTCGTTCATCGAAGTCTGCTGACGAAGCGCTCCACGCAATTCCTGTCTAAATAAGCAGTAACTCATATTACAGGGGGATTCAACTGGCGCTTTACAAGATGAACGCTTTTAAAACGCTCATTGCCAGAATTTAATACCATAAGTGCGTCGGTAAAGTTTTAACTAGCCGAGATTGATCGGATTGGATGCTAATGCTTTTAGAGGGTCTAGTCGATAAGTGTCATCGTTTAAATGATGGATGCATGCATTTTATTAACATAATATTAGCTTTGGATGTATAAAGTTTTCAGTTGATTGTCTATTTTAATATACACTCAATAGACAACGAATGATACTTTAGCGGTTTCGTAAATATTATGTGGAGGAAGTTTTCAGAGTAGTTTCCAGATTAAGTAAAATGAAAAACTAACCCACATATAAAACAACATTCAAGTATTGAGTGATTAGTGAGTAGATCAATTTGTTGCCTCAAACGTGTTGAAATGTCACGTGAAATTATCTTAATATGATTTTAATAAATCACATATTTTATCCACGCCATTAAAACAGTTTCGTTGTTAAAATATCATCCAACAGACAGAGAATTAATCACCGTTCTGATATTCAAAGCGCAAAAGCACGAGTGAATATCGTAATTTGCGGGAGTCGTAATGAATTGATTTATATATATAATAATGTTCGCAACGGTGCGATTAAGTAGGAAATATGACGTCGTGTCGGGGCCGGATGGTTCTCGGTCGGCGCATAATTAGAATAATTGCAAAACTTTTCTCACTACACAGACTTAACCGCAATGCTTTAGAGCCATTCATTTGTATTTATGCACGCCGCGCAAACAACTCTTAATGGGCTTTCATTTTTATATTTTCCTTTGTAAAGAGCATTCGTCGAGAAAATACCTTGAATTTCCAGAGAAAATCCTAGTTGAAGTTTACGAGTGCTTCATAATCCTGTGTCGAAACACGTAAAGTTTCCTGGAGTTTTATGCAGACGTTGCGTCGTTGAAGCGGATGGCTCGTCCGGTGAGTGTTGTAAAAATACATACTCCGGGAACAAAACAAGTGTTACGTAAAGCCAGCCGGGTACCGGGTACCGGGTACCGGATACCAGGTACAGACGCGCTGCGGAGAAACGAACGCGGGTCTTTTATAAACGCCCACGATTGCGTTATTTTCGATGATATTTTTCACGATTCTATATAACTCGCTCTTCGAGCAGGTTGTGTCAGTTTTTATTCCATATACAATTACGAATTAAAGTCCTATTTTATCCATGTAGAAATCAAACAAGAAGGGATATTTTCAAATATGTACGATGCCGTGCCGCATAATTATAATATTGAGTACACTAGTTGCAATCAAAGAAGTCCCATGGTATGGTAGTAAACAACGCAAATGTAAACTAACAATTACCATAAAATAGGAGGCAAGTGCGTTTTTAATATTAAAAGGTTACAATAGTGACCTACCGTACTTTTATATTATGTTAAAGTCGATTCTAAGCACTTTGATTATTTTATGATTTACGCCCTGTAAGTTGTGTAAGTTATAGAAAAAGTGCAAAAATGAAAGATCATAAAAAAAATGAAAATGTGTCTTTTCAAATATCCTGCATCTATAATTTCCTACGTAGTATCACAAGATGTTCAACATTGTATAAATTCTATTTTCACATCTATACTGACTGCTGTTTACTCACTGTTTACTCAGTTGAATGCAGTGTCACAGTAAACGTAATTTAAATAATAGTATCGATACACGTGGGGTGAGATCACTTGGTATTCACCGGCCCTCACCGATTCCGGCTTTCCATTTAAGTTTGTTGAGCTGCGTAACTGCAAAGATGACTCCGCGCCCTCTCAGCCGCAACACTGTCCTGTTTCACACCAAATCCGCGAAAATAATACAAAATATAATGCAGAAACTTCTTGTGAGCGAAATGTACCAACATAATTAGAAAAGTTTTTACGAGGAGTGTTGGCAAGTCGACGCTTGTCCCAACCTGACACGATCCCCATGTCACCGGATGTTCCTACCAAATTATTTACAAATTATTGTTTGTATGAACAGACCTTGTTTACTTTGTGTTAGTTCAAATTAAAAAGCTAATGATTCAAATTGACATATACAAATAGAGAAATATTAGTTGTATTTATATTTTGCTCTCCATATAAAAAAAAAATTACAAATAATTTCCCAAATCACAGTGGAAGGCGAACCAGTAATTCAGTATTCGCAGAGGAATAATACAATATAGAAAGACTTCCTATAAAATAGTGTAAATATAGTAGTATAACTTTAATACCTAGTATGCACAGATCTCTTAAGATGATCGCATAAAAAGTGTTGTATCAGTTGCTGTTAAGCCGTAGCCGTAAAAGTTAATAATGGGTTCTAAAAAACCGCTCCCATAGAACAAAAGACAGCAATACCATTGAAATTCGCGGGGCATCACCATGTGTCGAATGACCGTGGTAATTGGGATTAAAAATATTTTCCGTTTTTGGCACGACACGACAACGACAGCCAACGACGCGACGCGACGGTTTCCTTGCCCTAAATGAGCGTAATTACTAAAGTTTTTATTGCGAACCCGAGCCAAACCTTTTGCGATCTATTCAAATATCGTTGGCAACAGCGAGACACACCATAGCCTTATCGTATGGTAAAGGGTTTTAAAAATAATAAATTATTTAATATTATTAGGTTATGTGTAGTAGTAGTATTAATATTACGTACGATCATATAATAGTTCATAGTTAATATTAGAATATATTAGATTGATAAATATGTACTGAGTAGTGATTCGTATTTTAATGCAGCTTTGAAGTGGCAAGTTTTGCGGATTGAAGTAACCCGTACGAAAGTTTTAGATTAATTATTTTTTGAACTAGCGTCTACCCGCCAATAGTATCGAGGTAGAAATTAGCCAATGTACTGATTTTATTATGAAAAAGTAACAAATATCCATCGAAAGAAACTTTCGCACTTATTGCGTTAACAGATCAGAATTGTACACCTTATTAACCGGATTTCTAAAATCTATTTTAAGTTTCGAAATCTATTCAGAGTTTTGTCAGATACTATTTATATTTTTGTGATATTACCTCTTTTACTAAACAATTCGTTTTCAATTAAATAACTCACTCAGATGAGTAATTATTACGGAATGCTGTTACGACAATTTCCGAGGGTGTAAATTTATGTGTAATTTATGTGTACCACGATGGGATGGTTCCGGAGTTTTTAAGCTATTGCATAGCTTCTATCGCGGGCCTTGAGCGTGGAGACCGAATCCAGAAATTCCGTAACGAAAAAAACCTAACACCCCCCACTCCGACCAGCACAGCGGTGATACTTTTTAGTTTTTCCATCTATCGATAAATACCAGAACTTTTAATGACTTTTTGAAATATCACGCGCAATAGCTTTACCGCGGCAGTCTCCGAGTGCCACACGTCTTTTTTTTTTTTTGTGTAATACATTTACGGAACGAGCCGACGGCCCACCGGGTGTTAAGTGGTAACCTCGGCCCATAACAACCGATGCGACTTGGGTCCTCCCGTACTAGGTATGACAAGACCCAAGTCGCATCGTATGCGACCGTAAATGTGAGACGTGAAGGTGGAATGTCTCATGTGCCTGTAATTTCACCGGCAACCACACCTTTCAAACCGGAACACAGTAACGCGAATGCGTTATTGCTTGGCGGCAGAAAAGGGCATGGTGTTCCGAGAACTAACAAAATTAGTAATACTAGTAAATGTTGTAGCTCTGGTACTAATTTTAATCGAGAGAAAGGAAATGGTAAGCGCAATGGAATGCTTATAGAGAGATTGGGTACAAATTTGTCATCGCCCATATTCATTGATGCAAGCATAATACCAGTCCTAAATCCATTCTACAATGACAGGATTATAGTGTTGGTATTATTAAGTGCCTCTATTTTCACGTTAGTGCATTATTTATGGGTGGAAATGCACTAACTATAACATGTTTCATATAGGTATAGAGGAATGTGACGCGAAAACCTAGGAACAATTAGCTTGTAGACGTGAAAAAATATTAGATCTAAGAATGCAAACTACCATTATTTTCTTTAGTGAGTTTTTTCAATTATTCTTCAAAAAATGTGTGCGCATTTAATTTTGTTTTTATTTTTATTTTTTACTTAAATTTTAAGTTGTATAGCTGTAACATTAATGTGTGCAAGCTGAAATAAAATTGATTGATTGATTGATTGATTGATTGATAATCCTTTCTCTGGTCTTAAAAAGTCTGTGACACGAGTTTGACATAACGTTATGAAAAGTTCGTTTTTTATTGGAATAGGCTTTATATGGGAGAATTAGTGAATAAAACTGTCAGTCTTTTTAGCTTAATATAAATAAAATATATTTATTTATTTATTACATGGAGAACCTTATTTTTTACCTTTATTTATATTGTGAAATAAATTATAGTGGTGTAATGAAAAGTGAATAGCGTGCCATCCACTGACGTCTTTCCTGCCAGAATGTATAATCGCTAAGGACAGAATGCCATAGATTTTCCAAAGCGAAAAATAATTATTGTACAGGAATCCACTCTTTCTTCTCTTGGTTTGTACCAATTCGATAAATTGTTAATTGTACTCTGTCAAGTTAATGTGTTTATTTAATGTGATTTAAGTGATGAGATGATGAGTCACCTGATTTATGGGGTAACCGCCGCCCATAGACCACAGCAATAAGACTCAAATCCTCTCCACCAAAGCACAAGATAACTCAAATCGCATTGCGTTGCGTCCATCACCCCGAGACGGGAATGTTGCGTCTAATTCGCCTGCAATTTCACCGGCACTCACTCGATTATCTATACACGTCATTATTTATATTAGAGGTATATAAAATTATAGCGCTTTATATTACATAATTTGGCGGCTATAATAGCTTGTTGCATGGAGATACGTAGCGTCCTGTAGGTTAATGCCTCAGGCATGTGCCCGCATATACTGGCATATGCAGTGTCGCGATATGCCACGCCGCGTGATGTATGAGACGCTAACTTATATGTTCCTCCTCCTTGCTTAGCACCGTGAACACTTGCACGGTATAAATTTCAACTTAAACCCACAACTTTGGTCTAGAAATGTGTGGAATTCCCGAATGAATTTTTTAGAACCATTTCCAGTGTTAAATTATTACATTTTGGTTCGCGTAGACGTGTTAACTGAGATTTATGTGAGACGTATGTAGCATTCTTTTCATTTTATTAAATCAAATAACAATAAGTTAAATATATTTTCTTACCAAAGTATTATAGTGTCCTTGAATTTGATATCATTCAATTCCCAGAAGAGGTTTGCCATTTTTAATACGTTACACAATTTTTCACTCGAAACTTTTGCTACATAATTGCGTCCATATTATAGATCTAAATATTCTATATACAGGATGTCCGGTATTGAATGGATAACCTTGAAATGGGTCTTAGTAGAACTATTGGGCATTCTACTTGCATACTACTTGGTATTTTTTTTATTTGATATTTTTTTCCGAATGCCCAATAGTTCTACTAAGACCCATTTCAAGGTTATCCATTCATTACCGGACATCCTGTATATTAAACAGTCGTTTTCCAGATAAATAACATATATAGTAGGTATTATTAGTTAATGTTAAAGGTAAAAGGTCACTAGCACTGAACTGACTACAGGCAGTAGTTACCCTAGAAAACCTTATCTGTTTTCCTGACACCGTGAAAAAGACGAGCAATATTAATAAATTCCTGGAAGCGTAGAAAATAAGAACTAATTCTCAGGTGAGATAATTCAGGCATTACCGGGGTAATATCGGAGAATAAAAACGATAAAATGATAATGTATTCTAGTACTCTGAACAGAAAGTTAACATTTTAAATTGAATATGGCTTACTCTAAAAAGGAAACAGTAGTGATACGTTCAAATGTCAATTATGAATCAAACCTAAGACTTACAAAGGTTGGCTTTTCATGTTTCCAAAAATGCCATCAGATGGCGCTATACTTTGTACTATGAGGCTTCAGTTTGTCAACATCTTTCCACGTTACCGACGGACAAAAATATCTGTTTATTTATGAACATATAAAATCCATACAAGTAATAGCAAAAAAATATTTGAATAGTACGAAATAGCACCACAAAAAATATCTCACTTCTATTTGTTGACTTTATCTACTGTTTACGAACAGCGACATCTGTCGAGCAAGTTGCTACCATATTTTTCTTTTTAATCGCAAATGGCCTTATTTTACTTAATTTCATAATAATTTGCACTTAATTATCTTAATAAAAAATGGCATACACTGTGTGAAAATAGGCATATCGCACCACTAAAAGTCGAGGGCATGCGTACCAATATTGGTTATTTTCCCTTAGAGATCTCACTGTTCAAAAGTAGCCAGATGTTTGAAACAATGTCGTTTACTTTTGTTCAGCATTAGGGAGCCATCCACTAACTTTTTTCGTTCCTTCTGGCAGTATAATATATAACGTAGAAGGACAAGTAGATTTTACTACTTTCATTCTATCTCCCAGTCTAAAATCCATGGTCAGAAGATCATTAGCAAGAAAAACCAACATCCATTGTTTATTGTAAATTACTGTAATAGCAACGGCAGTGAATCCACGGTACTCGTATCATAATACGAATACGCGTGACAAACATACTCGAATTTAGGGTCAGGACTACGTACATACCTATGTATGTGATTTTGATTTGTTTAACTTGTTTGTATATAGCCAAGCCTAAGCGAAGCCTAGCGAATAGTTCTCTAGAATATTAATTTACCTCGTATATCGACATGATACATAAAACAATATTAAAATTACATTATTTAAAATAGTCCATGCATTTACTACAAAATATAATGAATCGGTTGCCATAACTGACCACGCCGCGTAGATATTTAATTTTATCATTTGTCATTATTTACTTCAATTAATGTATAATATGTCCGCATTTTATCTTATTTCATGCGTTTTAATTATTGTTTCTGATTTTCATTGTTAACGAGGCCATTCCTATTTGGCAATTTACAATATAGAATTTCAATAATTTTTTACAAGGATAATAACTAAGGATTATTATTTATATTAAAGATTAGGCTGCGCTTGACTAGCCCACAAGACGCGCGTTACTGATGTCAAATTATTTGTTATTTAGTTAATCTTTGTATATATCAAAATACTGTACATTTCAAAGAGGATGTCTTGAATGACTGATTGAAAGACAGGCAACGTACAGCCTAAACTGGTAGGTACTTAGGCTGTTTGAGAGTATGTTTTGTATAGGGCATACTAAGAAAGGAATTTTGGAAATTCGACACCGAAAATAATAAAATCAAATTTAAGCTTAGCGAAACATGACTTAAGTTCAGAAACCGAAACTTATTCTGGACACTAAATGTGGAAATCATCACATGGCTGATAATTCACTGGCTACCACAACTTTGAAATCTTATCACCGGTTTTAAATGCGTTACTGCTTTACATAATAGGATCATGTGGTAGTTACCCAAATGAGTTAGGCCAAATTCTATGCCCGAAAACTATACGTTTTACTATTACCATATTTCTAAATATACCCATCGGTTTTTTTCTCTCTTTTAATGATTGTTATGGGATTGACAAGCAAAACAATTAAGGTGTGCAATTAAGTTTAGACGTATAGGGTAGATAAAATTACCCCTTTTTAAACTGACTGTTATCATATAAGTGTTTGAACCAAAACGTCAGCTAAATACATCAGTAGTACATAGCGTACAACCATGCATGTGACGATGTAATAGGAGTAATGCTTTTTGCCCTTAATGGGTCGCAATCTCTCAAGCAAATGTTTCCCCTTAATATCGTTACACCCATAAAAAGTGCTTGCATTCACGTACACGTACACGTACACGTATATGGAAAATGTCTTGACGTTCCAGTCACGTTTAATATTTTCTTATTTCGTTTCTCTCATTTGTCCTCGAGTCTAAATAGCATCATCTGTGTTTTTGTCTCGGGTTTTTTTACTTATAACCTTTGGGGGGCGCAATCTTGTGAAATATCATTTTGAAGGAATGATATTTCGTCTTACATATGCCGCCTTTACTGAGAAAAATCTTGAATTATTTTTTCCATATATGTCACACGGTATATTTTTTGTACGCGTAAGTTTTCTTTCGAAATAAGGTATGAGAGAATTGAAGGGTAATATCAAGCTGTGCAACGAAAAAGCTATGCTATATACATATATTATATTGTTATTTGTTTGAGTTTTCCATGTTTGTTTATGTTTTCTTGTCCGTGTTGTCATTCTAAGGTTCAGTTAGAATACCAGCGCCGCACTGACGCCTCCTGGTTCAATGCGGCATTAAGCTGAGACTAGAACCTATTTGGCCCTATTAATTACCTAGCTAGTTTATGTATGGTAAATTGTATCCATTTTAATTTATCTTATTTATGTATATTGTTTTCTCTTATTATTGTGTATTTGTGTGTGGTCAAACAAATGTATTTTCTTTATTTATTTCTTCTACATTATATGCCCAAGAACATGAATTGAACCAGTACACGAGTCAGTCTAAATCTCTATTGAAATAAAAGTTCCAAATAGTACATAGTTATGAAAGTGTTATTATAAACTAATAATAATAATAATAATAATGGTGGAAATATCACACAGCGCCATCTAGTCCCAAAGTAAGCTAAGCATAGCTTGTATCATGGGAACCAGGCAACTGATATAATACTTATATACTTTTTCTTTTGTAAATACATACATATAATACATATTAACACCCAGACACAGAACAAACATCAATGTTACAAATGTCACATAAATGTTTGTCCTGAGTGGGGATCGAACCCACGACCTACAGCGCAGAAGGTAGGGTTACTAACCAACTGAGCTATGAGGCCAGTCAAACTATATCAAAGGCGCAGGTGCCAGAACCAATCGTTATTCAATATTGACCCAGGCGTCAATTATGAAAGCGGTATCATATTTCTAACATTTTTATATGAAAAGTAGGTAAAGTCATTTGTAGGCATGCGCGTAATAAGAGTAAACTCTGTGTACTTCACCGGTATTGGTTCCATTTCATATTGGATAGCAATTTATTTATCATACATATTGGAACTGGAAATGGCCAACGATATCGCCTTTCTTTTTGAAGGGAAATCAAGAAATGGAACGTGTTCTCAATACAACTTTGTATTGATGCCATTTAATTTTGAAGATGAAAATTGAACCACGCTTATTGAAACTTAAGCGTTGTGAGCGTGGTGGTCTAGCGGTACTGACCCCCGAGTTTCAATCCGGAGGTCGCCGGTTCAAATCCCGACGGGTACCTATGAGTTTTTCGATTGAAATATTTATGTGCGCAATACCACGTTCTCAAAACGGTGAAGGAAAACATCGTGAGGAAACCGACATGTCCTAAAACTAAAAATTCGAAGACATGTGTCGAGTGCACGAAAGGAGCCTCTTTGAGGCGCACTTACAATCCTTTCACCACACTGGTTCGACAGAACCGGTGACTTGAAGAAGAAGAAACTTTAACGATAGACATCGTTCTGCAATTGAACAAAATTTTACGTAAAATCTTTAAACACGACAAGTATTTTTCTAGTATGTTCTGGGTTTTTTGGTGTACGTATAATGTGATGGTTGAGACGAAATTATCTGTTATATACACTGAGATAATTACTGATTACTGAGAGCGTGGTGACCGAGAGTACAGCCTCCGAATTTCGAACCGGAGGTCGCTTCGAATCCTGACATGCACCATTGAGTTTGTTCACTTAATAAATTTATGTGTGTTCTCAAAACGATGAAGGAAAGTATCGTGAGGAAACCGGAATGTCCTAGAACCAAAAATACTAAGAGTGTCAAGTGTACGAAAGGAGTCTCTTTGGGGCGCATTTTAATCCTTTCACCACACTAGTTCGAGAGAATTGGTGACACGATTTGTCTAGTAATGGATCGTTTAATGGATCTTTCATAAAAATATTAAAAAATGGATCCAACTAAAGCATCATTAAAAAATTAATAACTACGATGGAGTATTATGGAATCGAGAATTCTCATTTTCATTCGAAGCATTACTAAAAAAGAAAACAAAGAAATCACAACCGTAAAAGGAAACCGTTCCCAGCTTCGGAAGAAGATAGTGCGAGTAATGAAATAATGAGTTAAATTTAAACGAGCTGCAAAATTTATGTTTTGTACAGCTTAAACAGCTCTCTGGAGATTTCACCGAGCGAACATTCCTTTCCCTTTTTTTTGGCTGAATTTAGTTTGTGGCTATTTAAAAGTTGTGTGGTCATTAACGTTTCTAAGAAATTAGCTTAGTAACAAGCATGATATAGATATATTTAATTATAGTAAATTGTAAAATGTATTATTTTAATTGGAAGAATAATTCCCTCCAATAGAGTTATATATTTTATTTGACTAGCCTCATAGCTCAGTTGGTTAGTAACCCTACCTTCTGCGCTGTAGGTCGTGGGTTCGATCCCCAGTCAGGACAAACATTTATGTGACATTTGTAACATTGATGTTTGTTCTGTGTGTGGGTGTTAATATGTATTATATGTATGTATTTACAAAAAAAAAGTATATAGGTATTATATCAGTTGTCTAGTTCCCATGATACAAGCTACGCTTAGCTTACTTTGGGGCTAGATGGCGCTGTGTGAAATGTCCACCATTATTTATTTATTTATATTCACTTAAAATCTGTGGTAATTATTGTTTGAATATGATGTAAAATCGAAACTTTTATAATGATTCAAGTAATCATTAGTGTTTGCACCGATCGTATGGTTTGATGCGCCCAGTTTCCCTACCCGCTAGGTGCTTCATATATTTGGCAACTATATTTGTCTCTCTCGGGCAGCACTGTACAATAACTGCATGGAGGGTGATCAGTAAACCGTGGAGATGGAAGGTGGATGCCATCTTGACCGCACCGTGTACCTATTTCGTGAATTGGACATTGCACCTCTTAACTTCTTAATCCGCATAAAGTTAGCTAACGGGCCCGCTATTCCACATTAAGAAACAGCCGAGAAGAAGGCTTTGCATGGCTCAACCAGACTACGCACCACAGGACGCTGCTGCCACGCAACAAGGATCCTGGATCGAGGTGAAGGTAACTTGTTAGTGCAGTGCATTCTTGGAAGGTAAAGATTAGTTCGTTTCCCGATACTTTCCCGCTGAGTGGAGAAGCGTTTGGCTTTATTAAATGGCCACAGCGCCGAAATAATTAGTGGTCAGTAAAGATCCCCTTTCCATTAATTATAAATAGTTTCAATACAAAAACTTAAAACTGAAACAAGACAACTGAAAAAGATTGTATGCTGTTGAGTTTCTAAAATTAAATATTCCAAGGTCACTAAACAAACTATGAAAATGAAAGTATCATACTCGAATAAATGAAATTTTTCAAAACTCAAACTATTTCAGACATACTAAATTATACTTTATAGTAATCTAAAACAAAAACCTTTCTTTTTCGATGTGTTATCCGAATAACATTTAATATTTTTCTACATTATAATCCAGCGAGTAATCATTTAAAAATAATTCCATGGCAAATCTAATAATCTAGTTGAAGGAGATACAGCCCTTATTGATCTCGGATGAGAAATAAAAGGAGATTCGTGTACAAGGGTACAGTGTGTTTACAGATCCACTGATCTGAATTGATCCATTGAACAAACAGTGTGGACCAGAAATAGCCACTATTTTATTTATAGAAATAATATGTAATGAAGTTCTTGTTTCACTATTAAGAAACAGTTCTTACAAATTGCATTTTACAGGTTTTCATGGCTGTGTTCTTCAGCAGTTAGAACATTAGGTTATTTAGGTATTACAGAGGCTTTTTTTACTTGAATGTTTAATATAATCCAATCCAATTTGGAACAATGTATAGATCCATTACCAGATAATATGATATAATATATCGTATTCTCTCTATCTATATTTGGATTGTCTTACTTTACACAGGCTACTTCATTGATTGCTAAACATACTTTTTGCATATCCAAACTATGGTCAGTATACATCATGCAGCCAATGTGTGCATCAATTATTTATTGGAAAGCAATGCATGCAACTTCGTCAATATATAGGGGACCAACATAACACATAAAATAAGGTAAATAGTGTAATAAGGTGGTGATTCTGTTTGCTAACATACTAAAAAGGTATACATACTTTTGTCTTAATAAACAACATGGCGTCTGCGAGGTATCCAATACAATTTTGGTTTTGCTAGTAAGCTATAAGATTTAAACATGTCGGAAACAGGGCAATCACAAAACTATGTCTCTGTAATATAGTTTCTTTTAAAATGCGCGGCATCCGAATGAGTTTGTATCCCATTTATATGATTCAGGTACGTATTTAAGCGAATGCGATCGGATTACTGCCTTGAGGGTGGCTTTCTGGAAGCAACAAATATTTGGATGTGTTTAAGATGGTATTATTAACACCCAAAGTAAACTACACCTTGGCATGTAGATAAATATTAATACATACATAAAATACGATTACATACTCACATTCCTATATGAGAGTTGCCTGTGTTGCAGGTAGCATGGAAAAACATAGATACACAACACGTAATTCTAATATGAGAAAAAGATTTATGCTCACCCTACAAAGTTACCAAGACTGGAGAATCGATTACCTCGCTTTGGCCAGGCTGCCACCAATTTAACCACTGGGCCGTCATAAACATAAATGATAAATCTATAAATATGAACAAAAAGGACCGACTCACTAACTCATTGGTAGCTATCAGAAAGTGGTGCTAAAGAGAAAGAGATCTTTCTCCAGCGACTGATACGGAATGATGATAATGACGACACACATAACTCGGTCCGTATCCTTTTAAATAAATAAATAAATATTGGTGGGTATTTTACACAACGCCATCTAGCTCCAAAGTAAGCTAAGCATAGCTTGTATCATGGGAACCAGACAACTGATATAATACTTATACCTATACTTTTTCTGTAATAAATACATATAATACATATTAAATAATAAATAAATATTGGTGGACTTAATACATATTGACACCCAGACACAGAACAAACATCTAAATTCGTTATACAAATATTTGTCATGGGTGGGAATCCAACCCACGACCTACAGCGCAGAAAGCAGATACTACCAACTGAACTGTGAGGTCAGTCGAGTCTCAAACTAACTATTTTTTAATAAATAAAATAAATTATTTTGATGCTTTCTCGTGAACAGGTCAATTCGCTCTCCTTTACATTACAGGTATAAGTAAAATCAGAATACAGTATAAATAAGTTAAATACTTATTACTTACTTACAAGAATGGATGTATCTTTGTTAGTATGTAATACATACATGTTGATTTGATTTGATTAGACTCATACGAGTGTCTCACAACAAGAATATATTTTGTGTTCGTAGTTTGAACATAACATTAACTAGACTTTACAGCTTCTAATTCTGCCGGATCGCTAAAGCTGTTGATATGTTGCATAAATTCTGATAAAGCCAACCATTGAACCAATTAAGTCTACACAAGTTACACAGCTTATGTTTTCTTCGCAGGTGTATTTAAGCCGTAACAAAGCAAGCGAATCTCGCGTGGTAATAAGACAGTACAGCCCACGATTAGCTCACGACATTAAACGCCGTAGACTTTACGTGAAATAAAATATAAAATTAAAAAACGAAGATAACGTGGGTATTATTCTAATACCATATATTTAGAATCAAATTAGAAGAATATATACATTTATGGAATACATATTGTTGATAACAAACTTCATCCAATTTTAGCGCTTCTTACTCTCTCCCTCTAGAGACCTCTAGTTTCAAAAAACAGTAAAATATGGCGCCAATGAAACCTTCATAGAACAGCTTAGAAGGGTTATAAATCATCAAGAATAAAATGACTGAAAATGATGAATAAATATGACAAGAACAAATGGCAAACAGACACAAAACAGAATATACTTGAAATTTAGTCTTCTATATCTATATTTTACGACTACTTTATGGTCATTATTTTATATGCAACGAATCATTGCCAGTATTTAATGAAGGTGCGAGCGGAGTAAGTGGAGTTAAGAGCCTAAATCTCCTTGGGCATATCGAAATTTGTGGGAATAAATTTCAAACTTTTCTTTATAAAATCTACGTTACGTTAATCTACGTTTAATCTACATCTCTACGTTTTTTAATATGTAAGAGAAGTGTGAGAAATTATTTTTAAGTTGGTTAAGGTTGAATTTGTCTCAGTTCTCTAAAACTTTATTGCCCGTAAAATAGTCGGGCGGAGACCCACTTTGTTTCCAACGGCATAGGATGTAGTTTCGGAAGCGAAACTTTGCGAAAATATTGTGTTGGATATTAATTGTTTGCGCAGTTCGTGTTTTAGCGCTTTGCATGCATTCCACAGTCCTAGCGAATATGAGCTTTAACAAAGCTTGTAATTTAGCATATATTATTCGAAAATACAACGGTGTCGTATAAAAACACGCTTTACACTAATATAACAAAACATTCGTAACATCTTTGATATTGTTCATATTTAGGGTTGTATACTTGAGTACGTAACTCTAAATATGAACAATAAAAACCCTATTACTAAGCCTACTATCTATGTTTCAGTCTAACCTTTAATTGGCTGTTATCTTGTGAGAGTATTAGGTACTGGGTGAAGTTTCACAAAATATGCAATGATATGATGTCGGATACCATAACAAATAATAAAAAAAAAACCTATGTACCTTACAAAAGCTGTTTCATTATATATTTTTATATAATTTATCGTAAAAATGACAATAATACAGGTGTCAAACTTTTTGGAATTAATATGCTTACTCTAAGTAAATCATTAAGTCAAAGTCAAAGTCAAAAACTTTATTTCCATAGAATTCATAAAGAAATGGCTTGGAAACGTCAATATTCAAAACATAAGGTCACGCGTACTTATCGATAAGTTTGACGCCTGTTCAAACCCTATCCGACCCTCCATGGGGAAGAACAGACAAGAAACCCCTAATGGAGGGATTCCTTTCTTTTCGCGAGCACGATCCTTGTAACAATTGAGTACTTAGGTCTATGTTACATTTATGACTACATAATATACTATTACAGGATGTTTTGTGTGTCGTTGAGCAGAGCGACATCAGACCATGGGGATTTATCATTTATATAATCATTTACAGTGTAATAAGCTTTACTTACCAGACCCTTCTTTATGTATGACTTGAATTTTTGGGTCGGAAGCTTCGTTGCTTGTTCAGGAAGTTTATTATAAAAGTTTACACAATTTCCCATAAAAGATCCGTTGACTTTTTGCAATCGGAATCTTGGAATGTTTAATTTATTTTTGTTTCTAGTGTTCTTGGTATGAACATCACTTTTTTTCTCAAAACTAGATATGTTTTTATGAACATATAATAAATTTTCATATATATACTGTGATGACACTGTAAGGACATTTATTTCTTTGAATTTTTCTTTCAGAGAGTCCCTTGATTTCATTTTATAAATTGAACGTATAGCTCTCTTTTGTAAAACAAATATGGCATGGATATCTGCTGCTTTCCCCCAAAGCAGGATACCGTATGTCATAACACTATGAAAGTAACTAAAATAAACTAACCTAGCAGTAACTTCATCCGTTAGCTGTCTTATTCTACGTACCGCGAATGCGGCTGAACTAAGTCTGGAGGCAAGTGCTGCGATTTGATCACCCCACTGTAGCTTTGCATCTATAGTTAAACCCAAAAACACAGTGGAACCAACAAGATTAAGCACTTCTCCATTTATTTGTATATTAGCCGACATTTGCTTCACATTTGGCAAAGTGAATTTAATGCACTTAGTTTTGTTAGAATTGAGTAAAAGATTGTTCGATATGAACCAATCTAAAACTTTAGATAGTGACGCATTTACACTATCGTAATTATCTTTATATCTGTCAACTTTAAATAAAAGAGAAGTGTCATCAGCAAAAAGGACTATATCACACAAAGTATTCACAAAAAAAGGGAGGTCGTTGACATAAACTAGAAACAAAAACGGGCCCAGTATTGAACCTTGCGGCACACCCATGTCAATAGCGGAACCTGTAGACCTTTCACCGCCAATGGCAACTTTTTGGATTCTGTTTGATAGATATGACTGTACAAGGTCAATCGCTTTATTTTGGATACCGTAATGTTTGAGCTTGCAAATCAAGATAGAGTGATCTACACAATCAAAAGCTTTGGAAAGATCACAGAATACACCGATTGCATCTTGTGATTTCTCCCAAGCTTCAAAGATGTGCTTTAAAAGCATTACACCAGCATCAATCGTGGACCGACCTTTGGTAAATCCAAACTGATTACTATGAAATAAGGTATTTCTATTAAAATGTGTTAATAATTGCTCTAAGATTATTTTTTCAAATATTTTACTCAAAGTTGGTAATACCGATATCGGTCTATAATTAGCTGGGTCTTTGTGATTCCCAGATTTAAATAAAGGAATCAATTTACTGTGCTTCATCAGCTCAGGAAAGACTCCATCGTCAATACATTTATTAAATATGTAAGCTAGACATGGAGCAATATCAGTAACTACTGAACATAGAACTTTCGTGGATATTCCCCAGAGGTCTTCGGTATTTTTGATATTAAGTGATTTAAATGTTTTTGAAATTATGGCTGTGTTTATATACCTAAAATTGAATATAACATCACTTTTTGTTACACAGGATTCTAATAAAGATCCAGCTCCACAAACAGAAGACTTCAATGACTGAGTAACTATCTTAGGTATGCTAGAGAAATAACTATTAAATGCCTCAGCAACATCAGTTTCATTTGTAAGAGTTTTACCATCAATAATTAAATTAATCTTATTGTCCCGTGTCTTAAATTTACCTGTTTCATTGTTTATAATTTTCCAGGTCGCTTTAATTTTATTTTTTGAACTTTTAATTTTATTGTTTAAATATAAAGATTTGGCAACATGACAGACATTTTTGAAAATTTTAGAGTAATTTTTTACCATCAAAATGAAAGAATCGTCATGCAGCATGTACTGCTTTGCAGCATACAGTTCATATAATTTATTTCTACTTTTATATATACCAGATGTGGCCCAGTCATCGAAACTAACTCCCGATCTGAATTTACATGTTTTCATTTTAAATACCTCTTTATGCTCATTATT
The DNA here is from genome assembly GCA_947359385.1 of Chesias legatella. Classification (NCBI taxonomy): domain Eukaryota; kingdom Metazoa; phylum Arthropoda; class Insecta; order Lepidoptera; family Geometridae; genus Chesias; species Chesias legatella. The sequence continues at coordinate 8,756,715 of OX375783.1, forward strand.
TATCATATTTGACAAGGCGGTGAAAAGTTCGTTCGGGTCTTCAATGCACGGAAATTGTGTCATTCGTAGCTCAATGTTACCCTGGAACCGTTTGATGCGGCTCTCAGTGATAGGCCTGTATGTAAATTCTCTAGGATTCGTAACAAATTTTGAAGCAAACATAGCACTCTGGCCATAGTGGTCTGAGCTTAAGTTCATAATTATTGATTTACTGATGGAATTACAATTACAGAATATATTGTCTAGACAGGTAGACGACGACTAAACGACGATTAAATATTAAATACCGACTTAAAGCAAGTCCGACCTGTGAATTCCAAATACGAAAGCTAAATTTTTTGTTGGTATACTGTGTACGGAATCCTCGGTGTGCGAGTCCGAGTTGCACTTGGTCGGTTTATTTATCTGTACATTCAGTGTATTAAGTAAATTAAAACTCTGGTTTCGAAAGGCATTTTAATTTGTCGGTCCCGACTACTCAGTAAACCGTGTCGGAAGTCTTGAAGCGAATAAGTCAGACAGCAGTCTCATACGCAGTCGATCGCTTTCCATCAGTGTGAACAGACAATCGACCGGATGAATAAAACGGGCATCCCATACCCTAGTGGAAGATTAGAGAATACTCGTCTCGAACGATTTTCCGTTTACGTAGCGGTAATTGTCTCGGAGGCATCTCGGCAGCGCACTGCGGTAGGCGACGCGGCGCGGGCGCGCGGGCGGCCGCGGAAACCTCTGATATCGAACGTGCGCCGAATCCTAATACCTGTACTGATTTTATTTCCCCCTCGCTCATTCTTGTTTCTACTATCTAATAGTTATCCGCAGACGTCCGATCATTCCGCCTCATCCACCCATAACACCTTCAAGAACATCCAAATTTGAACTTAAGTCCGGCCACAGTTTTATTGCAGTTTTTATGTTCCCCTGCAAGGTTTCCTTTTGTCTAAATTATGCAGAAATCAATTCGGGCCAGTAAGCTGGGCGCTGCTAAATAATTCAGCGCTGATTGTAACGAGGGTCCGAGTCCGCACTAAATGTTCCCTGGGAGGCTGCGGTCGACAAACAAACCTTGTTTTCCTTATCTCTCGGAAGATCACTTTGGTGCGCATTTCGACGGACTAGCTTTTTTTCTCGTAGTGATTACGATTTGTAAAATGCCGATTTGAAATACCATAAAAACAGCATTTTATACACACTTCAAACTTAGTATGAATGTAGTGCAAGCTGTAAAATAAACGACAAATATTACAAGCTGGTGAAATGTGAGTCAGACCTCCTATATTTTACAAAGAGTTAGATGGACATTTTCTAAGACCACGTATTGCCTGAAGATCCCAAATTAAATCAGCGCTGCACGTCTCCTATCTAGATTCCGCCGGCGTTCATGCGGTTCACTGTCCACCGCACTCACACTAATTTAATTATTTCATTGAAATAATCTTCTACAGCGACCGTGGTTTGCAGTCTGCACTACATTGGCTAATGGTATCAAGGCTATTAAACCAGTTACGTGGATATAAGTTGCCTAATGTAACTGAACTCTATTTTACTTTGCAACTCTGATATCATATGTTACGTTAGTTATTAAAATAAATGTAATGTAAGTATGATGCCTCCATAAGAGTGGTCCCTAAAACAGTACAAATATCCTTAAAATTAAATCGTTTTCTGCAAAGATTTTTCCATGAAAAGTTTTCCACTTCAAACTTTGCCACTTCGCCGAAGCCAAGTCGCGTGTAACAAAGCTTTTTTTATACATTTTTATATCAGGAATGGAACGTCACGCTCGGTTTCATCGGCGCTCGTCCGCCCGACCGCGAAACGAACGCATACACCGGTAATAGGTGACGCCGAGCCGCGCCGTGCCGTGCGATATTCTGGTCACGTTTACAATTCCTTATATTTCATCTTTTTCTACGGTCCCGAAAAATGTCATCGAATACACATTTTCCCGTAATCCTCATAAGTTCCCGTCCCGGCCCCGTCCCGGACGCGGCAAGCTCACGCGACGGGCGCGCCGTGATCCGCATACCCGATGCGGATCCAGCCGCGAACCCACTCTTCAATTACATCTGTCATATTCGTTATCTCAGATGCCCATACACACCAAAGTTTTCTCACGTTTTTCTACCTAATCACACATCGTCTTCGTCCGCTTGACGCTATTTATTCGGGTTGCCGGGCCCTTTTAATGTTTTACTATGAAAGTTTTAGTCCTAAAATTTCAAATCATTGCGAGGTATTTGCTTGTGTGGAATCCATTAGATTTTCGTTTGCAAGCCAGAAGAATGGTGGAGAAACTTTTAATTGGTAGTAGGATGAGCGTCCTGTCCGGATGGCGATGGCCGTGTGTTAGGATTTAGGGAATTCTGTTGTTATCGACACGGGCTGGGCTAGGTGCACTAGCGGAAGTTTGCAACGGACCAACTAGTTTGGGAGCTTGGAAACTCCATCAGATACGTGAGAGCCCGCGATTACCTAAAGCCAGTGTAGATGCGACATGCATTAACAATATGTCGCTTTTCACTATAGTTTAGCTGTGTCTATCGTATTTGCTGAAATGTAGCTACGCTTTGCTAAATTAATGTGATGTTTTCAAATTTACATATCTTGCAAAGGCTTCGTTACTGGACTGAAAAATCTAGAATTTATCAGAATTAAATTAAAAAACTTTGGCTATTCACTAGTAATATTTATATATTTTGTGATACGGTAATGCAGACTAGACATTTGTGATGAAAAGATTGAAATATATTTTCCGCAAACATTTATTTATGATCTACTAGTTAGTAAACAAGGTCTCTACTTTATCAATGTGCAAAATGAACCGAGTGTTATTTTAGTTATTTATTTGTACTCCGTTAAAACTCAAAAAACCTGTCAAAATCATTCTTCTGAGAGACTTTTGCCGATAACAAAAGTTTGGCAGAAAGTAATAACCCAAATGTCTGACTGATGAAATGAAATTAGATTGGCAAGTGACAAGGTAGGGTTGTATAATCTGACTGTATGTATTCTCGGCATCAACTTTAAAAAGTTGGTAAAAACAATTGTTTACGTACAACGGGAATTGAACCTACGACCCTGACCTTCAATTACTAGAACTGCTAAGCCACTAAGTTCCTAGGATAAAAAGAAGTTTAACTATTTATTATTTAAGGTACATAAAGCAGTTAATAACATTCTAATTACCGTAGTTTTAACACTCATTTGCGAGATGTGAATCGCTCTTGATAAGTTTTTTTTTATGTAATACAGTTACAGAACGAGCTGTCGGCCCACCTGGTGTTAAGTGGTAACCTCAGCCCATAACAAGCGATGCGGCTTGGGTCCTCCCCTACTAGGTACGACAAGACCCATGTCGCAACGTATGCGCCTGTAACTCTGAGACGTGAAGGTGGAATGTCTCGTGTGCCTGTAATTTCACCGGCAACCACACCTTTCAAACCGGAACACAGTAACGCGAAAGCGTTATTGCTTGGCGGCAGAAATGGGCATGGTGGCAGTACTTCCCCGGACGAACTTGGCGAGAGTTCTACTGCTCTTGATAAGTTGATAATGTATCGAAAATGAATGAATAGTAGCACCTACAAGTTGTTCAACGAAACGTAAAATTGTAACATGCTATAAATTCAACATTGTCTCACAGTCATACGTTTACATCCGTACTAATGTTTAACTAGCTTTTGTGCTGTTCAAATTAATTTCAACTCATAGTCATTTACAAAGACAACAACGCCATGTTGCAGTTTTTAATTGAATTCGGTAGCCATTATCATACAGGCGTTTTGCCTCTATTATATTTACAATTTTTCACCTTATACTGGGAAACTTAACGTTAATAGTTATCTCCACGAAGGAAACGCGGCGACCATGAGCTTACTTATATACAGTATCAAACAGACAACATAAACATGTATAAAATCTGATTACTGAAAATTACCTAAAACTATAGAAAAATAGCTATACCCGGCATGCGTTGCAATGCCGCGTCAAGGTAAAAGTGTCCTTAAATCGACCACCGAGGGTTGAAAATTATTAAAGTACTAATATCGCAATAAAAAATTAGATCGTTTGGATATAGAAACGGCAAGTGATTAGCAGCAATCTTCTTACATCTCCTTACCATTCTCAGTTATAGATTTTAGATATTCAAAACACTATACTTAGATATAATGCTACAACTGTGAGCAGTATGTGCATCAGTAGTTTTGCTATATGCAGCAACTTGCATTTACAATTTATATTGCTCTGGTTTTATTTGATGACAAGAAGCCGTTCTTTCCCTTTTTTTATTTATTAATTGTATATCTAGAGATAAATTGTAATATTTTTGACCTGTCGTATTGTATGGATCGGAATGTTGGGCCACCAGAGGCATTGAAGAAAGAAGATTACACGCAGCGGAGATGCGAATGTTGAGATGGATGCGTGGGGTGACCAGAATGGACATAATCAGAAACGAGTATGTAAGGGGAAGTCTGAAAGTAGCGCCTGTGACGGAGAAGTCGAGGAGCAGTAGGTTAGCGTGGTATGGACATGTTATGCGGAGGGATGATAGTCATGCTACAAAGAGAGCCCTAGATATGTAGGTGGATGGATGTAAGAGTAAAGGTAGGCCAAAGAAAAGATGGATGGTTTGCGTGAAAGATGATATGAATAAGAAAGGAGTGAGTGCTGAGATGACGTCTGACAGAGAGAAATGGAAGGAAAGTACATGTTGTGCCGACCCCACCTAGTTGGGATAAGGGGGATGATGATCTAGAGATAAATTTGCTACATCAAAGCCGGAGTGCAAAATATGAATATGAAAACTGAACACTGATATCCCATGAGGTCTTCAAAGCATACAGCATTGAACCAGGTAGAGTACCAGACAGCATTGAAATTAATCTATTTATCTTCCATAAAGTAATTTCTGCCAGCTCATTAGCATTCTCCTCTCTATCTCAGTATTCTAAATACGAATAACCTAACAATAAGGCATCTTTTGTTTTAAACTTATTTTATACTTTGCTGTGAATATTTGCAGCAAACATGAGTTTATAAACCCTCGAATGAGTTATCGGATACCGAATGATGATAAACAACGGGTATAACCATATTGGTTGGCACAGCCGTAACTCTCCCGGTGTTTATCGATGAAGTCCCGGCTCCTTAGTCGACCAGCAGAGGCAATATTTCAACGCGTAGTGTTTCGTGTGGGCACTAACTAGTGGACACAGCTGGAGAGCGGTGTGGTGACAATGTTTGGAAGCCACATCGCATCCTTACACATAGACCAGCTTACGTGTCTAACAAATTAGCCACTCCGACCTTTTTACAATATAACTGCTTCGGCTAGTAACTCACCTGGAATTTAGATCTTGAGAGAATAGGGCAACATTCGGAGGTTCAGCGCGTAGGGTTTTTGAAGGTACTAGCTGTCGATGATATCAGCTTTGAAAATTCAAATAAAAGCTCTCGTTAGGCTTAGTTTTATAAAGGAATTTTGGGTAGCGATTTCAGTTTGTTAATTGATTATTTTATACTTTTATTTTTGCCCTTTGCTTCAAAATTGTCCGGCTTTTGTATCTGCTATAACTACAGTTCCGGCTTTTCCATTGTATCATGTAGCAACCGTGTTGGGGGTTAAGGGACGTGCCTCGCATCCACAATGAGTTGAACGCGACCACCACTCTAATTTATATCCACGTTAATTACCTACAAGAATGACTCGACAAAGCAATGGACACTGTTTGCTCCAATCAAATTGATGCTGTTAACGTCTGTAGTCACATGAAAGTCCGCAGTACGAGATACATTACGGATAGAATAGTAAAAATGTTGCCTTACTGAAAAGAAATGTACTAAAACCTAAAAAGTGCATAAGTGGAGATGTTTTTAGCTTTATTAATTACACTGGTATATTTTGAAAGACTTTAGATTTGGCATAATCACTTAACTAGCTTGCCTTACATTTTACTGTAAAAAATTTAAAGATGATGAGAAATTTTAACACATTACCCCGTTTATGTTCAGGAGGAATAAATATGTAATTTGTTTAATCAATCTTTAGTATTTATGCCTAATTATACTCTAATACTGTTTTTGAAAAAAAAAATGGTTTTCCTTGTATAGGAAACAATGTTATTATCATGTCGTAAATAAACTTCTCGGGATTTCCATCTATTTTTGGAATTCTGGTTGCTCATCTTTACACAAAATATAAGACCCCATTATTTTTAATCATTAATGTTTATCAAAGAGTCCTCTTGTTATTTGTCACCGTCGCGTCGGCGGCGTCGTCCCTCGGAAGCTAATTAATATGCATAAAATGTATCGACCTGAATACTATGAAAAGTTTGTCTATTTAAGAGACTTTGGTTAGGACTTTATATTCATAAAATATTTAATTATTATGTAAACGAAACCTTCTTTTGAATAAAGTATAAGAATGTCAAAGAGAATTAATTCTTTATGATTCAGTGTTGGTAAATTGCGTACGATATTAATGAATAAATTTAAATTAAAAAATCAGGAGACATAACTTGTTTTTATTCGCGAGTGCGGGGCCGGCCGGTGTAGCCATATAAAATGCATTAATTTCGACGATGCCAACAAAATACAAACAAATGTTTGTTTTTAGTACTAGAGAGCGGTCTCGAGATGTTTCGGTGTTAAATTATGTAGAAATCAATTCCTTTGGACGAGGCCCCGCTCCGCCGCCGCCGTCTGATAAATAATACATCTGTAATTGGTACCAGGTCGGACTCGTTTTCAGTTATTGCCAGATGCGCCTTGCACGGGAAAATGGTGCCATTTACTTACATGTTAAATAACTACATACAGGTGGCAGGTGGACAAATATTTTCCTTATTAAACAAACGAAATATATTCCTTACAAACAAAATAATTGTAGATTCAGATCAGACTACTATCTGTAAATAAATATGGGCACTTATTAAACCTAAGTTGTGCGCATCAAATAATGTAAAAGTTTCATTTTATGAAGTTTGAACTTCGGGCTCGAAACCCGTTGAGAGAAACTTTACATATTGCTTAGAGTCAATCAGTGTTAGAAGAAAAAGCGCAACACAAATAAATAAAGAATAAAGAATAAAGGACATTTCACACAGCGCCATCTAGCCCCAAAGTAAGCTAAGCATAGCTTGTATCATGGGAACCAGACAACTGATTTAATACTTATATACTTTTCTTTTGTAAATACATACATATAATACATATTAACACCCAGACACAGAACAAACATCAATGTTACAAATGTTACATAAATGTTTGTCCTGTGGGGATCGAACCCACGACCAACAGCGCAGAAGGTAGGGTTACTAACCAACTGAGCTATAAGGCCAGTCATAAAGGTTTACAATCGCAATGCTTAGAGACGCTCTGCCTCGCTGATGAATATACCTATCTACTTTGACAATTATTTACACGATGAGCTGAAATGTACATACGTGTTGTCAGAATAACGCATTCCATAGTGTGCGCCTCCACCTACTTACTTACTTGTACCAAGTTATTAGTAGTACCTAACTAAACATAGCCAAAACGAAGCGAAGTTTGTATGGCTGAGACTTAACATGTAATTGTTTTTTTATGTAATACATTTACGGAACGAGCCGACGGCCCACCTGGTGTTAAGTGGTAACCTCGGCCCATAACAACTGATGCGACTTCGGTCCTCCCCTACTAGGTACGACAAGATCCAAGTCGCATCGTATGCGTCCGTAACTCTGAGACGTGAAGGTGGAACGTCTCATGTGCCTGTTATTTCACCGGAAACCACACCTTTCAAACTGGAATACAGTAATGCTAATGCTTCACTGCTTGGCGGCAGAAATGGGCATGGTGGCAGTACTTCCCCGGACGAACTTGGCGAGAGTTCTACTGCTCTTGTAAATGTCAGTAAAGTGCTGCTTACCAACATAATGTGATTAGAGAAAAACTTTGGTATCAATGAATAGCTCTCATGATATTACCACCGCATTGAAAGACAACGTCTGGGACCAATGTCGAAATAACTCGATGAAACGGAAACTTACCAAAATATTACAAGATGTGGATGTAAGTTTCATATTAGAATTTAGCTCAACATATACAAGTTCAAGTTAGCTAAAAGCAGTTGATATTGAAATTAGTATCGCGCCGGCATTATGTAACGAGCTGTTCAATATATTAACACGTTAAGCTGGTAAAGTGCACTCAGTACCCAAGTTATTGATAGCGCTGTGGACGTGGTGGCACAACTATGCTTGTGAATGGATCTATTGAGGATATTTTCTGCATTTTCATTTTTATATACATACGTAACAACAAATAATAGATATATATGTATATATACAGATGTCCGGTAATGAATGGATAACCTTGAAATGGGTCTTAGTAGAACTATTGGGCATTCGGGAAAAAAATATCAAATAAAAAAAAACCAAGTAGTATCAAAGATATGTATTTTTTAAATAATATCGATGTTTTGTTTTTTTTTTGTTTTATTTGTTTTGTTTTTTTTATACTACTTGGTTTTTTTTTATTTGATATATTTTTCCGAATGCCAATAGTTCTACTAAGACCAATTTTAAGGTTATCCATTCATTACCGGACACCCTGTATATATAGGTATAGTAACGTGCGTTTTATACTATATATTTATTTAGTCCGGTAAAGACTGTAAGTAGTAGTGCTAAAGCTATGAACCATAATTTTCTATTTAGTTATAAATATCGGTAATAAAAATTAATAAAAACTACATAATAAAAAAAATAGATTCTAAATCAAACAAAATATCACCTATCATTAAGGAATAAGTTTATAAGTTATATACCCAATGATTTTGTTTTTTGTCGCCACGTCCGCCGGTATCGATATCGAAATCCAATCAGCATCTGTGATTGGCAGTCAATGCCTGCAGGACATCCCGCTAACACACACTCCACACTTGTCACATCCCACTAAATAAATAACCGCAAATGTTTACGGCAGTTTACGGCTCATTTATTTGGTCGGTCGCGAAACACATTTTTCATAACTGACACATAAAACGATCGCTTTAAAATTAAGATCGATCGAATACATATAAAAAAACAAAATGATATATAACCCATTAATGTCTCATACCAATTCGGAAAATGTTCGTAACTTTTAAACAACTTAACAGATTTGTAAATCGTGTACGATAAAAAAGCTTGTAATAAAAAACTCGCTGAATTCAATCCGTTTTTAGAAGCCAGAAGTCATGGAAACTTTACACACACACTGTACACTAACAAAGGCTTTACAACTTTAAAACAGTCTGATTTCCACTAGTAACAATGATAAACTTGTATCGCGATTATAGGTTCATAAAATCAAAATACAAAATAAATCAGTAGGCAGGTCAAATCATAACTTAATTGAATAAACGGCTTCCTTACCTTAATTAATTATTTATCTCTCACGTAACTGGATAGGTATTAATTGTTAAGTTACTATTTATCCCACAAATAAGTTAAACACGAATATAATCCTATTTCGAGTTGGGCAACGCTTACATCTGAGAGGCATATTGCATAAACTTACTTTAGAATAATAGACAAGACAGGATTTTGCATCATCTGTCAGGCAAAAGTTTTACTGGCTGTGCCGTCAGTATTAGTTCAACAAGGTATGAGGACCAAGGAGGTTGCTTTACGTAGTCACTCATGGAATTATTTTTTGGCTACGAAAAAGTAAAGTATATGTAATATTAAATCTGTTAATATTTTTCATGTACTAAAGTTATGGAACGAGCAGATGGCCCACTTGTTGTAAAGTGGTAACCTCTGCTTATAATCGGCAATAATATATAATCAGTCCCTACATAGCGGAGGACCAAATAATTTTTATTAATTTTATGCCGTAATTTGTCTTTGTAATAAAACGTTACCACGAATTAACTAAGCAATAAAAATATTTTTTTTTTGCCATGTCGGTACTACTAAAACTAGTCTCAGTAAGCAATCAGCTTTATATTACCTACCTATTAGGCAACCACGTTGACGATACTTTCTTACAAGATGAACTGTAACTCTACCATTATCTGCTACTAATAGGGGGCGATCTACTGACGTTCCTTCTTACCAAATCTCCAATAGCTGAGAATTGACCACCAATGGATTTGCGACAGCGAGAAACAATGTATTAAATTCACAACAAGTATCACACTTAATTTTGTTTAAAACAAAAATAGTTCCATCAGTATTCCAATGGACATGAACTCGGAAAATGTATTCCGTCTAGCACTGCACGTAAGTTAGCCACGCCATGATAAACATTATACATATCGGTATTATCATAAGAAAACGAAACAATAGTGATGACGACGCTCCCATTATATTCATAAACGCTATTCATATCGAGCCATACTTTAGTATGATAAACAAATGGAACTATGGAAAACATTCATATAAATAATTCCGAGCAATAAAGTGAACGTATGGCATGATTCCAAAAAACATATTCACCGAAATATCTTCCTCTGGGTAACATGGTGAACCCTTTTTCCAATAAGTATGATCGAACGTCGGAGTTTCACAAATTCTTGGGGTGTTGGAAAGTTCAGCCCTGGCGGCAATATTGGCAAGTTGACCGGCCACAGCTGGCGTGCCACCGATGTCTCAATAATCCTGGAGGTACTCTCCTAATCGACTCTTCCTTAGTTCCGCCGCGCCAGTTTGCCACAAGTGCGACTAACTGATTAATCCACGGACTGCGTACGTGCTCTCGGACCTCCCCATTATTGTTTGCCCGACATTTTCAGCTTCTGTCCTATTACTGAACGATATTTGACTATTATCGGCGTATTCTATTTATGGATTCAGCATCGATGGCTATACCCCGGCTTAGAGGAGGTTAAAATTGTTATTCCTGCTGTTTTGTCAGATTGAATCAGATATCGTTTGGTTTATAGCAGTTGCTACGACCGTTTCAAGGATTTGTTCAAATGTTTTGGCTCGTCTTTAAGCCGTAATTATTTAATGATCTCTATATTCCTTGTTGCATTTAAATTAATTGGTATATTTTCCTTCCAGCAATATTAAGTATCATCTATATTCATATTTTCGAAAGAGTTTTATGTGCCAGAATATATTTATATGAGAGACGTTAATAGGTTTGCAAAGTTTTCACTACTGGACAGTATAATCAGAAAACATCTGGGCCTCGATTGAATGACATAGTGTTGTTCACAGATATACTAACCATAAAATACAGTGTTAACTAGACTTCATCAAACGGTTTTATTACACAAACTTTCGTTATAGGTTTTGCATCCGAAAAAAAAAGTTTTTGGAATACAACTATGTGAAACAATTATGGTTAATAAGGGTTATTTAGGTTAGGTTTCATAATTTTAAGTTTTATAATGTTTTTTATGACACATCACCGAATTTTAAAACCTTCATGGTTTTTTCATGCAGTGTGACAGGACAGGATAGGCAAGCTCTACCACTCGGCCAAATTTTGAAGTAGTACTCGTAAAACCAGTAAATATGACATTGGGAGATATCCACATACAGTTTTCTATTTTCTACTTCCATGGGATTAGTTTGTTAAGAAATGTCTCGTGAGAATATCGCGTCCCGAAGTTAAAACGCTCAAGAATACACAAGTGTGTCATACAGGTACTTACGTTTCTAGGACAAGTGGATTTCGTCGTTGTTTTTCCTACATAACGTGCTGTGAACGTTCCAAATTAATGTGATAATGTATATTAATATTTTATGTCCACTATAGTCACCAATATACATACAATGTAATTATGTATTGGCAACCAGCTAGCAGATAGAATATTAATGGAATATGAGTATGAGACATGGTGTGGCACCTGACATTCATGTCAATGCTCCCATCTTGTCAAATGCAATTATGTAGGGAAAGTTCCTATTATATTTAAGTGTATCAAAAAAAAGGTGGACCATTCACACAGCGCCATCTAGCCCCAAACTAAGCATAGCTTGTACTATAGGAACCAGACAACTGATAGAATACTTTTTTGTAAATACATACATATTATCACTTAGACACAGAACAAACATATACACACACACACACACACACACACACAAATGTTTGTCCTGGATGGAAATCGAACCCACGACCTACAGCGCAGAAGGCAGAGTTCCTACCAACTGAGCTCTGAAGCCTGCCATGAATTAATCCTGTATATATTTCATATTTATTTATTCACACAAAGGATTAATGGATTAATTTAATAAATCAACTGTAAAAATCATTTTTTTTTTATTTAATTAATATAAAAGGACTGAAACCCAATGTTAATACCTCTAAAATATTTTGAAATCACAGCGAAGAGAATGTGAGACGTATCTATCTTACAAATAGAGAGTAGATCGTCGACGTTACCTTCATCTTATCTTCACAGAGTGATGCTGTCATTTAGTAGGTAGTTTTTAGATTCATATTTGTGAAATTCCAACTTGCTGGTAATTCTCTGTTATTTAATTTCTTTTAATTTCCATTTTGGAAGATAACGTTTCCTGAATCACTGTGTGGGGAAACAATGTTTGGGATAATTCTGAACTTGTCACGTCTGCGTTCCCATGATCAGAGACTATTTAAATACCTGAGTAAATTATCTTGGTCAGGATAGTGTAACCAAAATGTGAAAATTTGTAAAGTTTTGTTTACCCTTTCGGGGAAAATTGTCCCAAACTATGTATATACATATATGTATATGTTTTCTAAGGAAAACAAGGTAGACTTAGCCTTGTTCCATATTCTGCTTGAAACATTTTAGGTAAATATCGGTAACTTATCTCATTTTACGAGAGATTTTGTTTTCTTTACCTTCTTTCCTCCTAACTCGAGAAGTTCAGAGACGGCCTTCGCAAACGAAAATAATATATTGTTATCATTTTTGTTCCCAGACGTACACAACTTGAGGTGGTGACTTAAGAATATCATATCTAAACCGGTTTATTTTCTAAATTTTGGTTGTTAATACAAATCACGTCAAGTTTAAGAGTACTCTATTTCCAAAATAAACGCATATTTAACAAAAATGCTGTAGGTATTAATTATAACAAGAAAGTTAATATGGAGTTACGGAGATAAGGAGTTGGTTGGATTAATAGAACAAAGCTTGAAACTTTTGTATTATTGAACGGCGCCTGTTAACCACTGATTTTGTTAACCATGTGAGAAAATGAGGGCCATAGAAGAGAGTACAAATTTCGGTGCTTCTTAGACGCAAACAAAGAATAATATCGCGTATAAGTAGCAGTGTTACTAAAGATAGCGAAGCGATATAATTCAATAATCATATTAGTGAATGTTTTTAATACAATTATGTGACAAACTAGCTGTTGCCCGCGACTTAGTCCACGTGGAATTCGGTTTTATCACGCACCCCTATTATACCCCTCGGAAAAGTAGCTTAAGTTACTCCTTGTTACATCAGCTATCTGCCAGTGAAAGTCCCGTCAAAATCGATACAGCCATTTCAGTGATTAGCTGGAACAAACAGGCAGACAGACAAAAATTGTAAAAAAAATATTTTGGTATATGTACCGTGTATACATCCTTATGCACTTAGTTAAAAGCGGTTATTTTAATATTAAAAACAGACACTCCAATTTTATTTATTTGTAGAGATAGACTAATCCTTTGTACTTTTAGAACCTGTTCAAGTATTCGTGGTTTTCCAATGACAGATAATCGTGCAGCCGCCGTTTTACGCGCAACAATGGGCGGTTGTGTGAAACTCTTTTTGACTCTCTTATAACAAAAATAATAATAAGCGATTGTTAAACCATAATTTTAATTTTCTTTGATGAAAGAGGAACCTAATAATAAGATCTCATTTGGCAGACATTTAATGTAAATAAAAAATTGAGATTCGCTTCTAAATATTACTTTATGTTTAACTCCTTGCCGGTTAATTGGTATATTCTTGATTCTCTGCAAGCTTTTTCCGATAAAATGAAGATTGCTTCACTTGTTGGTCCTTGGGGGGACATAGGGGAGGGGGAGGTTGGATAATACGAGGGTAGATCGCCAATAACGTTCCATTGTTTGTTGGCGGCTGACTTAATAAGTTCGCCGAATTTATTATGATTTGTAGGCTCCCTTGTCGTCTTATTACGAAGGTTTTAACCACATACGGAGACAGGAGGTCCCGAAAATGATATCATCACTAAAAGGGGCCTCTATACAAATACGAACTGTACAGTCTGTCTGTATACAAACAGTGATGGGAAGTTGGTCGTGGTTATAAATTTTAATTCTACTCGGATATTGGCATGGGATATTAATATCATGATAGGGATACGTGTACTGAATCAGAAGTTAGAACTATTTATATGTTACAATTTCAAAAATTACATTTAATTATATATTATGTTCTTGGCCTGATTTCCATAAATAGATAAAAAAAATGTCATTGAAAAAATCTTGTCTAGTTTATTTTCCCTTACTTTCACGTCAAAAGTCGCTTTTAGCACGAATAATCTTTTTGGTATAAATGGTTAGTTATATTCCTTATATAAAAGTATTTTATTTGTTATGCCCCAAGCCTGTAACACAAGTATTCATGCTCGAAGGTACCGGCCAATTTGTACTTTTACTGCCTTCTTAAAATATGTTATTTCCCACGTTGTGGCCTTGAGACCGTTGGCTACAGAACTACACTAAAGCTATTTTTTTTTATGTCGGTATAGAAACTAGTATCTCCGTAACAAAGGTTTATGTTTTTCAGTTAGGAATACGAAACGAAATTACAGACCGTATCTTTGATATGTTCTTGGAAAACAGTGTTTTATTTTACTTTCGTATGAAATCTTTATATTATAACACGATATTTTTTTTAAGTAATCTTGTTTGTCTACAATTCTTTGTACTATTCACAGTTGGATAGGTTAATTTATTTTCAATACGTATTTACGTTAATTCAATTGTATTTTTTTTTTATATTCAGCCATCCCATCTGCATTTCTAGCGAGTTTACAAGTATTATCCAATGATACAAGATCTTTTAGAAAAAAAATATCTTTTATTACAGTCGCATGTACATTTTGACTCAATGTTAACGTTTGAATAAAGATTTAAAGCACGACACGACTAAAACTGAACTTGGTCCTATGTGACACATACACAGCATAGACGCTGTCGTCTCACTTCTTCTTAACTTTAAAGAGAGACGAACGTAGTCTGTGAACAGCGCCTTCATTAATATTCGTTATAATAAATCAAATAAATACATGGCTTTTCCCGTGAGAAGGTCGGCAAAGCCTCAAAGGGCTTCTGTTTGTCGTGTGGGTTACATTATTGTGGGAACATAGACGTGACAAATAGGAAGCTCATCGCCAACATTGTTTTGTCACAAATAGTTTTATTCTAACACATAAATTCTTGAAAATCACTCCTAATTATCCGTTTAATTTATAATAAAGTTTTATGATAGAACGAATATTAATACAGGCATATACTATTTTTTCAATCCATTATTCCCTCCAGATTGGTTCTGACACCAGGCACTTTGATTTTAATCGTTTTTCTACAAGAATATTTATCATCCCCGACATTTTCAATACAGCCTACTCATAGTTACTGATCCGTCATTAATTTAGGGAATGGATGTCAAATATGCCCAGATTTTGTGCTGCTGTTATACATCAACCACAGTGCGGTTTACTAGTATTGTTAGCTTATGAACGTCGGCTCCAAGAAGGAATATGTATTTAGCTTTTCATTAACACTCCAAGTACTTGATGACCCATAGCATTGGTGACGCCACAATACGTTATTAAGGTTCCGTACAGACAGGGCCTTACTAAGCCTAGCTACGCTGTCTTTGTCTTTATAGCTTTTAGAGGAGAGGCAGCAGGCTGAAAATCCCAAAAAATAAGCGTTTTTAATTCGGTTATTCAAACAAAATACAAAAAAGCAGCTCATACCATACAAGACCTGTTTTTCAACTATTTTTTTGCTCTGTCGCCTGAAACTATTACCTCCAGCGTCAAACTTGGTGCGATTTCAGAGCTAATTGTTAAGTAAAACATATATAAAAATATATGTAGTTCTTGTTTTATATATATATATATTGCTTTATAATATAAAAACCACTGAAGTTTCAGACAAACCCCGCTCAAGATTCCAAACTGAATAAAAGAAAACAAACTTTGTTGTAGGTGCTTAAACAAATATATCGGTGGTTGTACGGAATTCCGTTGGTTCCGTACAACCAACGATCAGTTTTTTTGATAAACTACACAGATATCGATAACTTAGTGAAAATAGTTTCAAATGCTCAACAGCGGCACTAAACACAAAAATTCATTATTGTATTAGGCGCCTACCTGCTTTTAATAAGCCAACGAATAAAGTAACCTGCAAAGATTCTTTTAACTCATGTTTCAGAGATTTGCGTAAAGTTTCACATAGAACTCGTGACGTAATGCCAATAGCTGTTTGTTCTAGCCCGCCAGCCCGCTAGTCCCGCTAGGGACATATTTTATGTAGCAGCTCAGAGAGACATTTAGGAAAGTCAATAAATAAAATTGAGTGCACTCCAGTCGCGACGTCATTAACTTATGTCAGACGAAATATTAGACGAGACATGATCGTAAATCATCCCGGTTATGGTTGAGGGTCCGGTGGAGCTGGCCCGTATCGGAAATATTTATAACTATCATTGTAGCCTCTCCATGGAGGTTGACATGGTTTCTCTTTTATCTTAAGGGGCAGTACACGCTGATTCACTTATAAACTGGAAATGTTTTTATGTATATTAGAACACTAACCCTATTCCCAGTGGACGTAAAACCTGAAATTTAATTCGATATCTGCAAAGCCAAAAAGATAAACGTAACTTTAACAAATAATATAATAAAGAAATAATCAAAATAGGTATCAGCGGCAGACATACAACACATAAACACTGTAAGCATAAAGAATTGAAATATTTAACTTACCTAACAATTTACACAAACGCCTACATGTTTCAAATTAAAGATTCAGACGTATCGCGATCCAAACAATTTTATCCAGAGATGTAGCTAAATAACATTTTATATTGCGCCTAAAGTGAACCGTTATTGACTCTTCATAGTAGGTACTCAAGGGAATAAATCCAATATTGCATTGCTGCTGCACTCTTCTGAAACGCTTTTGAACTTAAATATTTAAACTGTCACAAATGACAGCGAAATATATTACATAATATAACGTGATTTTTTTATTGGCAAAATATAGAGCATACTGTCTTTATTTGGGGAATGCAGTGTTTGACTGAGCAGAAGGTCTGTCCTGTCGTTAGCACGTGTTGTTACCCACTGCCCGGAGCTTGCCGTCTGCCCGTAACAACAGCTGATGTTGAAAAGCTTGCCGGCAGAAATGGGTAGTTGGCATTTCTTCTCGCGGAACCTTTAAATATAACTGTATCCTATGCCAAAGAAAACAAATATACAACTAAACAAGTCATAAATTGGAACCACATCTAGATTTTTTGCTTCCACAATATGACCATGAATACTGTCTTAATATTATCGAGAATGCTATTTGTATATACCTAGCTGAGAGAAACAAAATAATTCACATAAATTTAACTGTCACTGTAAATTACTGGTAATAATTTAATGATAATAAATCCGAGCAAGATTGTGGAATAGCTACTCTCTGGTTTTATGAATTAAGATATTTGGGACGGAAAATATCGTCGCCCCTAGGCCGAAAACCTACGACCGAAAACGACATGTTCCGTTCAGACAGTCCGCAACTCAGTCATTTAAATTAAATCTAGAAAATATGTCAATTTCTTATGTCACACTATGTCAAACGTGACATATTATGTGTGATACTGTTGCAGAATTTTGTGTCACTTCTATTTAAATTTTAGAACTACCGCACGGTTCCTTGCTTTTATTTTACACAGTATCTTGATCAAACACGGAAAAGTCATATAGTCTTGAGGAAATGAGTGGAGTGAGTGGGCAAGCATATTCTTAATACAGTTTTTTTTTATAAATTTGTAATTGGTTCCGTTTAGCAATTTAAAAGTAGCTATTCAAAATATCTGTTTAGCTTTAAATTTTGGAGTAAATGGACCTTGATTTTGGTTACCTATGACTTTAGAAACCTACATCGGTGCTCAATCTGGTTTATTACTCAAAATTTCAAGTAGTTATGTTCTTAAAATGTGTAGTCGTAAGTAGTTATTTAATTAAAGTCGATAATGCCTAACAAAACGGTTATTCATCGTCATACTTTTGACATATAAATAACTAGAAAAAACCTATTTTCCAATTAGATATGAATAGATTCCCCCGGCTACGGCTGTAGGTACGCAGTAGTCGTCCACAAGTGAAGAGCAGGCAATAAACCGATCCGAAAGCAATCGGTCGCCGAGACAAAGCTCGCGCTCCATTCACAGTTCTCCGCCGGCAATTTCCAGCCTTCCGCATCGTGACCGACGTACAAAAATTGCTTTTCTGACAATATACAGAAAAAGGCCACGCAAATTTTTGTAAAGTCTCTCGCGTTTGTATTTGTCGGAGGGTAAGGAACGATTGTCGCGGCGGATTCCTTTATTTTGTCAGGGGGATATTGCGCGTCGGGCGCAGACCGGCTGCCGGCTTGTTTGCCGGCGCAAGATCCGAGCCATCCGAGCCCGCATGCCGCATGCCGCATGCCGCATGCCGCTCACTTGCAATGACACGCTTTTATTATGGAAGGGAAGCAGCTTCCGTACAATCGTTTGTATATTCCAGTTTTCTTCAGATTTAAGGCACTGCTGTAATTAGTTTTAATGGCTCTAGTCGTATTCCAAAAGGACAATTCTCCGCGTTTCTCTGATGTGTATGTACGGTCGCACACCCGGGTTGATATTTGTGATAGGTTGTGGAGAGAAAGTCACTGCTAAACTTTGATTGATATATTTGATAAAAAGTACTTTTACTGATAATTGATATTGATATTGATATTTAATGATAATTGATATTGATACTGATAATTAATGATAATGAGCCGCGCGGCGTGTTCGCCGATCGATTGCGTACTGACTCTGGTTTGGTTGCTTATGGGTAAAGTGCAACGCGGCGGGAATTATGTAGGTCGATGTGCGAGGTGCCTCGTACAGTGTAAGTATGATATTTTTTTACCTTTAAGATCGTTGCAGACCGTTTTCATTGCGTGGAAGAAAATACAACACATCTTTCATCTTTCAGGTGTCAGTTTTTTTATAAGAGTTAAATAAACTCGCATAACAACAGCAGTACGTCAAAGGTATTTCGCTGAAATTGCATCGTATTGCGCCTGTCACTTGTAGACGCCTCGTGTGCCTGCAATATCACCGGCACACTGCACTGCAACTGTAACTTTTCCAAAACTAAAATATCTTAGTAAATTTCGATTATAACGTAAAATCAGCACTTACCTACGTTCTCATTGTTCACGCGTCATATATTCAAGTGGTCTGTTACGAGTTCCGTATTTCGCAGATTTCTTGCCGCTAGCCGATTGAACACAGGTGTATAGGCGGGCGGGGCGGGCGGGGCGGCGGCGGAACTCTCCTGAATTCGAATCCGGATTTAGTGTCTCCAAAATCGAGTTGTAACTGATACGTTGGCGATGTATTCAGGCTGGGGAATTACCGTTACCTACAGTTGTGCTCGTATTGAGACTTACTATATCGGTTTTAGGCAGCAAAAATACATCCTAATATCATTATATTACTCTGTGTGTAATCCAGGTTGGAATATGACTTATATCAGAACTCTAATAAAAAAAAAGATTTTGAGTTCAGAATTCTAATATTCTTTAACGTTTTTAACTATGTGCAAGTGCAAAACTTAGTTAATTTTTCAACACCATTAAATTGCGTAAGTTTTTCTTAAAACTTTTAACGTATATTTTGATACACATAAGATAGTTTCATGGCCGGTTTCACATGCCGATCGCCGTCTAATTGACCGAGAAATTTCCGATCCGAATCTCATTTAGCAGTAAATCATGACAGAAATGAGACATTCTTATCAGGCGAGAGTTATTTTGTTCTATGTTTCCGACAGTAGCAGGAGTACGGGTCAAGGCTCAAGGCCCGATCGCCTCGTAAATACAA
Source organism: Chesias legatella (assembly GCA_947359385.1). Taxonomy (NCBI): domain Eukaryota; kingdom Metazoa; phylum Arthropoda; class Insecta; order Lepidoptera; family Geometridae; genus Chesias; species Chesias legatella. The sequence continues at coordinate 8,776,807 of OX375783.1, forward strand.
ATAATAGGATACCGCCTGAATCTCATTGGGTGATGCTTATCATATTTTATTATTTCATAAACTAGCGTACAAATGTTGCAATAAGAAGGGTATTGTTTTATTGAAGCGCTCATATCTATAAATAAGTGGGAGTCGTAATAATTTTAGGAAAAAATACTTATTGTTACTGTGCACAGTCTGTAATTTGCTTGAAATATACTAGATTAATGACAGTAAGGACTAGTTTGCTGAGAGTGGTGGCTCATTGGTACCCTGAATTTCAATTAACAGGCCGCTGGTTCAATTCCAGGAGACCTCCAACAAGTTTTGATTAAAAAACTGTGTATCTCGAGACGTTGAAACAAAAATTCGAAGATATATATAAATCCAGCTTGCTCACCGTCGCTGGTTAAGAGTGAGCTAGCCTTTGTTATAGGTGCCTTAGGTCTAAGGTCAGTGCTAATACTAGTTTGGATCCCCGAACAACTGAGCCCTCCTGGCCATCGAGTTCATTCTTATACCTTACCGTAACATTCAACAATTATGGAGAAAGTATTTGAGCAATTTTCATTTCCTGTTGTCCATGGGCGGCGGTTACCACTTAACACCAGGTGAGCCGTCAGCTCGTTCCGTCACTTCCAATGACATTAAAAAAAACTGTTTTTTTTAACCAATAAAATAACTTACAAAGAATAGCGCCCAGATTCAGAAGTTATTTTTTAAATAGACAATAAGAAACTAGATTTTTATGATTCAAATTGTTATCATCAAGTAAGGGTTTATTAATTCTATCTATTAAATATATGATAATAAAATAATATGAAGTTACTTATATGTTAATGAGTGAAATGGTAAAATGTTGGTCGCTACAGTGCCCCTGCTGACCTCACCTCACTGACCACTATGCCACACCCCGCTAATTGCTTGTACACTGAGTATATAAAGTATCGCGATGAAGGCTTAAAAGTGGAGGTCGGATTGGTATTGGTCGCGTATTGAAAAGGGACTCGCTCGCTGGACGTCGGACCGGCAACACCTCTCCGTGTGCACCTGCGTGCGCTCCGCTCGCAGCTTTCCAGGAAGCCACCCGGCTGCCTGCCCACACCGGTTCGCCGCCTTCCAAGAAGCCAACGGACAATAGGCCTCGCCTGCTCTTATTAGAGCGGCGCGAGTGTCCCATTGTTCGCGGAAACCGCCGCTTTCCGAGAGAAGCAAGCTTCTCTCCGTTAGCGTGCCGCATTCCAGTCCGTTCTAGGACGACGCCCTTTTCAGGGCGATCTAATTTCTCTGACTTAGGCGTCAAAACAAAAATCCACGCTTAGTGGTCGATCTGGGGATACCTAACGGTGACAACGAACCAGATTGGGCGCGGACCCGGAGTCGCCTGCTTTCCTCCTTCTGAGGAACGCAAAATCCGGTTGGGTCTGGAACCACCGGCCTTGGGGGCTTCCCTAGTCGACACCAGACAGCAGTAGGACACACCTCCTCTTCCCGTAAGAGAGATTAAGGAGACACACCAATTAGGTAGGACACCCAGGCCACATCCCCCCCTGTCTACCCCGACAGGGAGGATCACTCACCCGACACACCATCCGGTGTCCCCCGGAATGGATACCTCGGGGTTGAACTTGGAAGCCCTCTTCCAGTTCCTCCTCACGAGGTACCCCCATATCTTGGAGGCATTCTCATGCCAGCCCTCTGCTGCTGCCTCAGCCCCTCAGGCACCCTCCCCGGCTCCTATAGCCATAAATACTATCAAAAAAAATGTCCCCTCCGCGGCCCCTCCGGCACAAAGGGTATCAAGTACCCAAGCTCCCCCTAAAGGCCAACCGGCCACCACCGCGCAGCCCACGCCGATCCCCGACTTCCCAGAGTCGCCCGATCCGTCGCCTACGTCCTCTCCGGAGTACGTAGAGATGGAGGAGGATCTCCCCTCACCCCTCACCCCCATGCCGCAATCGTCTGACGACGATTCTGACGGGGACTTTGTTCCCGTCAAGTACGGTAAGAGGAAGAATCCTCGCACCAAGTCCTCTCCCTCCGAGCCCCCTGCCAAATCGGCCGTCCCTCTGACGGCCGTCTCGCGCCCCAACACCCCTCCTTCGGTATCAGCACCGAAAGGAAAGCGCCCTCCTCCAATTTTCTTGGAACAGAAGGAGCGTCTCCAGACGCTTCTTTCAATTTGCAAGCGCAAGGGCATCACGGTCCTTAGCGCGTCCAATCACTCGGACACTATCCGTCTGATAGTGCCCTCTCCGGAGGACCACCGTCGTCTTACCAAGACGATGGAGTCTCCCCCGGAGGGATACTTACCATTCCCTCATTGCACGAACAATCGGTTCGATGAAAAACCCCTTGCCGTGGTCATCCGAGGCCTGCCCAAGGAGCTCGGCGAGGAGGCCATTAAGGCCGACCTCATCTCCCAAAACTTCCCCGTCCGAGAGGTCCACCGTATGCGTAGTGCAAACGGTCAGGTCCTCTACGACATGGTGAGGGTTCACCTCGACCGGACTCCGGGTGGCAAGGCCATCTTCAAGAAATTGGAGGTGGTCCTCGGTCTCTCGGGTTTGCGCGTCGAGCCCCCTCACCCAAGTCCCTATCCCGCCCAATGCCACCGATGTCAGCGGTACGGCCATTCGGCACGTAAGTGCCTGATGACCCCCCGCTGCGTGAAGTGCATGGGCGTCCACGGCACCGCAGAGTGCAAGCGGACTCCCGACTCCCCTGGCCCCCCGGCTTGCGTGCTCTGCGGGACCGAGGGTCACCCCGCGAACTATCGCGGGTGCCCCAGAGCCCCAAAGGCAAACAAGGCGGTGGTCCGGAGGAACCAGGAGCGAGCTGCTCCTCTGGCCCCCTCCCAACACCCGAAAGCTACCTCCAAGGTAGCCGTCCCGCCCCACAGCGAATCACCTCGCCTAGCCCCTACCCTGATCCCCTCGGCGTGGACTAAGCCCCTAGTCCACAGGACTGAGGCCCCGAAAGCCCCAGCTGCGGTCCGCATGACCGCAGTCCCCCCACCGACCCGCCGCGCCCCTGCCTCACACTGCCCCGCGCCGTCCAATCAGCCCTCTAAGGAGGATGATTTCTGGACGATAATGTGTGCCGCATACTCGACCTCCGCCGAAGCTGCCGAGCTTGCCCGGCTAATACGCGAAGCCCCCACCCAAGCCGAGAAGCAGAAATTGTGCCAGAACAATGCCCTGCTGATCGGAGTCCTCAAGCGCACTATGCCCATCCCCCTTACGGTACAAATATGTTAGGACACCCGAAAGAAAGACTTAGGCCCCGATCCCTATCGTTGGCGTTCTTCAACGCTGACGGTCTCCTCAAACAGCGTGGCCGCGTCCACGACTTTCTGACCCGCCATCAAATAGATATCATGCTAATGCAAGAAACCTTCTTGAAGCCGAACAAGGCCACCCCCAGGATGGCCAATTACCAAGCAGTTCGCAATGATAGAGCCCACGGACGGGGAGGTGGTACCATCATCTATCACAAGAGGTCCTTGCATTGCATCCCCATAGACGCACCCCCCCTCACTAACTTAGAAGCCTCCGTGTGTAGGTTAGGGATGACCGGTCATCCGTCCATTACAATAGCCTCTTGCTATCTTGCCCCCGACAAAAACTTGCTCAGAAGGGATATAGAAGCCCTTCTTAACTTGGGAAGCTCAGTCATTCTGGCTGGAGACTTCAACAGCAAGCATGTCCTCTGGAATTGCGTAGCAACGAACTCCAGAGGACGCGTACTTGACAATCTCATCCAGGAATTAAATTTTGATCTCATCTCCCCCTTAGCTCCGACCCATTATCCTTGTAATGTCAATCATCGCCCAGACGTCTTGGACATAGCGTTGCTAAAGAACGTAACCCTACAGTTGCGTTCGATAGAAACGCTGTACGAACTCGACTCCGACCATAGACCCGTTCTTCTTCAACTAGGCCCCCCCCCAGACTCGTCTCCTCCCACCAAGACCGTGGTGCAGTGGCATAAGCTTGGGATTGCTCTCAAGTCTATCCACTCACCCGACTTGGATAGGATCCCAGACGACATCTTGACTAAGGACGACATTACTGTCGCAGTCGACTCGTTGACCAGCCATGTCACTACCGCCATTGGCGGATCGTCGAAACAGGTCCCGGTGGTGCCCGATCATCGCTGGGTCCTGCCAGACGATGTGAGACGGTTGATCACCGAGTCGAACGCCGCAAACCGACGTTACAGCTCTTGCCCCTCTGAATTTAACCGCGTTACAATGCGTTCCCTCCACCGTCAGGTGAGAAAACGAATTAAAGACCTCCGCAACAGTCGATGGGATGACCTGCTTTCGGAGATCGAGCCGAGCCACCAAGCATATTGGAACTTGGCAAGGTCTATGAAGTCAGACCAACTGTCGACTATGCCCCCTCTTAACCGCCCCAACCATCAAACCCCCGCATTCGACGACGAGGAAAAAGCCGACACGTTGGCTGCCAGCCTCGAAGCCCAATGCGCCCCCAGTCTTAATTATGTCGACCCTATTCACCTTAATACGGTGAACAGTGAAGTTGACATACTAAGCTCGCGAGTCCCCTCTTCTCCCCCTCTGCCCATTATTAGAGCTTCCGAAGTGGAGCACGTCATCAAGGATCTCCATCCGAGGAAATCCCCCGGTTCCGATGGCATAAGCAACAGAGTGCTCAAGCACTTTTCTGTTGCTCTCATTTATCTCCTCGTAAGCATCTTCAATGCGGCAATGGCCAATTGCACTTTCCCCGACGCCTGGAAGGAAGCCAATGTCATTGGCATCCCCAAACCAGGCAAGAAGGCCACGGAGCCTTCTAGTTACCGTCCCATCAGTCTCCTCAAGACCATGGGGAAGCTCTACGAGCGTCTCCTCCTTAATCGTCTCTGGCCCATTGTCAATGAACTTAAACTCCTCCCGGACGAACAGTTTGGCTTCCGAGCCAGACACTCGTGCCCCCAGCAGGTCCTCCGCTTCACGGAACACGTCCTTTCAAACTCTCAAGGCATTTGGCCTAAAGATACCGGAGCCGTCTTCCTAGACGTGGCAAAGGCGTTCGACAAGGTCTGGCACAACGGCTTGGTCTACAAGCTTTCTCAACTTGGTGTGCCAGACAGACTCGTGCTCATCATACGAGACTTCCTGACCAATCGTAGCTTCCGCTATCGAGTGGAAGGGAAGCTGTCCGAACCCAAGCCCATCCGAGCCGGAGTCCCTCAGGGCTCCGTACTAGCCCCCCTCTTATTCACGCTGTACACCAGCGATGTCCCCCACTCGTTCCAAACAGAGCTCGCCCTGTTTGCGGACGACACAGCATTATACGCATCTGATCGGAATGCCGATAGGGTGCGCATAAAGCTGCAAGCCGCACTCAATGCACTCGGTGCATGGTTTACGAAGTGGCGCATTGAGGTGAACCCGACGAAAAGTACCGCGGTGTACTTTTCCCGGCGACGCCCAACGCTCAAGCCCCTCACTCTCTATGACGAACCCATTCCATGGGCGAAGTCTGCCCGCTACTTAGGCGTCGTCCTTGACAAACGTCTTAACTTCAACGAACACATTAGAACTGTTCGTAACAGGGCGGCCTTTATACTGGGTCGCCTCAATAACCTCGTATGCAAGAAGAGTAAAATGTCCCTTGGCAACAAGGTGAGACTTTACAAAGCTTGCATACGCCCCATCATGACATACGCCTCCGTGGCTTTCGCTCATGCTCAAACCCGCCCCCTACAGCTTATTCAAAATCGTTTCCTACGGAAAGCCACGGGCGTTCCCTGGTACGTACGCAATCGCTCCCTCCACCGAGACGCGCGTCTCGAGTCTATAGCCCGCTTCATGAAACTCGCCTCCCAGCGATATTATGATTCGGTCGAGTCCCACCCGAACCACCTGGTTCGCACCATACCCGACTACTCGGTTGTCCCCCCTGCTAGGCGCTCTCTCCGTAGACCAAGACACGTACTTGGTGACCCCCCTGACGAGATAACGTCCGCCTATCCGGAGTTATTCCTATCGTCAGCCCCCCACAGAGAAAACACTCAACCTTCGCACCGACCCCGCCGGCGGGGTCGAAGTATCTCCGTAAATGCCCGCGCGGGGCGCATTTTCTCCAATTCCTCCCGACTCGCAACGCCCCAAGCCGAGGTCCGAACCTAAGTGGTGCCCTTGGTGACGTTGTGTATAATTTTAAGTTTTTACCGGTTGAGAGCCGTCTGCTCTCACCAAAAGCCCGTGTAAACGCTGTCAAGGCCATCTGCGGCCAACAGCAAATTGTCCAGTCATAAAAAAAAAAAAAAAAAAAGCTTAAAAGTGATCGAAGAAAAGCTATGTAGTTGTTTAGGCTTCTTACCACCTACTGGCACATCAAATTCTAACAGTGCAATAACTAAAAGGAATATATTGAAGTAAATAATTATACATAAAAAAACCATTCCATTCGATAGTTGTCTTGTCTTTCCGCCCTAACTACCGTTTACACCTCTAGAGCCGGAAAACCGTAATTACAATTAGCTAATTGAGTATGGGTTAATCTTATATTAATATTGAACTGAAAGTAGGTAACAATAATATAATAATAAACAATTTACCGGATTTCTTTGGATTAATGTTTTTATGCTAAGGTATAATCACTATTCAGCCCCCGAAAATTTGCAATAATCTTTTTAACTAAAATACATCATATTATGTTTATTAAGCCATCTCTAGTTTTCTTTTATATTTGTACCAATTGTTGTTTTTTTTTATTAATTTTAATATTGATGGTTCTCAGGCTGATTTCTCGGTGTGACTACGAGAGGAGCTAAATTTCCAAAAGACAGTGTAAATAAGCTTAGTTGATTTTGTGTCCTGCCTATTTTCTCAATAGTCCCAATCCAATAAGTTACGAAATATTTCTTACCCCAACAATTTTCCGAAAATTAGGACATACCCAATCTAAGAATACCGTATCTGATATTACCAATTTACTAAATGCGCCTTTCAGACAACAATTTGTTATCATTGCCCCAACCAGCTTTGGTTCTACAACTTATATTTTAGAAAGCGTATTGGTGTTCCTTACTTAAAGGGGACTCCATTATTAAGACCACACACAACATACCATTGGTTTGATTATAAGTCCAACGGTCCTTAAAATAATAGGGACATGGCTGGTGTACTTTTTTTTAAGTGATGCATTTATGGAACGAGCAGATTACCCTTTTACTACTTTATTTTTATTTACTACTTTACCTGATGTAAAGTGGTAACTTCTGCCCGTAACAAGCAATGCGATTTGGGTGTTCCCCTACTTAGGTACGACATGACCCAAGTCGTGTCGTATGCGCCCGTAACTCTGAGACGCGAAGGTGAATCGTCTCATATGTCTGTAATATCACGGGCAATCAAATTATACTTTTATACATATTAAACTTTGTATAGGCTACAAAATAAGTTCAAATCATTTAGGTATTTCACAATGTCTGACAAGAATACAAATTACCTATATCAAGATACACAGGTAACGTTTACAAAACTTTCTTTGAGCGTTCCAGATAAAACCTAGTAATATTCCAGATTCGATGTCCCAAATGATAAGATTCTTTGAACAAAATAAGCTATTCTATAAAATAATCTATAAAATTTTCTTTTCAGGTTACGTTGCTGGCTTGTAAGGAGATAATTTGCAGAAGGTAAGTCCCCCGAAAGCATCTATTTGTATTCAGGAACACAGCGACCATTCCCGACGCGACGCCGACGGCATCCGGCTCCAAACTATCTCACGTTTTTTTGTACTTCAAATAAAAGACAATGAGATTTTAAACGAGTAAATTTAATGCACAAATGAATTGGAGGTTTTGTCTTGAATTCATTGTTTATTTTTTATTATTCTCGGTGCGTGTATATTGAGGAACTGAATTTTTAAATTAAATAGCATCAGGGATTCTTATTTAGGTTCCAGAACCAGAGATATATATTTTAAATTTTTCCGTATCCTTTATCGTCATATAGACAGTTCAAATTATTATGTCCACGTGACTTACAGTCATTCTAGTATAAAATAAGGCGACAACGTACGCTTTCGGAAGCTACCACAGTATTTATTCTAAATAAAAAAATACAGTTCATTTACAGGCAGTTACTGATATAATTAACATATAATATAGTTTTGCATTGTTACGCAAAAACTCATCTACAAATGTATAATTTGCACACTTTTTTTATTACGATACATTAGCTGCCTTTGTCCCAAATTTCAGGATCATAACGTAAACAGTCTGAAGGATGACGCTGCTCTAATTTGTTTACATTTAGCTACATAGCCAGGGAAACTGACTTGTTTCACTTTAATATTTAAATATAATTTATTCATGATGTCATAGCACTTGGAGAACCCTCCAACTATATTACCGAAAATCTGAGAAACAATGATGTGTTAATACGATGCACTGGATCCAGTTTGAGTGTGAACGAGAAGTCAGATATAGATAGGTATTCCAGTACTCTGAATTTTTGTATAGTATAAACACTGTAGTTGTAGTTTAATTAGCATTATATTCGATATATCGTAAAACTGTATGACTTGCATTCAACAAAAACCTAAAATATGTTAGCAGGCGTTCAGTTTTGGCTGCGGAGTTTACCAGTTTCATCGAGGCAGGTTTCATCTTCCTATTTCGTGGTGGAATAGCCCTAATAACATGCCACAACTCATTCTGATTTATGCCGTCTCGTTATAATTGTGCGCTTCGCTGGCGCGCCGCTATTGCCCGCTGTTGCAATTTTCATGCAACCGATTCGCGAGAACGGATTTATTCTTTCTAGCAATTTGCTCGTAACTCCCACCCCGCTATTGCTCGAGATAATTTAATTTACAAATGGCTAGTACGCTGCTAATGGAGCTTTTAAAGTTAATCCAACCAGACTTTTTTTTGTATACCTCGTGTACGTAGAGGCCCGTCGAGTAGACACAAAAACTACTATTATGCAAATACCTGATTCTAGGTTAACGCCGGCACGGGCGATTTCCTTTCGTGTTAACGCGCTTAAATCGTGCGAAGGACGTCTTAAAATAAGTGCAACTATTTATCATGGTATGATTCAGAGAGCTGTAAAGAAACTGTTATGCGGCGTGTATAAATAAAACGTAATAGCCCACATTTACAGTTCTACGCGAACGCATAAAAATATTAATCCGCATGTCGTAACTTCTGTATCTTAGTTGGCAACTTTTGCACGCCGCCGCCGCACGGACGGCCGTGTCCCGTAAACTAGACTAACTCTCGGTTTAACGCATCGAACTTTGGCCCGTTCCTTGTGATTACGAACTCCCGACAACACAATCAATCGTCAACTTTTATTTGACTTATCTGAAAATAAAAAACAAGTAAACGTTTCAGATTCCACGGATCGGTGGAAAGTTTGAAGGTGAGCGCCGTGCCGTCACCCTAATAGAGAAGAAAAATACGTTAATGTACCCTCCGATCCCGAAGACAAATAAACCCGGTCGGACAGGGACGGAATAAAAGCGAGAGCCCATCAGATAAATAACAATGATGTTGTGGATGAAGCGGGCGCGGGCGCGGGCGCGGGCGGGCCTGCCCCACTTACATTTCACACGTTATTTAACCTATCGTTTGCATCTGCTAAAGTTTCTGAATCGAGATGACCCATATTAACAATCCCTAGTTGTCAAGTGGAACGGCTCTTTCTCATCCTAACTCAGAAAACATATTAAGGAATATTTTAAATTTTCTATTGTCGAAATAGAAGAATGCCCTAAAGGTTGCACTGCTGACATGACATGGAAACGGCAATTAAACGTCTTGGTCGTAAAATGCTGCAATTGTATTCCCAGCGTATTGTATTATTTTAGGTTAAGGTGTTTGGAACCAATTCGGCTGAAATTTTGAACTTAGGTGGTTGATGTGTTCTTGGGCTACGTAGAAGAATGACGAAACAAGTGCATAAGGCGAGGGTCAATGCAACCGGTGAAGGGGTAGACCTCGGCGTACATACTTACACCAAATCGAGGCCAGGTCAAGAGTACCCTGAACCACCGAGCATGCATGAAGAATGTGATGAGAGTGGATGAGGCTAAGGAGGTATGTCAGGATCGTAGCAGGTAGAAAACCGTGATCCCTGCCTACCCTTCCGGGAAACAGGCGTTATTTTATGTATGTGTGTATGTCATTGTTTTTAACACTTTTTTCACAACAAGCGATTACAGAAAATTATATTATGTGATATCGTCAAACCTGGAGGTGATACGTGTAATAAATATCTCAGCTCAGTAAAGGTGGGAACTGTTTTAAATTCCAGTTGCAAGATTGGCCCACACATTGCTGACAGGTAAAATGAAATATAAGTTTGTAGCAATATTGCTCTCTCGTCAGTCTGAGACTGTGTGTTACAGAGTTGTCAGTTTTCGGTATGACCCTCTTTCTGTTTGTCGATTTTCCAGCCAATATCGCTGATCTATAAATCGTGTACCCGTGGAAATAGAATAAATATATAGTGATCGAAGGTTGACTGATGAGTTGGAAAGAATGTCTCTTATTGTTGATATTGTGATGAATTTTTAACATAAATTGTTTGAGACAATGATTGTTGCGGTGTACTCGTATTATGATCAACCATTCCGTCTCAGCTTGAACAAGTCATCTTTAAAATAGTCGTTCCCTCCTGACTCTAAAAAAAGGTTTAAGATTTAAAATCTACAACGTTTTAGGATTTTTAACAATTTATCATAATAAAGAATTCAACAATCCATCTTGAATAATTACTGACTGTGCTCCGCTTTCAAATGGAAAGGGGTTTCACGGAATCTTTTCATCTGCGTCATTCCGTAGACGGCATAAACCTAAACACAAATGACAACAAACAACGTAACAATAAAACTCTAACGCTCCATGTAATTGTTTACAAGGTTTTTTTTTTTGTTTTTTTTTTGTTTTTTGTTTAATTTAATTGTTTATTTTTACTTATTCAACTTTTGAAGTCACAATTTAATAATAATTGTTACAATATTATTATAATATTATTTAGTGAGTATTATTTTGAATTCGTGGTAATTTATGTAAGAGTCTTATATGTTTTTTTTATTTTATAAGTGCACAGATAATATTCATTCCATACGAAGCATAGAAGGGTAAAGCTAAGTAGGAGAAGCTTTTATTTTGGAGCTTACTGGTTCTCATATGGTGGAGATACACTCAGACTACAATTTTAAAAATTTTGCACGTGTTTTGATGTGCCAAAATTGTTAACAGTACACGGAAAATTAATATAGTACCCTTTTTTTAGTCAATTTTTTTTATAAATACAAATAATTTAGTTCAAATAGCGGGTACATGTTGGTACATTTCGTGATCCGTCTCCTGCGTTAGTTTAACGCTGTGTTGCGGGAAAATAGCAGCTTCTCCTAAATGATAGATAGATAGATAGATAATACTTTATTGACCACCATACATGGAAATTTCATAAAGATTTATACTTAAGCTAAAGTAATAAAATGGGCCTTATCGCTAACAGCGATTTCTTCCAGGCAACCTTTGGATGGAATGTATACATTAAAGAATATTTGCGCAATAGTTGAACAAGTTTGGCTTGAATTATGTATAATAATTAACCAAACAAGTTTTTTTTATAATAATATATACACTATAATAGTAGTATACAAGAACAACTAGCATTTAACCAGCGATTTTAACTGTGGCTCTGTTTTTCCACACAAGCGGCATCATAAGAGTAGCATTTTTGATGCATCAATACACCATCGCTTTTCAAGCTTAATATCAGCAGGACCACAGTTTTGTTAATAATTTCATCCGCGGCCTTACATCGCCACGCCAGCGATAGAAACCGCAATATCACTACTCTGCTAATACGATATTACAACCCCTCACCGACGCCATGAAGTCCCGTCCCCCTACCCCTCCCACCCCCGTCCCCACCCCGTCCCAACCCCATAATGAATTCGACCAGAGCCATCCTGTCGGTATGACCTATAAAAATTTAGGACACTATTGACTTAATCACTTCATGGATTGGAGGATATCATTATGGTGGACACGTTCAGCGATCATCACCTACTTATACCGTAAATGGTATTCCTATTTTGAGGCACCTAAACATTTTACGGTCGGTAATGGTCAGTATGTGATACAGTTACACAACGAACAGATGGCCCACCCGGTGTTAACTGGTAACCTCTGCCCATAACAAGCAATGCGACGTGGAACCTCCCCTACTTAGGTAAGACAAGACCCAAGTGGCATGGCATGCGCCCGTATCTCTGAGACGTGAAGGTGAATGTCTGACGTGCTTGGAATTTCACCGGCTACCACACCTATCAAACGAGAACACAGTAACGTGAATGCAACACTGCTTGGCGGCAGGAATGGGTATGATGGCAGTCTTCACTGGACGAACTTGGCCTAGGTTCTACTGCTCTTAATTGTGCTTTATTAATCAACATTTGTATTGATTTAACATTGTTAACTTTGGTAGATGACAAAGTTTGACTTCGTGTTCAATTGTTTTTACATAAGCTGTGAAGTATGTGGTCAAATCTTGCATCTTAAATTAGTTTCCAGCAGTTTTTGATTTTGACTTTGACTTTGGTGAAAATACACGATTATTATTTTCTTGTACACTTTTCTCAATCGCTCATTTTTTGTCCATTTGTCCTTGTTAAGTTTTATTAGTATCCACGACAATTCAAATCCTGTATAAGTATAATTATTAGAATTTGGAAAATAAATGAATTCAGATAAAACTTCAATATCCAATAAATTATCAAGGAGTTGGTGACGGTAGGAAACATAAACCATTTGATGTTACCAGATCAAGAAGATCTGTACCTCGTTATCCACCCCGGCTGCCCGCGTAAATACCCAACCATTGTTCAAATTTACCTTTCCAGTTGGTATTTTTCCAAACCAATAGCAGAATGCAAATATTTCGTTGTTGTTAATATTATATCAAGCTCGATGTCACGATCGTACTCAATAGGCACGCTGAGCCCGAACACCCGCTAGCGCTTACTGGCTGCGAAAATCTCACAACCAGCCTACTATGAACCCCCACGACCCCCCAATATTCCCACATCACACCAAAAAGCTGAAACCCCGTTCAGTATGATAGGTCCTTTGAAAGTGGACGCGTAGTAATAGCAAAAGCGTGTACCATAAAGAACATTCTATGTTTTGTACATCTGGCTTGTTTCATTACGGTTTGTTGCGTATTTCGATATATATATATCTGTGTTAAGTTTGAAAATTATTGGCGTTCTCGCTAATACAATATCTGGATATGGTTACCTGTGGCAAGAAAATGCTCATTGAACGTGAAAGGGAAAATAAATTCAAAATATACCAACAAAAACCCTGTACTGCGAAGCCACGGGGATGTCATGCCTGTTCTATTCTATTCCAGTGATTGGTTCTCTCGAACCGGTGTGGTGAAAGGATTTTAAGTATGCCTCAAAGAGGCTCCTTTCGTGCACTTGACACATTTCTTCGCATTTTTTGTTTTTAGTTTCTTCACGATGTTTTCCTTCACCGTTTGAGAACGTGGTTATTATGTTGTCTTGCCAGTCTGAGCCTGAGTTCATAAAAACAATTTTGGAAATGGAGCTAATGTGGAGCTCAGCTTGCTCAGCTTGTGATATCTAGTCGATATCGATCAAAAGTAGGTTTATAAAAAAATTATATACTTCCGTTGTGTTCTTTTATAAATAAGAGATTTCCAAATGTCTCAAGGAGTCAATCTTTTCTCAATATGTATTAGACTAGTTCAGATAGTCACGCGACCATCACATCATTTGAATCAAAGCAATCGTGCTACAAAAGCGCGCCGTATCGCGACCTGATCTGAACTTAACCTTACTGTATTGTGCGCAAGGCGTGGCGGGGGGCGGGCTGTTTCTATATAAACCACCATCAATTGACAAAGACTACTATCCAGTTTGATGTAAACCATGTTGCTTTTGCGGAATATTAAAAATATTTCAGAATATATTTTTCTGTCTTAATCTGATAATTTTTCCTTAGCATAATATACTCCAATGCGCAGCGTTCAAATTCCCGGAACGGAATTCCAATTGGAAAAACGAATCGATGTTACGAGTATACCCAACACTTCACTAGTATTTACAATGGAAAGAGAAATTCGCAAGTTTAATTTTCCAAGTTTATTTTTATTCCTTCAATGATGTTTGCATGAGAGAGTGAACAATGTCAGCTTAATAATTGTGAATATTACTCTCAGTAATACACCCATACATCGATTCAAATTTAACGTTGCAGTTTAATCTCACATAAAACTCGCAATTTACAAAATCCTATATAAAATTAATCCAGTACCCGAAATAAAGTGGAAGTATCAATTCGTATACAGGCTGATATATCAGCGCACCGTCTCGAAACCGCCACGCGATTATGAAAGCGCTCGGTAACTCATTTGTTATGGTTGTGTGCCAATGTGGCACCACTTGGTTCCGTGTTCCGGGTTCTGGATTCCGGCTACTTGTGAACTATGCAATAGACGCCATAGCAGAATCAGTTGGAAACAAATTGAATGCTGCCCGCTTCATAGCTTTAAAGTTCGGACTACACTTCCAACTTCGTTGTTCCTGGCGTAAATTTTTAAGCAAGTGTCATTTTTAAACTAGCGTTAGAAGGTTTAAAGGCTGCAGTCTTCTTCATTGTTTGAGTAAAATGCGTTTTCCAAACAGGTACTCTTCGATTCACGTATTATGTTCTGGAGTATATACACGAATTTTGTAGAACAGAAACATACTACGAACCTTTTACTGCAGCCAAATATAACTCAATCTCCAATCTGCATTAACGAAATTAAAATAGGAACGCAAAATGAAACTGATAAATTGAAGAGCACTGTAAACAACAGTGAATGGAAACGAGGATAGTAAGTGCACAAATAATGTGTCACACACAAACACTCACATTGTCATGTTTACTACTGGAGCTCCATCCACTCCGGCACTCCGGCGGCAGTCGGCTCCGTCGCGACTAATCTCTTAGCGCGTCACCAGCGCACGCACATAAATCCAGTGTGAAATACGAGCCAGCCGAACGAAGCCGAAGCCGGCGCCGGCGCGCCTTCCCGCTTCTCAATTTCAACTTCACCATACGAGAGTTGTTCAGAACAAATAATCGAATTGCACGCGTCATCCAATCGAATATTCCGCTTTATTACTATCACGGCAAACTGAAAATTATTTCGTTCGATCGCACCCTGCTGACACTTGCAATTTGCGACGCGAAACATTACTTGAATCCGGGTTATTTCGACTGTAAAATATTTTATTAGCCGCTGTCTTTAGTTTGTTTTGAATGGGATTATGCGTCCGGTTAGTGAGCCAGCTCTCGAGTTCACAAACTGAAAGAATAGAATTAATCAGTCGACGGGTCGCGTCGGCTCGCTTTAACCGGAGCTGGGCTTCATTATTGCGTTTCTGTTACCGGTCGTGGGATTTTGATTTATGGCTTTAATTTGGCGAGGTTAGCGACGACAGGCCGAGACATGTCGGAGTGTTTTCAAGGAGCAATCGTGCAATTGTTTAATTAATCTTAAGCTACGGGAACGCTGCGGGTGCACTACACTTGGCCCAACTTTAAACTCGTTAAAAGTTCCTTTGAAACATTTGGCGGCAGATAAGCCGCAGTCAGACTTTCGTTCCGAAATTGTTAAATTTTCTGTTATAATTAAATGTTCTGTGTTTCTTCCCGTTCGTCAATACAGTCGAGAATGGTATTTCAACTATGTATATTAGGTTGCAATAATAGGGACAACAGAGACATTATCTGTGCAAATGAAGTGTACCGAGACCGAGCAGCGTCACTATTCTGAATATTGTAAATTCACTAGCACCGAGATACAAAGCTCTCCAATCACCCGACTCTCATAAGCGCTGGAATTTCGCAATCAGTCTGTAATTTCTGTACCATTTTGTGATGCTAATAGCGGCGGCAAACATAGGTCATGAATTACCGGAGTAGTGAGAACAATAAAGTGTTTGTATAGTCATTGAAGGCACTCAGGGGCGCTGTCTCCCCAATCGCCGAAAGCATGTACGTACAGGCCAGCGCTGAGCGAACAAGGCTCATTCCACGCGTTCAAGATGGCGGACAATGGCCCTTAGCGGATAATTACTCAAATAGATTGCCCATTGGGGCATTGTCTCTGTACTAACGTAATATCGGGTTGGGTAGCTACTGACTAGCGTACCATAATAAACTCTTATTAATACCCTAAATTAAATCTTTGGTCGTCAATATCCGTGAGAAATCCAGGTTTCGACTGACTGACTGACAGTCAAGACAGTATAATAAATTTGAAATTAAGAAACATACTCCATTTATAAATATTTAAACGGGAGCTGCATTGGAAACGGTCGTAAGAATATAGAAAAAATTACAAGAGATTACATACATACATACAGACATTCACGCCTTTATCCCGCAGAGCCTCAGCAGTAGGGCATTCTTCACCTTGTGAGTTGGGGGACACTATCTTGGGTACGTAGACGTGACGAGGGGTCCAATCAAGAAATTATTTACCAAATTATGTAATTGTGTCCATTTGTGTAACTACTCAATTCTACGAGTTTAAACGATTCAAATATCACTAGAGGCTTATAATTGGTTAAATTTATATTTTACAGTATACTAATAGTATAATATATAATTTCGAAGTGAAACGACAAAGAAACGATTCGATTAGCAAGTATTTAAAAGTTTTATTACGGCAACACTGGCGCGGCGAGTCGATAGAAGCGAACTGCACAAGTTTCTTTGTTGTACTTAGGTTTTATAGAAATATCATGATAGTGAAAGTTTTCCTTGGAATCTTTTCAATATTTCACTTTTAACACATTTGTACACACACTGCTCGCTTCCCTCGCGTATGAGAATAAAAAGTAGCATACTTTTAAACCTAGTATCGAGCGCGTATTCTCATTTTGTATTCCAGTTTATATATCTCATCTGTATTTATATGTCTATCTGCGTATAAAGGCTAGAAGTTTCAGAAGTTTTTTAGAAACATATAACAAACGTCCAAGCAGACATACTTTTTTATTTACAATATTAGTGGGATCAATGAAATCATCTAATAATACTTAACTTACTTTAAATTTCGCTCCCCCACTACGTCTTGATTATCTTTGGAAAATTAGGCACATAATGAGGGTGAAATTACCGTTTGAGACACAATACCGATACATTTACGAGACTAACTAATTTGACACCTACTAAAAAATTAAAGAACTCTTGAATGAACCACAAATTCTCGTAGACAGGTTTCAGGGGTGGGTTTTTTCCCGTTTTCGCTTCACGGGCGAATAATCTTTGGTTTTGATCAACACGTCCTCGCTCGGTAATATAATTACAGTTAACAGCAGTGCGGTGACGTTATCACGCGTATAAATTAGAGCGATTTACATTTACGGCACAGACATGGGCTATTATGGTGAATGATGCGGGGCTAGGTGCTGCCCGAGATCATTCCACAGAAGCAGGCTGTCATTTAAAATACAAGAGGCAGGCTTGGTAACGTGCGGGGCAGGTCAGCCTGGCAACCCGACAGTCGCGGGTTCACTTCCATGATGGTTGCTGGGAATTAGTGATTCTTTGTTTTTGGATTTTTGACATGTCGATTACAATTTTTATGTAATTGCAACTACAAGCTAAGTATTGTTATATGAAAAGACAAGGTTTTTTATGCTTTCATAAAACAGGAATGTTGGCGAAAAGGAGGACAGGAGTGTGCGAAAAAATGACAGCGACGCTAATTTTCAATGTTTCCTCATTTGCATATTTTGTTTATTGTGGCTAAATTACCAGCATTATGGCTTCTAGCACTTTATTTCAGTGTGGCCTATGGGTAGACTTTAATATTTAGTATACTTGTAGTATTCTTGCTGATTAACTTGTGATAAAATATAATTTGGCCTTCCTACGTGGAAATAAGATTCAAGAGACATAGTATCAATTTACTCGTCACCCTAAGCGCACCTTTCAATATTTTAAGTCAAGTTAGACATCTAATGAAAGTGGGGAAAGCGCTTAAATATGTAATCGTGTTTATACACACGAAATCAAATTAAAATCGTTCATTACTGTTCGCGCGTTTCATCCGTCACGCGTCTCCTAATTCAGATTCCCATATTCCGGCAAAACCTCTGCTAATTGGTCTTAATTCACTTCGAAATGTATAGCCTTAATGTTAAGCATATAAGCAATATCACTTTAATTCAGTGTCAGACATAGCTTATAAAATAACAGCCAGTTCAGTTTTAAAGAATTGTACCTGTGGTACTCTTAGTAAATGATTATTTAATAGTTAAAAAAATTATTTCACACTTAGCAACTACCTACAAAAATAAGAAATAGCATACATGGTCTGCACTGTAAGATTGCGTGTCATGCGTCTCTGCTGTGTACGGTCTCTTATAAATATAAAATTGAATACATAACTTGTCTTCCCCATGGAGGGTCGGATAGGGTTTGAACAGGCATCAAACTTATCGATAAGTACGCGTGACCTTATGTTTTGAATATTGACGTTTCCAAGCCATTTCTTTATGAATACTATGGAAATAAAGTTTTTGACTTTGACTTTGTTATAATTTGTTTGAGTCGCAGTTGTTCATTTACCGAGTGAATTGTCTCAGCTGTTTGGGCGTGGCTGTGTAACGTCGGGGCGACACGTAGCGGAACGCCTCACAGGGGTACATCGTACATCCAACATAATAATTTCTCGCGTATAATATTATTTATTATAGTCTCGGCGACAATCCCTTGATACCCACAGCGTGAAACAGACGTGGGATCCGAACGGAGCATGAACCAGAACCCAATATCACCTTCAATGATATTATTCTAATCAAATGGAAGGAGCGACTTTGTTTTAATGGAAATTCTGACAATGGCGGTGACTGCTTTGTATTTGGTATTTTGTTATCTTTATCAAAACGTGCGTTTGTTTTTCTTTCATAACAGTTTTTCTTTTTGATTGTTATTCCTGGATATTATATATATTTATAATATATATAATATATATTATTTATATATTATATTATTGTATGTGTCATTACTAGTTATCGTGTCTCCTTAACGTAATTTTAGTACAATGGTAAAACACTTTGTGCAGATTTTGTATCTAGCATTAGTCACATCACTCCATGCAAAATAGAGATTCCTTAGTAAAAGACGGAAGCCGTATATAATTTTCTGAAAATGGCCTGGCCATATTCTGATGTGTAAGTTTTTTTTAAATAAAGAAAATGTATGTGAGTAAAATAACATGGATCAAATAGCATTAATTTGTATGAAAATTTACAAAAACAGCCAGGTATGGAAAATTATTCTATGCAGAAAATTACAACTATCGTATTTTTCCTTGATAAGATTTAAGTAAATAAACACATGTTATCAAGTTTTAAAATGTTCATAAATTAATTACACAGCTTACACTGAACTTGTACTCAACTGATTTGGTAGGGGCCTCTTAAAATGTACATCATACATTGCAACTCACGTTCACGTACAACAATTTGTCATGATGAAACTATTGTTGTGTAGGTTCAGTAGACAATCCAGAGCTAATGAGGCGTCTTACACCTTACTTATAAATCAAGTTGCCAAAAGATGAGAACTCGGGAGTAATTAGGGCACAAGTGATTAGCTGTACGTGAGTCACCTAGGTACGTGAGTTCCCAGCCAGGCCAAACATTTATGAGATGAACATGGATATTTTGTTTATTTAAGGTCTGTTGTGATAAAACCCTCTGAACTCATCACTAAACAAAAACCATTACTTGAAAAGTCATCTAATAAACAAAGGATTTCTTACATTCTTCGCATATATACGAAAATTGAAATTATACTCCGCAAGAGTTCATGCCTGGACGTGTACAGACTAAGAATATGAAGTCGTTGGCCTCACACTAATGGCTCTGACCTTTCACAAGAAACCAAACGATCAGGTGTATAGCGTTCAAACAATCAACACATACTAGACAATATCTTATAAGGGGGCGTTCCAATTTGTCGTGAGGAGAAAGTAAATTGAAGTGTCACAAATCCAGAAAAATGCTGACTTTGCACTCTAACAGTTCTGTATTGCATTTAAATACTTATAGCCATATATGGGTTGGGTATGACAGACGAACTCCAGTCCCTACAGTTGCAATACAGTTCTTCAAAAGTAACTTTAAATATTGACAGAACCCACCTGCTTTTCTTCCTACACAATTCAATACCACTTTTATTTATTCATTTCCGTGTCAAGTGTGCGTTGTGACCTATACACGATGCCTTATATATTCATATTCACAAGTTGTTCATTCATAAAAACGTAAATAACAGCAGTAAAATTATATAGTTTAGACACGACGGAATATTACAAGGAGCCGTTTTATATCTGCGCCGCAATACAGTCCTCAAAGCTACTACATATTATATTCATTATCGGGGGAGAAGTATAGATGGAATGTCGAGCATCCAATCTCGCGGGATCGCTGCCGCGTATTCTTGTAATTTCTGAGGCATAATTTTATTTATTAGAGTATGCCTTCGGTGGAGCGGGAATACCCTATTTGCCGCTTCATTGACTTACAACGGCACTCCATAACACTTCGCACATATTTCTGTAGCGCCGACGCGACGCCGCGCCGGCGCCTCTCTTATATCCCTCTCACGTCATTATATTGCGGATGACATTTAATAAAACGTTATGGGCGACTCTCAGTTCCTGATGGTAACCGTTGCAGTGTTCCAAACTCATGGGAGGGATTACTTTTGATCAATTTTGCTTTAGGGGAGACAAAAAACTCTACCACCCTACGTTGTTTAACCGTTCGACACGCCTCAGCTCAGTTGGTAGTAACCCTGCCTTCTACGCTGTAGGTCATGGTTTCCATTCCCACACAGGACAAACATTTGTGTCCAGTTGTAAGTAAATATATAAGGGTAATATTATCAAGTATTAGCCAATTTTACACGATTTTTAATAAAAAAATTGTATTAACTTAATTTTAAATAATAACTAGGAATTCATTTAATTTTAAAATTCCACATCACACTGTCATAGTCACCTGTAGGTCTGAGTTTATCTTAATAATTTTGTTACGGAGCTGACAGAACTACAGTGCTGTCTAAATTCAGGTCTAAGTAGGAAGTAACACTGCATACAAAGCCAGAGATTCTATCTACATATATATTTTTTCCAGTCTTGATCGTTTGTGTGGCGTAGGTAATCTGTATGCCACCTGTGACACGGGTCATATAGATAATATAGTCGTGTGTGTCCTGTTTGTTTATTTAATATATTTGTGCAGCCGATCCTAGACCAACCGCGTGACATGCTGCAGTCCGCTTCAATCGACCGCACAATTTGTTTTAGTATTATTTGCATGAAACCAATATTTAAATTGGACAATAATGGGCTGAAAATTAAATCATCATTAACCAACTGTTCATTAAAATTGTATGCTTACTTACATGCAGATAACTGATGGATGTTCTGTATTCTATTAATATTGCCTCTATAATAGTAATGCTGTAATAGTAATTTTGACCGATTTTTGGATATAAAACTGATTTGGCGATTTTTTATACGTTTCGTCCCGTAAAGTGTAGAAGACATAAATTTTTTGCACTCATGGCAAACAGATTGATATAGTTTTTTTTTAAATCAATTGCGTTCCAAAGCTCGTGTAAACGCTGTCAAGGTTATCTGCGACCAATAGCAAATTGTCCAGTCATAAAAAAAAAAAAAAAAAATTGCGGTCCGGAGTTTGTAACTGATCAGGACTGATTTTCTAATGACCGACAGATCGGGCTCGTGAATATTTGATAGGAATTCTTTTGTTTTTCGACGAAATTTTATTAATATGACATGGTGTTTTCAAATTATTGTGAAGGGTATTATCAAAACGAAAACAATAATTTGGATATGGAACAGTTTTCTTAGTGATCAAAATTAACCCGTCGTAATAATACCTTGTACATAAATTGTCGATAATCGATTGTAATATAATGAATAGATTTATCGAAGGTTCACATACTATGATTTAATACATTATTTCATGCGTGTTTCAAAACCATGTCAAGTTATAGTCCGGATAAACTCATAACATGACAAGTATGGAACGGAACGCATATTGTGTGTAAAACTCAAGTCCTCGTACAACTCTTATTATTAGGTAAGTGTTCCAGAGCCGATTAAGGAACGCGATTAATGAACACGGATGGCCAGACGTCATCGTATATACCTACACACTATATACACAGCTACTGATTTTGTCGCATAATACAATCACCGATGATGTAACAAAACATATGATATAAAAGGCGATGCAATATCCGTCGCTTAGGTAAATATTTGAATGCACTGAACGCATGTATGTATGCACTGTAGTTGTTCCATAAAGTTGAGCAAACGGACTTTTCACTTTTGACGGTTTATGATTTGTATTGGTTAGAAGTAACATCCGCGATGGTTATGACATAAATCAGTTCATCAAACACTCAGCTCACAGTCAGTCATCAGTTAAGTCCAGATAGATGGACGCGCGATTTTCGAGTGGGCCATGAACAAAAGAGTCAAGACAAACTTTCACTTGATCCCTCGTTATCAAGGCAGGGTAAGTCAACGACAGCTAATAACTTATAAATATTGCAATGACAAATCTCGCGATTATGTTCTGAAACAGCTCTTTAATGTTTCACAACCTTATTGCGGGTAGACTTAACAGTTTCAATGTTTCAATATATACTTAACTGACTGAAACTCCACGATAGTGCCAATAGATCCCACTATTGGCACTATCATGTAGTACTCTACTTGAGGTTCTCTACAAAACAGTAGTGAGGAAACTTTTGATAATTGTAGTGTTGCCGTAGATTTATCAGAGCACTGCGGGCGGGCATATTTCAGGCTGCAGGTGTATCCGGTGCTTCGATTAATTCGCATAACGAGCCGGGTCCATCACGCGCTCGCTCGTTTGTCTCCGGACCAGCTATAAATACATCAGCGTACTTGCAATTTAATCCGTTCTGTTCCGCTCCCGTGGAAGAGAGTTGTAGCGGTGTTCACGAAACCCGAAATACCGAGATTCGGTATTTTTAAGGCGTATTTTCCTGTGATTATTTCATTTCATATTCAGTTTCAGAAAGACTTAACTATCAATCCCGCTTTAAGATCAGAAAAAAACCACCACCGATTTCCTTCTCAGGTTTTTAACAACACTGATTCCAAACTTCTTTTCCAAAGTAAGAAGTCAACCTCGAAGTTCATTCATTAGAATCAAGTAGATAATTGTTCTCAACTCACTAGATGTAGATTGATAGTGTTTCATACCTCTGGTGATGCATAAACAACTCAGGTAATAATAGAGTGTGGAATGTATTATTGCAACTCTTCACGGTGCTCAGTTGACCGAACGCATTGTCAACCCACTTCAAAAATTCATTTTTGTATCCTCATATCTCCTACATTTCGAAATCGATATAGTTTTTTTATATTTGAAACGATATACACACTTACAAATTGGTCTCATCGAAAACTCATAAAATGTGGTAGTTTGGGTTTTAAATCAAAAGAACTGGAAAAAATATGTCATACATACAAGAGTGAGAGTAAATTATTTACGTTCATATGTGATAAAGTCGGTGTTTTCGTTTCGCTGCGCAAAATAATTATAATTTATTTCATCTAAGAAGCTATTTCCTCACATAACAAAAACTTGACATGGTAATTATTTTAAACAAAAAAAATTACAAATATCTATTACTGAACTTATTTTTGGTCTTATAGGTACATTAGTCTTTTGTAATTTTTTTGCAATAAATAAAAAACTTTGGTGCGTTGGAAACAAAATTCTGTTTGAACATTACCAAACACTTATCCTGGTTTTGGGAACCGGCGCGGCGTGGCGTCCACGTGTTCGCATCTCTAGTGTGAGCCATGTTTTCTCTCTCTCACTAGCTCACTAGCACAGCGCACGTTTCGGTCAGCTGCTGTTGCTGCAATTAATCTCTGTGCTACCTATGTGCTCACCGGCAATTGTTTGAATTAGAAAGATTTATCCTTTAAAGGGGCGTGTTATTTAGTAACTCACTGAAGGTAGTTTTTGATATTTTTTAAACCCAGTTCCAATTCAGAATTGGAGCAATTTAAAGCACGGACTGATTAAGCTGTGAATCGGTGACAATGGCTATTCTGGTCTCTTTGTAGATGTCTTTGTGAACTATGAATAGAATCTGTTTGGATTTCCATTCTCAGACACAATAAATCAGACCATTATCGCGATATGCTAATTAAAAACGGAACACTCAGGAATATTGGTTGCATATTTTTAAACGTGTATAATAATCATTGTCAATCAGGTGCAGATATAAATTATTATAAATATTTTGATATCTTTTCTCTTACTATATAACTTTAGATAATGGTTTTGGTTTTTATTTTCTTAAATAGGTTAACTAAATTTACTGCAGGTAATCAGCAAAGTGAACCAATTTGGAAACAGTATTAACGTCGATGGTCGGACGAGCAATAACTCAATCGAATTGCAGAATTGAACAATTCATAGGCAAATCTGCTCTAAGCGTGTTAACATGGCTAGCGGGCTAGCGGGCTGGTGCGGTGTACCGATCCCTGTCTCTATACTGAACATACATACATACATACATACATGTCTCTATACATCTACTTCTTGCTGGAGTGAAAGGAAGATACATACCAATCTTTCGAAGTCGCATGATCAAGCTCAAATAGGATTCTTAGAAGGCAATCCTCGGTTTTTGAAGTTACTAAAGCAGAAATTTGATATACAATAAAATATATATTACAAACCATAGTACTTTTTTTTAAAAATGCTAATTAAATATGACTAAAATTATAAAACAAAATTGAATCAAATGCTGATTCTTGTTTTAAGGTATTCTGCACACAATACGTATTTAATCGCGAGATGCAGTTGAAATCAGGAAGTTACGTTTTTTTTTTTTGTGTAATACATATACGTAACGAGCCGACGGCCCACCTGGTGTTAAGTGGTAACCTCGGCTCATAACACCCGATACGACTTGGGTCCTCCCATACTAGGTATGACAAGACCCAAGTCGCATCGTATGCGCCCGTAACTGTGAGACGTGAAGGTGGAATGTCTCGTGTGCCTGTAATTTCACCGGCAACCACACCTTTCATACCGAAACACAGTAACGCGAATGCGTCACTGGTTGGCGGCAGAAATGGGCATGGTGGCAGTACTTCCCCGGACGAACTTGGCGAGAGTTCTACTGCTCTTAAATTAATTTTTCTCTTAAGTTAATTAACAATTACTACTAGGTATCTCGCATAGGAACAATACTATCGATGTATGTGTATCAAAATTCTGAATCTAATACTATTCTGTAAATATCCCGACAATAATTCAAATGTCTGGAACGTAATTTTAGTGTGACGTCAATGTGGCGCTTGTTAATGTGATACATTAGTACCAAAGGTTGCCTGGAAGAAATTGCTTTAAGCAAGAAGGCCGCCTATTGTACGTCACTAGTATTGTTATTTCTTTTAAACCTGTTCATTTATTCTGTTTATTTATTGTGTGGTGTACAATAAAGAGTTTTCTATTCTATTCTATTCTACATTAGTGAATGACGCATGCAATTAGAAGCGGCGATGTTTGGCGAGTGATTGAGGGCACAGGTCGAGGAAAGCACGCGACGGACGGTCGACTCCGAGCAACGCCCGCTATCAATCACTTCCCGACACTGTCCGGCCGCCGCGCCGCGCCGGACAGTGTCGGCCTTACACATTCAAATACATTGTAAAAAAGCAGATGGTGTAGATACGCGTCGCGTATTTTCATTGTATTCAAGTCGCCATTCTCAGAGATAACGGCGCCGAGGCGACAACGGGAAACAATTGCGCTATTACAAAAGGCCTTAAGGATTCTAATTACGAGTGGATCCTTTCATCCGTGAACCCGGATCGGATACGAAGCCTTCCCATTATCGCGCACCATAAACATTTTTGGATTTGATATCCGCGGCACGGCCGCGCCGGGCCGGGACCGCCTCGCTTATTACCTCCACGAGGAAAAGAATAACATCGTTTTGGCACTTTTGACGCGAATTCCGGATGCCTGCGTTCATATTGTGCCGTTAATATTCTGCGCGGCGCGTCCGACCTTTTTTATTTGTATCTAAAATTGAACATTTTGTCGCAACATCGAGCGCATGCAACTCCCCCCTCTCTCCGCTCCGTCAAGAAGTGATATAAATACATGACGAGACGCGCTAACGACCTACGGACTGTTAATTCATACGAACTTTGCTCCGAAATTCATCTCACTTGAAAAAAAGCTCAGTGCTACATTTTCTTTTTCATTATGTCGATAAGACAGAAGAAAGAAGGAGTATTTATTTTACCCAATCATCACAACACAATACTACCTAATGAAGCGTGCGTTTGAGAGCGTGGTGGTCTAGCGGTACTGACCCCCGAGTTTCAATCCGGAGGTCGCCGGTTCAAATCCCGACGTGCACCTATGAGTTTTTCGATTGAAAGATTTATGTGCGCAATACTACGTTCTCAAAACGGTGAAGGAAAACATCGTGAGGAAACCGACGTGTCCTAGAACTGAACATTCGAAGACATGTGTCAAGTTCACGAAAGGAGCCTCTTTGAGGCACACTTACAATCCTTTCACCACACTGGTTCGACAGAACCGGTGACTCGAAGAAGAAGAAGACTACCTAATACCTACTAAATGCGTTAGCGTTTGACTAAACTAACACAAAAAACGAATGCGCTAAGTGGGCAAAAAGGGTTCCTGTCTCAGCATAGTGCTGCACGCATGGCGCCCATAGGTGAGGTCACGGACACAGACCATAAACATACTTTATACTACAGAACTAAAGAATGAAAATGAAAATTAATACATATTGTATGAATCTTATTGCTATTTATACAGATTATTAACATATTGTTGAAGAAAAATATAAATATTAGCTGAGTTATTCGTGGCAAAACAGTAGTGGCGATAAGCTCATGACTTGTCACAATATTGTGACTCACCCACTAGTATTTGAAAAGTGGCCCATTGAGGCTATGCCTATCCTTAACCGAAGTAATTTATAAGTTTATGTTAGATACAGTTTATCTACATTTATGTTTGTCTATATTTATCCATTACAGGTACATCTTTATTCAAAACTAGCTGTTGCAATCTTCCAAAACCATTGTTATTTGTGACATACAACTAAATTGTTACCATGAATTCCCCATTCCTAATAAACACAAGCAACTACGTAGTTAACTGTGACTACATTGTAACAAAAGTTTTTCCGTTTCCTTATAGCTGATTGAAACAAGTTCCCGTTTCACTTGGAGTTGATCTAGGGCGGATTATAAAAACTGTACTCGGTGAAATGGTCGTATCAACGGGGAACCGGCGCGGCGCGGTGATAAAGTGAACTTAACAAAACAACGGCTGTCGACGGCGGGTTTCGTGACCACCTCCGCGATTAACGGCCGCATCATTTCAAAGTTTACAACAAAAAATCGGCCGAGAAAATTACTTAAAAAAGGATACCTCGGTATGATATTGTGAATCTGCTGAAGTCGGTCGTCTTTGTGCTGAAGTAGCGAAGTCGCTTAGATAAGGGGAGGAGCCGACAAATTGTTATAATTGCGCGACGAGATAACAAGTGACACCAGAAAACAAATGAAGGCGGGGGGCGCGGGGGTGCGGGGGCGCGGGGGTAGGGGGTGCGTGACGTCACCAGCCCTTGAGACACTCACCCTGTCGGAGAATTACTTCGACTAAGCTAACACACGTGATTATGTTGCTATTCACTCGAGCTGTTCTTTGTGGTATTGATATATAGGTATTACTGATTCTTATTTCCAAATTGAAATTTGTCGCATTACTAAATAAACAGTTTCACACAACTTATATTTCTTTGCAATTCCAAGGAATCTTCAAAAAGTTTATGATTTGAATTTTTCATTATTTTTGTCGATGGGGATTTTCAGGTTTCACCAATTAACGTGTTTAAATATATAACTTTCATAAATGTAAACTTTTATATTGGATGTGGTGTCAAAGTCAGGAACGAGATTTGATTTCATTGTACTAGATACAATATAAGTTAGGCCTCATTAGATTGAACCTTCCTTATGGTGGAGTCGAAAGGTAGCCACTACCAGTAACTCTACCACGTAAGCTTCTTCAAGATACCTTTATGAAAAAAAAAACACTAGACTGAATAACACTAGTCCTGAATTTAAATTGCATATCATAAGCTTGCAAAGAACAATAAACGAATTTCAGTAACCAACAAAATAATTATTTAATACATTGGATTATATATTTAAGGCAAGGGTCCAAAGCGGGCTCCCAGGGGTACACCTCGCGCCGTCACCGCCCGCCAAATTAAAATGATAAATCAAAATACGTCAGCCGACCGCTCACAGTGATATAAACGAACCTAAATCGTGATCAACTTTAATCCACGAAATTACTTTATAATCTGAAATGGAAAATGTGATAATTTCAATGCGAAATTAATTTGATGGCAAGAACTTGGCAAAATAATATTATAAAACCATCATAATATTATTTTACCTTTTTTACCTCTGGCTTGTTAGATATTAGTGTCAAGATTAATAAGTTGTGTGGTGCCAACTTTGCAACAAAGTAGAAGCGAAAAAAAATAATTAAAATTGTTTAATAATTCATAACAATAAATAAAAAAGGTAGTATAAAAAATTAGGAAAATTATTCTTGTCAAAAATGTTAGAATGCATAGCGTCGTACTTTTCATTTCTCCTCCCTAGAAAGAAAGGGCTAAAAATTGTGGCAATTTAATCATTTTATTCACAAACCTGCCGAGATAGATAATGATGAAATTATACGGAAACAATTGTGAGGAATAAAAATGAATATCTCATTTTGCAGTAGCTTTGTAATGAAAATTAAATTTATGAAACTTCACCATAAGGCGTCGTGATAAATTATTTTTGTGCACCTTTGTAGCTTTGTTATTAGTAACTACGTGATAGATGAATGGTCACAAAAGCAACATTATTTAACATCGAAGGTCGTTTTCGTCTGTATACGACATAGATTTCCACCCGATAAAGATCATAAATACACTTGTTCGCTTATCCTAAAAAAAATGTTCCTTACAATTTCACAGTCTTTAAATATCTGCCAATTTGATTTATAATAAGATCTCTCATTTCGTAATTACATTATTGGATTACTTAAAAGGTAGCTAACGCCTCTGAATGAGGCAAATTTTAATTTTAATATCTAATTTAAATGAACAATAAAATCTCTGTCTTCTGGGAATACATTAATTTCCAATTCTAAACAAAATAAGACCCAATTTAAAAGAGGAATACGTAAGTACACGAATTTGCATCACAATGACCGGTCTAATTTTTTTAGCAGTGGTGACGCGACGTGGCTCTCTTCAAATGAAGGTATCGAGCCTTCTTATTCACCTGGCGAAGTTTGTTAAACTTTATATACATTTCAGTTGTGGGCGGTTTGTGTGATTTTCATACTGTTTAGTCATGGTTCACTCTAGTCGTGCAGGATAATAAGCAAATTCTCTTTTCAATTCAGGCGTTCCTCCGAGCTATCAAGATTTATTTTGACAAATAACACACCTAAAATGTATTACCACGGGATTTATTGAATGCCACTTATGTTAGTTTATAACTCTTTTGACTGTTGTTCAGAATCTCCTTGCATTATATTTCTGGTTCCCAGAGGGTAACTAATGTATGGAAAACTTTCTTCAGAACACTCATATAGTTGATTGTGAGAGAAGCATATAAAATCAGATATAACTACATATCCAACCCGATCACCATGGCTTGAAAAACTATAAAATACACCTACTTGCCAAGCTGTATCATTGTATTGTACAAGCTACAGAGAAGCGTATTGTATTGTTCGACTCGATCATTACAGGCAGCGGCACCTGAGCCGGGCCTTACGCAGGCCACATGAGCTAAAATAACCGCAAAATCGAATTATTGTCCGATGGTTTCGGTCCGGTACGATTCTCACTCGGATATTGCATCGCCACTGCCGACTGGCTGACCAATATCTACTATGACAACAGTGATTGATAAACCTAATTCGGTTATCGTAGTTGGATAGTTCATTGCCGATTGATTCGAGTTAATGTGAAATTTTAGTGTGGGCTTGAACGATAATTTTGCTGCTTCTCGATAAACCAAAGGAGCCGTTATGTCAAGAACATAATTGCATTAATATCCAGCATTGTATCGGCTGAGGATATATTTATAACGAATGAGGTCATTTGTTCAGGCTTTTGATATTTCTCTTAAGTCAGGATATTTTCTTTTATATCTTATTAATTACAGTAATGTTCTGCCTAATTCTAAATATTGGATGAAGTATTCAATTGTAATAAGTAATTTCGCCGATAAATAAGCTGTGATTAGTTTCACGCGAACTAGAGCTGCGTTAAATGAAGCGTCGTGTGGCTGGCTACGACTACAGAGGACCAGACTAAGTTATGACAAACTGTGGCAGTCTCCCAGGCGCCTGCTTCGGTGAACTCTTAAATTAGCGCTAACTTAGACCACTTAGCTTCTTCGAGTTTTGTTTGTAAACGCAATAAATATTCGCGATACAATAACAGCTGCAATGTGCAAATCGAAGCCCCGTGTTGCTGTTGAACGGAATGTTGTAGCAATATTTTGCGATATTGCATATTTTTGGCGAGGTTATCCAAACTTAGAAATAAGATACTCACGTCAAATTTGTGACAAAATCATGCCGCGGCAGAGGTCGTCTGAGGGAAACAATTAATTCATCTTTTTAATGTTACAAAACTGACGGAAAAAATTCTCGTTATTGGGTGTGTCTTATCCTATCGAATTAAACTATTATCGAATTTAAGACTGTAGTAGGTGAGCTATTTTCAATTATTCCTACATTTCCGTGCGACACTCGCACCGTTACGTACGGAACTTATGCCGGGATCAAACCGTCCAGAAATGTTGAATACTTACATAACTTAATTACGAAGAAATTCTTAAACTGCCGTATAATTTCTACCAGCCAAATAAAATTAAACGTGACCGTAGACAGGAAACACCGCATCTGAATTAGCATAATTTTAAATTCAAAACCGTATGAAATACTTCATAGCTGAGGGCAGGCCACTGAAAACTAACATATTTCTGTAGTTTACAATCGCAAATACCTCGCACAAATCTTAAAAGAATATCAAACACGTTTCGACTTGACTTTAGAAATAAGAAAAAGTGCGAGTAAAATAATAAATAGCTGTGTAATAGCAATCTTCACGCGAAAGATTAGCCACAAAAGCCAGGGGATTACCAGTATTTATAAGGAGTGTTAGCGGCACGCTACAGGGTGGATCTTGGGCGTTTTTGCCTGCGGTTGCCGTGGAAATGAAACATTATTGCTAGTCCTAATAAGTATTTGATATCGATAGCAACCAGATACATAGGGTACGAATTGTGTCATGTCGCTATTGAAGGTGATTTTTAGTTATTTGCAATAATTTAAAGAACACGTAATCACTTAATCGGCTATAGAACTTAATATCAGTTTATATAAAGGTACTCAAACGCAACCATGTCAGTAGTAAAATATAAATAAAAATACTTACGAAGAAGTATTTTTTCCCACTGTTGTGTCTCGGCTGGAGATAAGTGTGTCAAAGTCAAAGACAAAAACTTTATTTCCATAGAATTCATAAAGAAATGGCTTGGAAACGTCAATATTCAAAACATAAGGTCACGCGTACTTTGCGTAGTTTGATGCCTGTTCAAACCCTATCCGACCCTCCATGGGGAAGAACAGCCAAGAAACCCCTAATGGAGGGATTCCTGAGCTCATTGCTGTCATTGTTTTCCTACCGAATAATTTTTCTCCAGTAAAATAATCACTTCTAATAATCCAACAGCTTTACCTTAAACCAATAAAATTACCAAAAGTCCGATTGAAGCAAAGTAGATATATGATGTAAACAAGATTCTGCTAAATTTAAACCTTAACTTTAAGTTTTCAGGTAAGCAAATCTCATGTTTGTTTTATTTGTGAAGTAGCCATGCTCGACCCCCGGCCGAACTCATGGTCTCCGCTGAAACGGCCGCCAAACGCTTGTCTATTAAAATTAATTTATTCACAAAGAATTTTTTTATTACTTACTTTACTGTGGCATCAGGCATATTCAAATCCGGGCCGCCCGGCCCGCTCCCACTGCGGCCCACGTTGCTACAACTTTGCCATAACTCGTTTACTCCGGTCCACGTAATTTGCCCGGCGAGTACCTACGTACCAGACAACTTGTCAGTGTAATTTATGGCATCTTCACTGTTTACGGGGTCGTAATACTCTCGTTTCCTGTAACAATATTTGTGGAGCTGTGCCGTTTGCCTCAACTCACTGAAACAAATTTATAAACGATTAACTTACACATTTTTAATTTGATGAACTTTTAGAGGCGGTTCAGATGTCACACTTTGCGTTACTTGCAACTGCGACCGTACAGGTTCAAAAGTGTCAGTATAATAAGGAAGATTGTCGCGCGATAATGTGAACGCTTGTATTGAATCTATTAAACAGCATGTAAGTAGAGAGAAAGCGATTGATAAATCGCTCTACGTCGCGCAACAGTCTGAATAGTTTCTTACTTTAAATAGTATAGAAATCTGTTTAGTCAGCATTATAAATTAGAATGAAGAAAAAACAGAAAAAAAACTAATTGTTTTATCATATTACCTTAGCCTCTGCTTTAAATTATCTATTATTAGATTTGTTGCAAAAAAGAAAATAATGTCAGTTAGATTTTGTGACATCTAGGTTTAAAGAATAATTAGAAAAAACACAAAACCCAAGCCAAAGCCATGTTTAAAACACAATATTCAGACTGGCAACAAAACCCGTACAGTTCATATAATAAACAATATTAAAAATGAAAAACGTCGGTGGCGCCGCGTAAACTGAAATCACATGAATGTTTGAGTATTTACAAATAAAGGTTTCGGACTGCGCCGGTATTCAATTGCTACCTGCTATTTATGTACTCAAAGTCAAAGTCAAAAACTTTATTTCCATAGAATTCATAAAGAAATGGCTTGGAAACGTCAATATTCAAAACAAAAGGTCACGGGTACTTATCGATAAGTACTAGATATTATATTAGACTGCGTTAAGACAGGCAGCGGCATTATCTCTTTATGTGGTGATCCGAGCAATGTTGAAACGTGAAAACTCATGGTCTGCGGTGGTTACTTCAGCGAATGAATTATCTCGCGAAAGAAGGTGTGGAAATAGAGCGGGAAATCACCACTGACCTTCCAATTCGAAGAAAGAGAGCCACGTGTCGGAGGAGAGACTTACGTTAGACGTTTGTCATGAGGACGGCCATCTCTTGAAACTGGCTTTAATTGTCAAAATTTTTTTTTTTTTTTTTTTTTTTTTTTTTTTTTATGTAATACAGTTACAGAACGAGCTGACGGCCCACCTGGTGTTAAGTGGTAACCTCCGCCCATAACAAGCGACGCGGCTTGGGTCCTCCCCTACTAGGTACGACAAGACCCAAGTCGCAACGTATGCGCCTGTAACTGTGAGACGTGTAGGTGGAATGTCTCGTGTGCCTGTAATTTCACCGGCAACCACACCTTTCAAACCGGAACACAGTAACACGAAAGCGTTACTGCTTGGCGGCAGAAAAGGGCATGGTGGCAGTACTTCCCCGGACGAACTTGGCTAGAGTTCTACTGCTCTTAAATATATATGTTACATAATATATGTTATGAAAAAATGTCTTATGATGTTGAACGCAATCGCTTGTCGCTCATTTTAATGGTAAGACCGCGGCCTGATTGCGGTGCATAGCTACCAGTATCCAGGCAGGTAATGAATACAAACTGCGAAGCCGTGGTTAGCTGTAAATGAAGGCGGGTGTGGTGCGCGAATTGGAAACCGCGAGAAGAGGATGCAACGTGAGATCCCCCGGGACTCGTACTTTATACCACTGATTGCTGAGGAGCTGCAATCTCACGGAAATTGTTAGCGGTGTTTTAACTTCTACGAGGTTGCATTTTAATTACCAACTTTCAACTATCTAATACAGGTGGGTACCTATACAAACATTAGTAAATCATACTGAAAAATCTGTCGCTTTTGTACGGTATATTTATTTGTGTAAGTACTTAAAAACATTCGTTTTCACAAATGATTTACTTAACCACATTCTCCATTGTTCTTGTTTATCGAATACATAATATTCATAGAACAAACATAGAATATATGCACCTAAATATATCTAGTAATTGACTACTACTAAGTAGTGGGTCAATTCAGCATAGTACTTCCTATGATGACGCCAATTGTTATGAAATATTGAAACGCATAGGGACTCCCTCCCGAGCAATACTGACCCTACATACCTAAGTAGATATGTCCCATTATTTGCAATTACGTTCGTCGAAATGTACAAATCGATATGCAGGGGTCATCGGCACCACAGGCATCATCCATGAGGTGGACCCTCACTGGGGCGTTGCCATATGCATACATTAATAGCCCCCACAATTTGGCCAGCGCTAAGAATTCCACGAAAACATTACATTTTATATGTGCCTGGGAATTCTTTAATGGGCATATGGTTTAATATCAAATTCTTGGAACACAGACATAATTTCTTTAAAGTATATTCGTAATCATTTGTTGCACTGCTACGATTTTAAATGGTTGAGAATACATTGTTGTCTGCTGTTCTCAATGTTGAACAGATAGTTCTGTAAATGTTTCCATTGGACCTAAATCCGAATTCGAACGTGGAAAGGAAACTTCTTTCCAATTTTCTCGCAATGGCCATTAGGATGAGAAATGTAAAGTAGATTCCCGGATGAAGACGAGATATGTGTTCGAAAAGAATGAAATTTCAAACTGAACTGGCACAGAACCGGCTACGATCGTCTCGGCCGACAAAATGACTTCAGAATGCAGACTACTTCGAGATATCTCGCGTGTATCACATGAGTTCACTATAACGAAATTGACTTTCTGGATAGAATATTAAACTTGTACAATACATTTTCAATTCGAATAATAAAAGTAGTTAATAAATGCAAATATTTTGAAATGGTTGGTTGTGGTACTCGATAATATCGACCAGGACGAAACGCCCTGGTCGAGTTTGAGTGACAGCGCCAAAAGTTGTTTCAATATAACATGGGATGTCCTGTTGTTATGTTATGAGGGTACAACTTGTGTGGACAGCACGCAGGCCTCTCAAACCGTGACTTGACACAGTGTCAACAGGTTACTTGAGTCAAGTTGTCCAGTGTGTAATTTGGCGGCGCGGCCGGCGGACTAACTTGTGGATGAAACCCTTCCCTTATTTACGGGGCTTACTGTAACTTTAAGCTGCTCGGTGAGAATAATATATAACGCGCTTCCGAGTTGTAAGCTTACGAGCGCCCCATCGATTCACCTGTATCCTCGAAGACGTCTTGAGGCTATATTTTCAGACAAATGTCACACTTGGATTTAAACTATGAATTATTGCAGCGTGTGTGGCTAAACGGTTATTGGCGGTAGAAATATATCAATTTCAAAACGTATTTGTAAGGTAAAGGTGCTTAAAATCAAACTTCTACGTTGTGAGCATTTATTACAAGTAAGTTCGTCGATAAATAAAGATTATAAAGTTATTTTCCGAATAGTTTCCACTTTCATAAATAAGCCATTCCGTGCTGTATCACGGCACTTAGTTCATTACACCGGAGTCTGGCGCAACCTAACTAATGCAAATTAAACGGACGATTCTTTGTAGAGTCATATTTTCATATTAAAAGTGCGAACCCCGCTGGCAAAGCGATTTAGTTTTAAATTAGTGGGCGCTATGTTCGTCTGAGATCATGTCCTGTCTTGTATAAAATCCCTGTAATTAAATTGAATAGCTTCATTGACTAACTTATAATGTCAGTAAAAAATATTTATATTTTTTTTAAATTGTAAAAAGTAGATATTTAGAGGAACAAGGAAAATAATAATAATAATAATAATTCATTTATTTTAAGTCCATGAGACTCATATAAGAAAACATACAAAGACAATTTTAAAGCTAAACATATATACCCATAACTTAACATTATATATATAAGCGGCAGATATTTTAAGCGCTTGTATTAGTTTTTATTTTTAATTATATAACGTTGTAACAAAACGATGAAATAAAACTTTTTATGTGAAATTATTATTCCCTTATAGAGAGAAGGAATATAGAAATACCTTTGGCAGATAAATCTTTCAAAATGTATAGTTACTTACATATGGGCGGAATGTAAGGGTCGCAGTTTGCACTATTGTAGTTTGTTAGTAGGGGAAGTTAATTGTAATATCAGTGATACTTGGTCTTGCTGTCTTGGTCTTAATACATTTGAAATAAATTTTTAAATAAATAAATAAATATGTGGACATTTTACACAGCGCCATCTAGTCCCAAAGTAAGCTAAACATAGCTTGTATCATGGGAACCAGACAAGCGATAGAATACTTATATATTTTTTTTATACATATAATACATATTAACCCAGACACAGAACAAACATCTATGTATGTCACACTAATGTTTGTCCTGGGCGGGAATCGACGACCTACAGCGCAGAAGGCAGGGCTACTACCAACTGAGCTGTGAGGCCAGTCATTAAACTTAGGTAGTATTATTTTTCTCTTAACGTTTAAATAAGATCGAGAGGAAAGGATAAATTTTCTAATACATTGCATAATTTCAAAAAATAACAGAATGTTTGTTATTCTAACACAACCATTCCAATTTATTATTTATTTCCAGTAGACTAATCACCTAGGAACAAACCACTACACCAACCAAGGAAATTGGACTGTCCTGGTGTTCAAGTCACATTGAACAAACCGGCATGCGGCATGCGGCGTGCGGCATGCGGCATGGCAATGCCCTCAAATCAGTAGGAGGCAAGTGCCGCATCCACAGTTTTCAAAGATCGAGAACTTCCACCGTTATTTCTTTAGCTAAGAAAACCCCCTCGCACAAGTTGGGAATTCTGTTCACCTATCTTCGTATAGCGGCACATATTTTCTAGGAGGCGAGCTAACTTTTCTTTGTGAAATCTTTCGTTATACTCTCTAGAAATACTTTGAGGATTAGCCGTGAAATTGGTAGGTGCGTAGATTGTTTGGACTTATTATATTTACATGTTTGCATTAAATTGTTCTTTCGTTATTTAGTTGTTGAGTGTGATTCAAAAGTTAAATCTGGAACTAAATCAGCTCAAAGTTGGGTAGATGTAAATAATTCCGATTTAGTACTGAAAGAACGTGTCTTCACTACATACTACAGCTTTTGCTACACAGCTTTGCCCTCATGGGTACTTTAGTAAGTTTATCATTTAACAGTACTAATTATTACAGGATTCAACCGCAGCATAAAAGTATACCTCACTCTGACACCAACTATCTGCGCCTGCTATTTTCACCTGTAGGTTTTTCTAGGTATGTTTAAAAAGTCTTATTTTAATCTATCCTTTATCGTTTGATGCAGACGATTACAAATCTTAAGTAATTCTAAAGTAAACAAAATATGAGGCCCAGTCTGAGTCCGGTAAATACATTTCCGTAACATAGCGTTAGTTATGGATAGACGCGTCTCTAATACCTTTCTTGTGTATTATACTTGTCGGGATAAACTTGCGAGCGGGGAGTAATGTAATAGTAAGTATAGTAACTGGTGTTTAAACTGCGTCTCTGGACAGGGGGGGTGAGAGGTCAACTTAATGATATCGCTGCCATTTGTGGGACAGGTCCCAGCTCCAAACTGCTCCGGGGCACGTTAATGGGCACGCCAACACCAGACTGAATATTTTAAAGGACATTCGGTGAAATAACTACAAAAATAATGTCGCTTTGCTTGTAGTGAATTACCCGCGAAACGATTTAGAGACCGGCTATAAATATGCACGGAATCCGCTTTCCATTGCCCCGGGGAGATTGCTTTCCAAAATTAATACAATTACATTAGAAGATTGTAAACCACAAAAATATGAAGTGAGAGCCGCATTAGAGAGCTCCACACACGGAGCGGGGTGCGAGGCGATGCGGTGACCGCGGCTGCTGAGTTCTGTACGAGACACACTATGAGACACACTATGAGACACACTATGAGACACACTATGAGACACACTATGAGACACACTATGAGACACACTATGAGACACACTATGAGACACACCATGAGACACACTATGAGACACACCATGAGACACACTATGAGACACACTATGAGACGCACCATGAGACACACTATGAGACACACCATGAGACACACTATGAGACACACTATGAGACACACTATGAGACACACTATGAGACACACTATGAGACACACTATGAGACACACTATGAGACACACTATGAGACACACTATGAGACACACTATGAGACACACCATGAGACACACTATGAGACACACCATGAGACACACTATGAGACACACTATGAGACACACTATGAGACACACTATGAGACACACTATGAGACACACTATGAGACACACTATGAGACACACTATGAGACACACTATGAGACACACTATGAGACACACTATGAGACACACTATGAGACACACTATGAGACACACCATGAGACACACTATGAGACACACCATGAGACACACTATGAGACACACTATGAGACACACTATGAGACACACTATGAGACACACTATGAGACACACTATGAGACACACTATGAGACACACTATGAGACACACTATGAGACACACTATGAGACACACCATGAGACACACTATGAGACACACCATGAGACACACTATGAGACACACTATGAGACACACTATGAGACACACTATGAGACACACTATGAGACACACTATGAGACACACTATGAGACACACTATGAGACACACTATGAGACACACTATGAGACACACTATGAGACACACCATGAGACACACTATGAGACACACCATGAGACACACTATGAGACACACTATGAGACGCACCATGAGACACACCATGAGACACACTATGAGACACACTATGAGACACACTATGAGACACACCATGAGACACACTATGAGACACACTATGAGACACACTATGAGACACACTATGAGACACACTATGAGACACACTATGAGACACACCATGAGACACACCATGAGACACACTATGAGACACACCATGAGACACACTATGAGACACACTATGAGACGCACCATGAGACACACCATGAGACACACTATGAGACACACTATGAGACACACTATGAGACACACCATGAGACACACTATGAGACACACTATGAGACATACGACGTAACTGCGATCCGGGGCGGGTTTGTAACGACGCGGATAGGGCAGTGCCGACTCCACCAACAGGAAACTGAAACAACTAGGATACACTACAATTCAAATCAGTTTATTATTGTAAGGTTGTTTGTGTTACACGTAAACCTTTATTAAAAGCAGCTGAAATAATATTATAAAAAATCGATATATAAAGTAACTCACTCTATATTCAAAGAGTTCTAGGCTAGAATAAACAATCAAGCTATTTCTGGGCTATCAGCAACATAATAGTAATACCTGCCGCACACACATATTCGTTACTGCTTGGCGGCAGAAATGGGCATGGTGGCAGTACTTCCCCGGACGAACTTGAGTTCTACTGTTCTTAATTGTACATTACATTTGCACTACAACAAAGCGATGTATCATGTAAAATAACTTTTTACAGCATATCAGCGTATCTTAAAACGCTACCGCCTCCGCCCCCGCCCCCGCTTCTGCTTCTGCTTAGTTCCCGCGTGCAGACAGCGTCCTACGTGCGCCGCATAATGCACTATTCGTGCAAAATTCACAGCCACCCCGCCCCCCCGCCCGCCGGCAAGATAAATTTACTGTTTCTATCTTATTTGGTCTAATTCGAGAAACTGCAACTCGAAATTTGGTGTACAAAATGATCTCAAGACACTGCTAGAACATTTAGCACGTGAATTCAACATTGTAGCTTGAAGCAACCGAGGACTACTTTTGAAATAATCTTACAATTTTTAGCTAATTCTGTTTAAGTATATCATCATGTATGTAATTTTACGTATATCAGGTTCAGATTTGGCAGAAAATAACTAAATGATCTGTCTCACATCGGGCCGAGAATAGGGCTACTGAAGTTAAGGCGAAATAGCGTGGACAAAATCTTTCGCGTTGCTCTCGGAGCGAGCAAAAGACTTAACTAGCTTGTTGATGTATACTTGTTTATCTTGTTTTAGAGTGACTGTAGGTACTGACTTTGGGTATAAGATTTTCTTATATTGGATAAAAATTTGAGTTTTCTGTTTTCGAACTGTATGTTTCGAAGTTTCTAGGCATTTTACAAGGGGAAAAGTTTTGCGCAGTGTCGGAACACACGACGCCTGCGAATTCTGACTAAGCGATCTTTCAAAGTTTTTCGCTCAGAAAAATTCTATATATTTTTACATTTAAGGGTGTATCGTAATGTTTGTAAACGTGGCAAGTTGGGAATATTTTTACACTCATTTCAGTAAATACGAACTTATTATAAATATGAATGTATGTCTTATTATATGGATGATTATTTCGCGCCGATTTGGCAAAAAAAATGGACAGAACCAAAGAATAAACACATCGAGTGTATACTTTTTATCTGGTACAACGCGGGCGTAAATGATGTAAATGATGTCGGAATAAGTACGGTCTCTACTTGCAAAACACAACTATACCATAATACCTTTCTCCTAGTTTCAGTTACGATGCATATTTTTTTATTTTTTTTTATGTATTGTTATATAGTTTAGTATAGTCTATAGTGCTAAATAATGGATACTTTTCATCTTCTAATTCGTAGCATCTATCTTGTCGTACCTATTTTTCAAAACCCTTTCAGGTAGTGTTGTTAAATAATGAATGAATACGAAGGAACCAACAACCAACAATAAGTAAGCTTAGTTTGGGTTTAGCTTCTTGTTACCGAACATAAATATTAACTCCCCGCCAGCCTGCTGAATGGGGGGCTCCCTAACAAATCATCCTAGTTTATCTTTAATTCTCATAGATACCTACATGATGCAAACATTTAAACTCCATCCAAGGTCGTAGGGAGCATCTGGACTACAGGACGATTATTCTATTGCCGACTTATAATAAATTTATTTTGGAACAAGTCCATATTACTAAGCACACACAATGATAAATTTCGACTTATGAAAAATTTCCCTTATCAGTAAGAAACTGAAAAAATATGCTCGAGTAGGCACTGCACATACATACTGCAACTAAACAATTCCATAAATAGGTACCTATTAACTTACCCTATGACTTTCACTGTTACAACTACAAACCTACCCAATATTGCCTTGCATGTAAAGAGTGAAA
This sequence comes from Chesias legatella, assembly GCA_947359385.1. Lineage (NCBI taxonomy): Eukaryota > Metazoa > Arthropoda > Insecta > Lepidoptera > Geometridae > Chesias > Chesias legatella. The sequence goes on from OX375783.1 coordinate 8,818,297, forward strand.
TTGACCCAATACGCCTGCGTGTAGTACGCAACGCAACCGATATACATTTGAATAGGTTGCGTTCCGTTACGTTGCGTACTAGCGCACGAGCAAGCACCTTCCTTTACCTTTATTCTTAGGTACTTAACTATTTTCTTGGGCGACCGGTCTCATGTAAGTAATACATTCCTGCTCTCGGTCTGACTCGGTAGCTATGCCGTTGCATGATTGCATATCTATATGCCTCATCTCTAATTTGTAAAAATAGATAATTACATTGCGCAGCGTAAAATCGACTTCATCGCCAATAAACGAGAATGGCTCCTCGTTATTTAGGTACTTGGAGGACAAATTTTTCCAGTTATTATGATTTAAAACCAAACTAATTTAGCTTAAACCAATTTAGATCAAATATCTATGAAATCTATCTGAAAATATATCCTTTTCTAATGTAACAAGAATTTTCTAAATCGGTTAATAAATAACGGAGATATGAGGTAACAAACATAAAAAAATACAACGGAAACGATAACCTCCCCCGTTTTTGAAGTCGGTTAATAACAAGCATTTGACACGAAGGTAAGATTAACAGGTATGGAACGCAACGCATACGCATACGCATTCAAAAGGTACCATCCACCTCAGCTTCAAACAATGTTGTTTAAGGTTTAGCGCCTACCCTTACAATATAGGCAAAGAATACTATTTAGGTGCTCGATGTGAAACTAACCTAATTAATAATAATTCTTTCACACCAATATATTTTTTTATAAAGACAAAAATGCGTACCTAGTCCCTTGTGTTTTTAATCATATTTTGATTTAATGTGAATGCTTAGTTTAATGTTACGTCTCACACCGAACCGGGAATATGAACCCCGTTCAAGTCGCAATTTTGTTTGGCCATCATCATTTGAATGCATGATACGAACGGGCACCACGAACCAATTTATCAGACAGAGCCAATGGCGAGATTGGCTTGGCGGCGCGGCGCGGCGGCGGCGGGACACGCTGAGAATCGATAATTCACAATATGCCCGCTAGAGGGCAACGCAGTCGACACCGGTGCGCGCCCACACCACTCCTCCACGTTGCGCATCCGTGACCATAACATTGTAATGACGTCCCAAATGTGAGTTTTCCTTTTCGAGGAACATTAATGCTCTTTTATTATATAGGCAGAATTATTGAGAACTGTTGTGGAAGTATAAAATCTATTTACCTCATTTCTCATTAGTTTACAACAGTTGTTATATTTTTAAGGTAATATTATCTATTATTATATTAGGTAATTATTATATATTTTATATTACATGTACCTAATTTCATTAAGTCATTATTTTATGATTGGTGATATTGTTGAAACTTTTTCCCAAAATTGTAGTCTTCCTTGTTTTAACCTATCATTGTTTTACTCGAAATAGAGTTAGACAAAGCATAACAACGGAGATTTTATTATAAAAAGAAATAATCATAATGATAAGTATTTTTTACTTTGTTATAATTAAATATTGTTTTCGATATTTACTACATTAGTGTGATGTACTCACAACTCAGTTTTTTTAAGAACGTCGATACCAAGTATATAAAACATGAACAAAGTTGACGAAAAAAAAACTGCATATTCGGAGAGCGCACGCTCGTACAAAGTCAGTTCATCCTGCCACTCGTAGTCAGCTGCTGCTTAGCTTGCCGTTCTGTGTCGCGCTTCTTGTCTGCTTTCAATGTTTTCCGTTTTATTTTGTTATTTCTGTGATACAAACTGATTTTTACATAATATACAAAGTATTGCGTCATTGTGAATGAAACTGTGCTATATTAAAGTGACATCGGCCTCCAGACAGCGGAATACAGCAAGGTAAACGCCTTTATTTTTGTTTGCGCGAACATAACCTCTCCGACAACACGTAGACGCTCAGTTTCATTATTATGAGATATCTGCAAGCAAATATTAACTGAACGAGCTCGTGAACTTTGTAAACTAACCAGGTTTGACGTTAAAATACGTGGATATTGCAAATTTACGTGGTCTAAGTGCAATTCCGTCGGCATTTGTACATACTTCCTACCGTGTTTTCGTGATCATTTCAAGCCAAAGCCAATCAAAAAATTATCTAGATATTGTCAACGTTATTTATTTTTCAAAATAAGAGGACAGATTACTATCTAAATAGAGAAAAACTAGTAATAACAAGTGTTTTAGATGGAATCTTCATGACAATACAATGCGTAATGCGTATAAATGTTGCTTGATGAGACAATGCCATTTTGCTTTGTCGGGAACTCCATAGGGGGCGTTAGTCGCTACGAACTTTGGTTCGTTCTTTTAGTATTAGCTGATTCTTATTAAACGGTTTTATTTTGAGATGTAAAATTGGATAAAAATACATAAATAGAAAAAGATATGAACTGAAGTGTTGTAACATTATTATCTGATGGAAATGAAACGGTCGCCTGTTCAATTCCTGCCATGTTTTGGTGCCACGGCTCCCGGCAGGTCAGTAGTTCCCAGTCAGTCAGTCAGTCAAGAAATGTACATAGGTACTTATCGGGACATTTATTTCACTAATATAATATTTTATTATATGCTTATAACGTATGTCGTCGAGACGTTGAAATTGAACCCGCGACCTCGTGGTTTTACCCCTAAAGATTGTGAAGTGGGTACCTACTGTGGGTAGGTGTAGGTAGGTATTAAGAACTGACCCTTTATTAGTGTTACGCAATTATTTTGATATACCGACAATTTGATGCAAATGATAATATGTGAATGGGAAAATAGGACCCTGCCTCAGCATGGAGCTAATATCCCAAGTGAGAACACAGTATTCATGAACAGCGCTGGTTTTCAGAAAAAGCCTACGATGAGGGTTATATAGTTTCTTGTTATTTACCTACATACTATGTTTATGTAGGAAAAAAATATTTTAGATAATACTAAATATTATCCTTTATCCTTGTGGAACGTAATTATAATGGCATAGGTACATAGGATGCAAACATTGACCTTGGGATTGTTAATCTAACCCGTGGCTTTTGCGTCTCATTCTGGTACTTGCCCGAACCACTACGCAGTCCATACTACGTATTCTTACTCCGTAACCTTCGCGAACTAACCGTGGTACCTGATAGTCTATTCTGTAGAACTTTCTCGAACCTGCACGAACCGTTACACTATCGGAGGTGGGGGGAGCAGCCCCGGGGCTAGACGATAGTGCAAATGCACATTTAGTAATATCTTGATTTCACTATTTTAAGTATGTAGTCATTAAATGTAACGTAGATCTAAGTACTCGGATTGTTACAAGGACCGTGCTCGCGAAATACGTGCGCCCCTTTGGGTTACTTGTCTGTTCTCCCCATGGAGGGTCGGATAGGGTTTGAACAGGCGCCAAAGATTTGAATATTATTGACGTTTCCAAGCCATTTCTTTATGAATTCTATGGACATAAAGTTTTTGAATTTGACTTAGTAGAACATATCTGGTAAGTTCAGAAGAACATTTAGTAGCAGTTGATGTTATGCCAAGTTCGTCAGGGGAAGTCCTCCCACCATGTCCACCAAGAACGAATGCTTTCGCGTTAATGTTTTCCGATTTGAAAGGTGTGGTTGCCGGTGAAATTACAGCCATATGAGACATTATACCTTCACGTCTCAGAGTTAGGGACGCGTGCGATGCGACTTGGATCTTGTCGTACCCGAGTAGGCGAGCCTGTCGTATTACATGTTATGGGCAGAAGATGCCATTTAATTTTAGATGTAGACCATTTGCTTGTTCCGTAATTTCATCAAATGATAAATTTCATGAAATGAAAAATGGCAGGTGAGCCATCGTTTATACAGGGTGTCCGGTAATGAATGGATAACCTTGAAATGGGTCTTAGTAGAACTATTGGGCATTCGGAAAAAAAACAAATAAAAAAAAACAAGTAGTATCAAAGATATGTATTTTTTAAATAATATTGATGTTTTGTTTTTGTTTTATTTGTTTTTTTTTATACTACTTGGTTTTTATTTTATTTGATATTTTTTTCCGAATGCCCAATAGTTCTACTAAGACCCATTTCAAGGTTATCCATTCAATACCGGACACCCTATATAACAAGCCACTTTCGCTGCTTCACCTACTTGCTCGAGAGAAGTCTGCATGAATGCTCCTAGGGGTTAAACGTTGTAATGGAACCAAGGATTGGTCAATGAGTTATTATGAAAGCACTCCCGTCGTGATTGGAGTACCGCCAAGTAATGTCACATTGTTGTACACCGTCCAATTGCAGGCTCCACCCATCTTGATACGATTATATCAATGATACGATTCATGAATTTATATATGAACTGGAACTGATTCATCATTAAAGTAAGCCAACTTATCCGATATAAGTATGTAGTGATGCGTTCGCGTTACTATTTTCCCGTTTGAAAGGTGTGGTTGCCGGTGAAATTACAGACAAGTTTGATCTTCACGTGTCAGAGTTACGGGCGCTTAACTTAAATGCGACTTGGATATTGTCTTACCTGAGTGGAAGGTCCAAGTCGTATTGTTATTGGTAGAGGTTACCATTTAACACTGGATGGGCCCTCCCCTACGTAGGAACAAGTTGGATGTCTCAAGTGTCCGTAATTTCACTGGCATCCATACCTTTCGAACGGAACACATTAACGTGGATGGATTACTGCTTGGCGGCAGAAATTGATAAGAACTTGTATTATAAGAAATTCTGATTGGCTAAGCGAGAATAAATCAAGATGTAGAATTACCCTGTGTAAGTGTATAGATTACTTGTAGGGCAACGACCGCGACCGCCATCTATCGATTAAATGCAAATCACAGCGATGCAAATGCAAATTGTACACAATAATTTTGCCATTACTTAGGACATGTCCTGTAAAATGTTTATTTTATTACGTACTTCAACAGCCTTAAAATTCTACGTAAAATTTGGTGCCGACTGTCCGATATAAATTGGCAAAATCGTTTCCGGTCAAGAGTCTCGTTAAAGGATTCAGAACCTTTTTATGTGTCGATTATTTTTTGTGCGCGTGTTCAAGGGCTCCACAATCCCACGACAGGCCTCCCAAATACTTTCAATTGTAATAGAATAATTAATAGACTATTGTTAAATTTATATTATGTTTGACCCATAAAGGAGGCTAATGGATGGCCGAAAACGCTTTCCAAATGCACGTCAGGACCTGATATACATTTGCAAATGTCGACTTTTGTCGAAAATGTCCGTCTCTTCGGCCATATTCCGTTTAATGTCGCAATATTGTGAGCGTCGGCGGCCGGGCCGGGCGCATGCATTTACATACGTTATTGGGGACGGGACTGTGCACTGCACATGCAATGCATGCGCCTCGCTCAGAATGTGTGTGCGCTGCGAATTAACTGTAATTGAGCCATTCGGATAGCGGCGAGCCGCGCTTCACCGCCCATGCCATGTGCCACGGTTTGGATGCTCCACCACTGTTCCTTTGTATCTTCCATAACAAACGTTAACTCGGCGTGCATCTGTTGCTCGGATTTTCATCAAGTTAAGTCAGATCGTGCGGGACGAACCGCCTCCGCGACAAATTCATTCCCTTGTGAAATTCCTCACAAAACATTTTGCATTTTTACAATGAGACCGAGTAACTGGTGCCGCACTAGGATATCCATCTTCACCCCCTTCAGATGAAACAAACAGGGGCTTCGGAATTTTGTTATTAGCGTTACTGAGGGGGGAGGGGGGTAGATTGTACCGTCGCGCACCTGACTGATTGATAGCGCTTCTTTCCACCTCGGGTCGAGCTTGTAATCGAGCCATTAATAAACTTTAGTGCCTGTAAGTTTATCCTGTGGACTCGTTGTTCGGTTAATGGGCTGGCAAACGGCCCGGCCTCGAGACACCTGTGAGGGCGAAGCCCCGCCGCTCATTGTGAATCTTAATTGACATATTGATGGAGATGTACAAAGGTAAAGCTCTTCAGATTTCGGGTCGCACAGATACGGGCTCTCTGAATACACTACCGAATGGCCTTATTCCGGCGCCCAATTGATTCTTGACTTCACAATAACTGTACCTTCACTCAAATTTTGCCTGACAGTAAACACTAGGTCTTGCTCTAACGTTAATTTATGTAAGGTGTTTGTTTCACCTCCCTGAAGTTAGCATTGCGCAACTAGAAATAATCTTTCGAATAAACTATCCATGAGATAAATGCCAACTGATAATTACTTAATGTGAAAAATAAGTAGCCAATGTTTTTTATTAAATTTTTAGGTAACTATTATTAAACATTGTAGAAGATTGAAAAACGTATTAGAGTTCTTGTTTAGTTGTATTCATCCACGAGCCATCCGTCCGTTATTACACTGCAAACCCCGTGAAAAATTTACTAAAAATTATGCACTTTTTTACTTTAGCTTTTAGGACTCTAAGGATGGTAAGTGAATCGCTAATTGAACTGTAATTCTCCAGCATTTAGCTGAAATAAATAGAGAGTGGAATTTGACAGAAATTATTTGATTTGGTATCTAAATTATGTGACAGCAGGTAGAGCTAATGTCACTGGACGCTTGACAAAGTGACTGTTGACACGGAGAGGCTTTGTTCACAGCCATGTAAACAATGAAGGCAAAAAGGTTGAAGCAATAAGTAATCAAAGTTTTATTTACATTCGGTTTATGCTTGAAAGAGGGAATTATGATAACTTCAATCAGATATAACCTCGTCTCTCTGTCTAAATGTTGTTGGATGTAAATGTGTTTGCTGTTGTCCTATTTAGAAAGTTAATTTATTTATTTATTGAATATTGTGTCATTTATTAACTACTAAAACTATCACTAAACATAGTTTTATGAAGACTCATCTACCCTTTTGCGCCAACGTTTATCTAGAATATAATTACAGTAGGTACAATTACTCCAGCGAGAATATAACCAAAGTTAAATTGAAATGTGAAAAGGCCCACAATTTAGTTCCATCATAGCGTTAGTGTATTAATGTCAAGCCACCAGAGGGAGGGGACTCGCTGCCGTCAAGCTCTCGGGAACAAGAGGCTTAACTTGACAGAATGTAAACCGGCGAGCAGAGGAGGGAGGCGCGGCGTCGTAAAAAATGGCAAAGCAATAATAGCGGCGGCGGCGGCGGCCCAGGGCTCCGACATGGCCGCATCGGCGCACGAGCGGCGCTTCCTTCCGCCCGCCTTGTGATTGAAAGTTGACATTGAACCGGGGAGGGCGGACGGCGCGGCGCCAGGTACGGCCCTCGCTATTTCTGACCCCGCGACCTATCGCCCCGGCGATCGGCCTCGCTACAAGCTTGCCGTTTACAAAATGCGCACAGAACCAACCTTTCGTGTTCCGCCACAAATTAGCGTCGCGTTTGTGCGCCTCCGCTGCAATTAAATAGGGAAAGGAAAGCTTTAATTTGAAAATGGAAAACTGTTTTAAACTTTACCCGTCCGTTACGAGGTCAGTGTTTTGCATCATCTTTTATTTTCCGACGCGAAGAATAAAATAAAAGACGGTAGGTTGATATTCAGAGCCGAATTATCGGAATGAAGGCAAGATGTCGACATCGCCGCGGCCGAGCGACACTCCAATTGGGTCAACGCCTACCGACAAAGGGTGCGGCGTCAGACAAGCGATATTTCCCGGCGTCCAGCTGCCGCCCGACCCCTAAAACAAAGAACACCGGAGTATTGTTAATTTATTTGCATTCACCTCATTTCTATTTTTCCGCGCTCTTATGTCTGGATAATCATTAGGCATCGTTTACTCGGCGCCCTTTAATGTGTTTGCTTGCTCCACAATGTGATACCGCCGCCGCCGCGCCTGTTTGCATTGTTGCCGTTTTGCCTTCCCGATTAGGGTCACATTCGAGATCCGTGTTTATTAGAGCGTACCACTGGCGACACAACTTTCATTTCGTACGGAATACACAGGTAAAGCATTATAAATTGTGATAAACAGTTTATACGTATAGGCATAGTGTGTGGATAGGGCTGCGTATAGAGAGGGCCTGGTTGCGGAAGGACGTGTCAGTCGCGGCGCGTCACGACCGGCGACCGCCTGCTCTCAGAGGCGCGCCGCCAGTTTCCGAGCTGCCCTCCGACACCGACACCGACACTATTCAACACAATCACAGCCCCGACACGGCTATACCAGCATACACATAAATAGTGCGTATGAACGTTTGTGGGGAGTAATGTGCGCTCCTTCTTTATTCTTTATTATACACAGTAAAAATAAACAAAAATTAACATATATAAAAAAATATGTACAAAGGCGAGCTTAACCCTAAAATGAGTTTTCTTCCAGCAAACCTTTGAGGCTGGAAAATATTTGTTAAGTCCTTCGTTTTTTTTTATGTTATGTAGTTACGGAACGAGCCGACGGCCCACCTGGTGGTAAGTGGTAACCTTGTGGCACTAGGGATGACTATAACGTACAGAATGTAATATATCTTAGTTGTCAATATGTCCCTTCTGAGTTTAACGTAGTAACTGGCTTAAATCGATCTACATTACAAAGTTTAGCAACGGCAAATTAAAGTTCCAACGTTGCATCGATCTCCGTTGCTTACACTAACAATAGTTTTGTTTATAAATAAATAAATACATACGTAGCGACAAATGAAGCATATTAGAATGGAGATAATGGTGTCCCGTCTCACTTAAGGGGTTAAGGGGCAGGGTTCCAGTAATCATTAGGTGAAACGTTGTGACGGAGGACAAACAGTACACCTTAACCGTCCAATTGAGAATCAAATTATACAGACCCTAATTAAATAAACATAGCATTATATACGCAAACAAATTAATAGACCTAAGTTGCGAGCAATAACGGATATACTGTAAACCTTAAGAGGTTTACAGTATATCCGTGCTTGCAAATTTATTGAATGTAAGCGATCCGACCCCGGCTTCGCACGAGTGGCAGAGCATATACCTACGCCTAAAAATAAGTAAATGATGGTATAATTTAATAACGATATTTAACTCTATTAGTTTTATATCATCATGTAAGTGGTACATCAAATGGTACATTTTGGAATCGATCTTATCAAAACTGATTACTGCTACTTTATATAAATCTAAACCCGCGCGTTGTACAAATATTCAAAATGTGCAAAATATCATATCATTATTATCCTATTAATGCTCACAGTTCCATCGTCCAACGTTACAATAGACCTTTCCCATTGTCCGCCGAACGTTCATCATTTTTAACTTGGAATTTATGTATCCTTTCCCATTATCTTCTAGTGCTGGTGAAGTGCTTCTTCTAGCACTATACACATGTGAGAGACACAGTAAACGTAATTTAATAATTATTTGACTGTGTGTGTTAATCATTCTAATTCCTGACATAAACTTCACTATCAGATGAAGAAAAATTTGACAGCATAATAACAAGTTAATATCCTATTAAGTTGGCAACTGAACTGGATTTGTTCAATTTCTCTCTCTAGAGATTGCGGCGAACGCGGAAGGACCAGTCGCTGTTCCATTAAACTAGAAAGTCGTCTCGGAGACCCCAATACTTTAGCTTATTATCCACAGGGTTGACACATTAATTCCAAAAGTGTTGCCAACATAGGTAACGTCAACCTCGATACAAGTTTGATTTGATCCGCTTCCAAACGTTTTTTGTGCGCGGAGGGCGGTCGGGGATTAAGCAAATATAAGCTGGCTAGTTTCATGTTTTTGTTGGGAAACTAATCTCGAGATTTAGTATGACCACTTGCTTGCTTTAATGAAAAATACAGTTTGGGAGACATTTTTTAATCATTGCCTTTATTTGTATCCGTAATTCGTATTCGACATAAAATATCCTGGAATATTTTTTTAATCTTATTCACATTCTTGTGGAAAACACGTATGACGAATTGCATACAATTTGCAATCACGCAAACAAGGTAGCTTTAATATGGGCTAATAGTTTTTTAAATATATACTTATTTACGTAATTGAATATATTTTCTTAGTGTACGGAGTAGGAAGTGTACGGATTCGCAGACAGATTGTTTCAATAACAGTGGGTTGAAATTGATAAAATTCTTGTGTATGTTTGTAAGTGTGACACGAGGCAAAGTAAGGCTGTTTATCACGTGCGAAATCACGGGGCGGCCGAAGCCGGGTGACGCGTGTCCTGGCCGCGGCACTAATGTGCTACATCACGCGACACCGCACAACATTACTGAAATTTATTTGTTTCTATTGTAATTTAGTGCCAACATTGTCTATAAATTGTACTGACTTTATCTACAATTTAATTGGAATACTGAAGTAAAGTACATTTTAGTTAGGCCCTTTCATTTGAGATTTAAATTAAATAAAAAATACACTTGTTTTACACAACAGGAGCTTAATTTTTCTGACAAAGGTAAAATATTGCGCAGCATGTTTTTCAGTGGTACTCTTAAATAGAGTTTCTTCTGTTGTGCGAACATAATTGTGTGATCTTTTAGTCTGGGGATCTTTTCCGAGCATCGTACACTAATAAACCTAGACTTTCACTAATAAAACTTTTTATTTATTGCAGATACCTAGTCTGAACACTGCAAGTTATTGGTAAGTACATAATCTTTATAATTCTGCCTCTGTTTTGCGTTTTACCAAATGTACATTGATTTTAATCTGTTGTCCAATTATTATGCTGTTGTTCCCAAGTTTTAAGATGGAGTAGAAATAATAATTAATGCCACACGTTGTTGAATCAAGAAGTACTTTTGTGCGAATATTTTCTTCCAACCAGTTGTACTTTTTGTAACGCTTTCCCAATGTTTTATACGCGGCGTAGTCGGGCAAGTAGTTTTATGTCCAACATTTTGACTTTTATTTTATTTTTCGTTTATTTTCCCTTGCGCGGTCGTAAACGTACCTGGGCTCGCTCGGGGGATCGCGGAGCGGCCTCACGAAAAATGTATTATTGAGACCTTTTCGCCCGAGCTGTATCGACACACATTGCGAAGGCGAAAGTTATGAATGACACATGTTTTGAAATATTACGCGCAGTGAACTGCTTCCCAGGATATTTCATAGGATGAGAAGTTTATTTGTCGTGAGATATGTGGGAGTTTTATGAGAGTGGGCCCGACTTTTACAATGCTACGGATCAGGCAATTTTCTTATGTTTCGGTCTATATTGCAGAGCAATAAGGCTGAAAGGTGCTTCGAAACAATAAAAGTATGATGTGCGGCAAATTGGATAGGAAAAGTTTGCTGTTTGCTCCACGAGCACCTATTCCTTTCACGACCAACTGGAGTTCTTAAATCAGGTGCAATGGTTCCGTATAATATTTAAATAAATAAATTATAGAACTCGCAAGTTGGGGGCTGCAAGATAGACATTATTTATTTGCTTCACCTTTCAAATATTTCATTGAATTTTCAAAAATGTGAAAACATTATTTGCTTCATCATTCAAATATTTATTTCTGGTTTAATAAATGCGAAACGTTAAAATAAGTATTTTTTTTCTGAGAGCGTTAAACTATACATAATGTGGCAAAAACATTAATGTTGTTTTATAATACGTGATTTAAAAACCAATCGGCTCACAGAGCAAAATGTCGAGATTGGAAAGTGTTTTTATGACCCAAAGTAAAAGTAAGAAAAGAACTATACTTTATTGAAACAGTGATGGCTTTTAATCAACCTACTAACTTGGATATTTATGAAACTGATTCAGGCGCTCCAAACATAATGTATATAGGATGTTCAAGATAAAGCCCATTGACCCTTCTGTATAGGCTCGGTGTACCCTTTATTGAGAACATAATAAGGTTGACACGAAACGTTATGTCCTTCAAGAAATTGTATCAAGTGTCCGAGGAAGTATTGCTCCCACAACTTTTTCCGCCGTTAACCAGTAACTTGTCGGTTTGAAACATGTGGTTGCCGGAAAAATTACAGGCACATGAGACACGCAATATAATGCGACGATGACGTTGATAATTATAAATATAATAACGGTTAGATGATCAATTCCCAAGAAAGTATTAGTTAATTTTTATTATATAAAACACACAGTGATTCACGCTACCTCACGTCGTAAACCCGTAGATAATCAAACGTGAATATTTCGCTTGTAGCGCACCCCCACTGAGACTTGCAGTCATAACGAAAAAACTTTAAAAAATAATTAAAATAATATTACTTCTCTAAAATAAGAATAATTTATTGTAATCCTATTCTAAATGAGTAATAATCTAGCAGTTTTTTTAATTTCAATTGTCTTGAAAGATAACATTTCTAGTGAGGTCTCCACCTATTGAGTTCAAATTTAAGTGTACAAAATCTGTCGGCTTAATACCAAAACCACTACAAAAAATAATTAAGCTTCGACAAATTGCTAGAAATGTTGGGTAAGTTCCACCCACACTAAGACGTCAATATTCCAGAGAATAGCAAGACGCAAATGTAGCTTCAAATTGATCATTCGTTGAGCCAATGCAGTGAGGTGAGCGGCGAATACATCCCGATTCAACATTAAAGTTCGCAAAACAAAAGTTTTGCCGACTTGTCTGGCATTTCCATTCGATTTTATATTCTTGTTTATTGTGTTCTCATGCGTAATTATTGTCAAATTAAGAGCAGTAGGACTCACGCAAAGTTCGTCCGGGGAAGTACTGCCACCGTGCCCATTTCTGCCACCAAGCAGTAACGCGTTCGCGTTACTGTGTTCCGGTTTGAAAGGTGTGGTTGCCGGTGAAATTACAGGCACAAGAGACATTCCACCTACACGTGTCAGGGTTACGGGCGCATACGATGCGACTTGGGTCTTGTCGTACCTAGTAAGGGAGGACCCAAGTCGCATCGGTTGTTATAGGCAGAGGTTACCACTTAACACCAGGTGGGCCGTCGGCTCGTTCCGTTACTGTAACACAAAAAAAATATTTATTTAATTGTAAGCAGCGTATAATCCTTGAAACTTTGAAACTAAACACTCTTTTGTCGTAATGCTGATTATAGTAGGCTTTGGTATTGCGGTCAATTCTAAATTGAAATAGTCTTGGAAATGCTGCCCTTGAATCGCTTCCGTGGACTCACTCATTCTGAAACTGACATGTGCATCACACACGCCGATTTCAGGACACGATACCCGTCCAGACGTTAATTATTCAGGGTACAGTGAGGACTCCATGCAGCTACTAATAGAATAGTCTTATAAGGTATGACTTCATTATTAATACATACGAGGCGTAGTTAGTGCTTTCACATTCAACGAAAGTTGCTCGATAGCATTTTAGCTCAGTTGGTACACACCTGGCGTCGCTGGTTTGAATCCTAACAAACAACATTGAGATATTTCCCTTGAAAAATGTATCTAGATACCGTGTTCTCACAACGGTTAAATTATATATGTACGGAAACCGGCATGTCTTAGACAATAAATTCCTTCATATTTTGTCAACTGCACGAATGGAGCCTCTTTGAAGCACTTTTTGATCCTCTAACCACGCTGGGTCGAGAAAGCTAGTAATACTAGCTTGATATACGACTATATAGTACTAGTAATGAAATGACTCCATATAAACTATCACATTTTTTGCACAGCAATAGATATATGTAAGACAGTTTACAATTTGGTCATCAGGACAATACGCTGTCGCGAAAAATGAGCAACAACTCCGAGCCTCTGTTTTATTCACGCCCTTGGGAGCTGTAACACAATGACAAAAATGTTGTATGGGTTTGCTGACGTTTTATTATATTTTGCCAATTATGGAAATGGGCGGGCGACTCGCGCGCCACCTGGCCACCTGCCGCGGCCGCTGCCCACTACGTACTCTCCTGAGGCCGTGCCGCCACTTTGTTCCTGTTTCATTGCCTAGAGAAAGTTCTAATTTCACTTTTGATATGGCTTTTTCGTGTAAACCCTTTATAGTCCGCTTCATTGGCGTTATGTGGTGAATTCTGTATTTTATCCTCAAAAGTATTAATGCTACTTTACATTTATGTTAAGGGAATTCTTAATATATTCGGTTGAAGTACAATTGCAGTTGTGTCCAATATGTTACTGTCAGTGTTTGTACTCCAGCAGCCTCAAGGATCGTGCTCGCGAAAAAAAAGGAATCCCTTTTTTTGTCTGTCTTGCCCATGGAGGGTCGGATAGGGTTTGAACAGGCATCAAACTTATCAATAAGTACGCGTGACCTTATGTTTTGAATAATATTGACGTTTCCAAGCCATTTCTTTATGAATTCTATGGAAATAAAAATTGGGACTTTGACTTCGACTTTGACGAGTGACACTCGCCACGCTGCCGACACAATGCGTATCAATATAATAACATTTTCAGGATGATGATGCGTCTGCCTCGCTATTGCAGCGCATGCGGGATGTTCGCGGAGGCGTGAGTGGACGGCTTTAATGCGATTATCTGCAAAAAAGTAGCTTCCCTATTACAACATGCGCGAGGTAGTAGCAACATCATCCTTAAAATGATTGTCCCTCGAGCTGACTGCCCAATTCAAAGTGGATCCAGATTATTACGGGATCCACGATTCTATAATAAAATTATTATATGTTTGGTAAAAATAATTGTAACTCTGTACTCTTATTATTAACCCTTCGTTTAAATTGTAGCATGATCCTTTCAATTAATTTATTATTTCATTTGTTAATTTTATTATAATATATTCATTTTATTTCATTCTTTTTATTCTTGTAATTTAATTGAAAACCATTTGATATTTTAATGTATTTATAATAAGTGACTATATATAAGTAACCGATTTTTTTTGTTTGTGTACTGATTATTATCTGAAATTAAATTATTATTATATCTACACATAACAAATCCTCTTATTCTGAAGACGCCAAAAATTATCTTTCACAAATTTATTCACCGATACATAATAGTAAGTAATTTTGCCAGGTCGATAGAGTGCCGTGCAAGTAACTAATGCAATCATACCAAATCGTAAGTGGTTATCGTGTGTGCGATCGGTGTTTTCCCGTCGCCGCTGCGCTGCGGCCTGAGTCACGTCAGTTCGCGGAACTCGTTCGACCCTCTGCAGAGGGGTTGTTTCGCTAATGACCGCCCGCGCCGGCGCCGGACAACGACCCCCCGAGCTGCGTCGCGCGCGATACTGCACCCTCTCGGCCGCACCAGTAAACTCCAATTCGGCGGTGTATTCCCATCGTTGTGCAATTCGGTGCGTGTTTATATGCAACTTTTCAATCGGCAACGTTATTTTGATAAATATGCATGAAGTCGAGACCGGCGCGGCGCAGGCGGCGCGGGTAACGTAAAGCGCCATCGTGAAAATTTAATGACATTTCCTGGTAGTCGCGTAATGAGTCATATCCGTCGAAGGGTTAATTTTAACGCGGTATCGCAAAGCGAAATCGTCAATTTCCTATGTTTCTGTGTAAAGGGCTGCAAGGGTTGGCCGCTAGTTATCTTTTCAAAGGAATAATGAGAGTGGGTCATATTGACTCCTTAATAAATCACTGGTTATTGTATGATAGCTATATAACCTTAAAAAGTATTTTTTGATTTTGGTATTTCTAATAGGTAATGCGTTCTTGTGCTTTCAGTTAAACTCCAGCAGGTACCTGAATAATGTAATCAAGTTGATTGCTTCACATTTTCGTTTACCGTAAGTTTTATTCGATATAAGTTTTTATTTGGGTAAGTTTGCTACGTTTGCATGTGTATGAAACGTTCCTAGTTGCTTTGGTATAAGTTATTAGCGTGTGTCTGTCACTTTATACGAGCGAGAGCAGTGTGTACGTTTGCTCTCTTGAATCTGAGGTTTGGCTGATCTTAGTTGTCGAGTGCCCCCCGCCCCCACCCTTGTATACAAGTAATGTGATTTTGTACCGACTGCAGCGTTCAGAATCTGTTTTCACAGGAGATTGTTTTTTTTTTTTATATTATAGCCTTTTATTCAGACCCACTCCTATTACAAAACAATTTAAAGAACAAAATTAAAACTAAACTAAATCTATTCTATTTAACATTTGTTACTTGCTCTTCTTCACTTTATTGCAGGTCTGTTTATCACTGGAGATTTGCACACATAAAAATATCGCTTTTATGTTACAAGATAGTTTGATATGAAAACTTAGCTCATTCAAATTCATTTATTGCGTAACATGGGTATGTTACGGATAGTTGGTGTAATAATGCTACATCTGGTACACCCATATTCAGCGACTCAAGCGTCCAATATTGATTAATTGTTATATATCTGTTTAAAACATTAACACTGAAATGATAATTATAGTAAAAAGTCAAGGATTAAAAAGACATGTCACCAGCTTTACAAAATTATACTACTTAAAACAAAAAATATAAAACTATATTTATTACTAGTATTAGATCATTAATATTAATAACTACACAAACCATTTAAAACAATGTCGCAGTATAAATTATTTACTGCCTCAAAAATAATCCATATATCTGCCCGCATATCAATAAATTAAAATATATATGATAATATTCGACATTTTGCATTCACTTGGAATGGCACCTTGGCCCGCGCGCTACGTGATTCACTGATATTATAGACAGACAGACAGTTGTGTCCGCGTGTGACGTATCGAAAGCGGCCGGGCTAGCCGTTCCGTTCAAATACTTTTTATTTTTTAATAAAAATATACATAGGTATGTTGTTTTAATAATAATAGGTTCTACCATTACACCGCCAAAGACAATAAATGCCACAAAATTTGCAGCTTGTCTATACAAGTAAATAAAATTGGAGTTTCCGAGGGGTAAAATAGGGGTGCGTGATAAAACCGAATTCCACGCGGACGAAGTCGCGGGCAACAGCTAGTAATAAATATAATAATCGAAAAACAACCCTGATAATCAAAGAATGGCAATAAATTTATCGTCTCATACAAGAAAATATTGCAGTTTGAAAATTTTTAAATTTTATATTTTCACTTTCAGACCGGATTAAAATGAAACAGCGTCCCACAGTATGAGCTCATTTCCTGCTACATAAAACACGGGCATAACAAATAGAGGTATAAGCATTATTGAGGCTGAGAGCCGCCCCGTGTGCAAAAACCGGTCCCTCTGTTCAACAATGCTGTGTACCTTTCAAGGTGAAATTGTAATGGCTAAATTTTTCATGTTGTACAAAAGTATGCAGGCTTTGATAGACATACCCGTTTGAATTAGCTTTCTCTGCTGACTAATGATCTGTGCCACTATGCCCTACCCTGCTCTGGAGATCACGTGTCATCGTTAGGACTACGACCGTCTGTAAACCAGGACAGTCAGTCTCCAAACACCGTGGCTGGACATGTTAATGGCCCATGGCTGGACTTGCTTGCTTCATAAATTGACAAATAGTATCATGAGAACAAGAAAAAAAGCCACAACACTGTACGCTGATTAGAGGACGTAGAATATAATATTATTACAGCACTTTTATTATAATTAATATTTACTACAAAGCAAAATTAAACTGTGTACTTCACTGAATTATAATACGCATTACATTGCGCCGGCGGGCGCCGGCCGCCTCGGCGTTTGACTTCGACGGAAAGCCTCTTTCGCAAACTGGTTTTTTGACCGCACAGATTCAGCCGTCGTCCCCGCGACCCGGACACTCAACCCGAATATATATTATTGGTATAATATGTATGAAAATGCAATCCCCAAAGCTCCTTGTAAATATATCTTGATACACTTGTTTATTCCTACTGAATAAATTGCGTGCATAGCATATTTGGCATTACCTGTATTTGAACCCACAATAGTATACTAGATAATTGCTAATTCATTTTCAATTATGGTTTCTTAAATAGTAACTAAGTCGGCATTTTTGATAATTAATGACCATTTCTGTTCTTGCCATGTCGTGTAATTAACCGGCTGTCAACGTTGGTTATTTACGTTGAATTTGTTGATAACTAACGCGCGTACGCGTGCGCGCTTTGTTATATTCGTTAAATGCTTAAACAATGAGTTTTGCACGGGCCGTGCGCAGACGCAGACTCCCGGAGAAAGTTCATCTTGATCTACTTTCCAGTGCACAACTAAACTTGTTTTGTATATCTTGACTGAAACCTAGCTCGTTAGATTGCCTATGGATGTTGCCTATGTTTATTGCAGTCATTTGGATTAATGTTGCAATTGTAAAACAATTATTTTGGAGTACCGAGTGGTGCGAAAGGAGCAACCCAAAGTAGCAGTACAACTTGTGCCATGTTCGCTCGGAGAAGTACTGCCACCACACCTGGTAATCTGCCGCCAAGCAGTGATGCACTCGTGTTGCTGTGTTCCGGTGGAAGGGAGTGGGTGCCGGCGACAATGCAGCCGCATGAGACGTAACATCCCCGTCTCGGGGTGATGGACGCAACGCAATGCGACTTGAGTTATCTCGTACTTTGGTGGAGAGGACTCGAGTCGTATTGCTGTTGTCTATGGGCGGCGGTTACTACTTAACATCAGGTGGGCCGTCAGCTCGTTCTGTCACTAATATGATATAAAAAGAAACCATTTGCATTTGAGTAGAAAAATCTTTAAAAAATATGTGATTGCTTCCCTAATTTAACATCTGCAGAATTTGTGAAATTTCCAAACCACTTTGTTGGTTTATTGCGGATAATCCAGTCACGTCACACACCTCCAAAGGTGAAGGACGACCACTCGACCACCCTTCATTATTGAGAGTTTATTTTATAACTGTCTTCATATTGGTTTAGGTATTTACTAACATGAAACTGTTCTGACTCTTAACTATATATAATATACCGGGTGTCCGGTAATGAATGGATAACCTTGAAATGGGTCTTAGTATAACTATTGGGCATTCGGAAAAAATATCAAATAAAAAAAAAACAAGTAGGTAGTATCAAAAAAAAATATTAAAATAAATAAAACAAAAAATCAAAACATCGATATTATATAAAAAATACATATTTTTGATACTACTTGGTTTTTTTTTATTTGATATTTTTTCCGAATGCCCAATAGTTCTACTAAGACCCATTTCAAGGTTATCCATTCATTACCGGACACCCTGTATATATACTATACCGTCGCTTGGGTTTGCATAAACAATCGATTGTATTAATCATAATTATTCATATTTTTGCTATGTTGATTCATTGTCGTTTCCAGAACTCATGTTTAGTAATTGGATACGTCCAACCAACCCGACCGACGCACAGTAGTGTCTGGTTTCAATCTAAGGTTGAATTCCTTGGTTCGTATGGTCTATCAGTTCTTGATAATTTCAAATGAACGTGACGCACGTTTTCAGTATAAAATCAAATTCAAGAGCTAAGCAAGTTTTGATTCATTGTCACTTTGGCATCACTTTACAGTTTTCACAATATTTCACAAGGTTTGTATGTGTATATTTCAAATAATTTATTGCCTTTATAAATATTTAAAAAACAACTTGATGACCACTATTTATTAATTAAAACTATTTAAGTATATAAATAAATATATAATGGTGGACATTTCACACAGCGCCATCTAGTCCCAAAGTAAGCTAAGCATAGCTTGTATCATGGGAACCAGGCAACTGATATAATACTTATATACTTTTTCTTTTGTAAATACATTATTATTATTATATTAACACCCAGGCACAGAACAAACGTCAATGTTACAAATGTCACATAAATGTTTGTCCTGAGCGGGGATCGAACCCACGACCTACAGCGCAGAAGGTAGGGTTACTAACCAACTGAGCTATGAGGCCAGTCATGGATATTATAATCATCGCATGCCTAAACATCACTTAGGTCAAATACTCGTATTAGCATGTGTCTAGATCATATTGCGTTATTGTTACCTAGATTCGTATACATACAATAGTTACATCCCTCAGTACTTAGGTACGGGTTAGTACGCGGGTGGCGCCTGAAGTCTGGGGCGGTGGCGTGGGCGAGACGGCGGCGACTGAATTTGCTGTTTTATTGCTCTCATGCAATTCCTCGTACATGTTAAGCCATAAATTCCTGTGAATATCACCATAACGTGTTGTTATATTATCATTCACAGTTTGTCTTTTAAGCGGTTGTCTACAAACAAATAGCACGTAGGCTATTTTCTAAAATTGTTCCGGACAGTTATAGAGCTGGGAACACGTGGCTCTTCGTAGGGAAGTGTCCCTGGAGCAAACGTCTCGTGGTGCGGGCCAAGGTAAGGGCACACGAGTACGCTTGCCTTAGAGACTGACCAAATTATTAAGCGAGGTTTTTTCCACAAACCCTCTATAAATATAAAAATTTGCACATTTTCTACGTAATTAGCCATGATTTGGCATCGATCACGCTTTCTAATGTATTTTTCCCGATTCCCGATGACAATGCCAGTGTACACGATCAAAAGCTACTTAATTTAGTTCAATTTATTTGGTGAATATTATTTATCAGGTTCTGTATTTTCCTTGTACAAATGTTGTCTAATCTTGATACGTTCGTTATATCTGGTATAATAATATCACAGAGCATATTATTTTCAGCGTAGGTCCTGTTCTTGTACATCACAAATCTTCTGGCATTCGGTTCGCTGAATTGAAATAATGTAATGTATTGTAGCTTTTGATCACTCACATTTAAACCTAGTAATCATGTATTAATCTAGCGTTAAGGTTGCACGCCCACAAGAACTTGCCCAGTTGAAATGTTGGGAAACTATTACTGCAATAGTTCAAATTAGTAATGCCGTACAAGTTAAGAGCAGTAGAATTCTCGCCAAGTTCGCCCCGGAGAAGTACTGCCACCATGCCCATTTCTGCTGCCAAGCAGTAACGCATTCGCGTTACTGTGTTCCGGTTTGAAAGGTGTGGTTGCCGGTGAAATTACGGGCACATGAGACATTCCACCTACACGTCTCAGAGTTACGGGTGCCTACGATGTGACTTGGGTCTTGTCGTACCTAGTAGGGGAGGACCCAAGTCGCATCGGTTGTTATGGGCTGAGGTTACCACTTAACACCAGGTGGGCCGTCGGCTCCTTCCGTAACCGTGTAATTATTTACTGGAAGTTATTTTTAGTAATAACCATGAACCTGTATTTATGTATATTCAATGTATAGTACATTGAATACAGGTTCGGTTCACTTGAAATAGGAGACCCAATTCTAGCTTCGTTATACCTGACTAATGCAATAACGGACATTATTAATGTGCAGTGCATTGCATCATTCTAAATTAGGACGTGGCACGTCCAGAGTTGAGTCGGGACAAATCCCTACATGTGACCTTGTGAGCATTAGGTATACGTAGTCTTGTGTAGTTTGTACTCAGGTAAAAGTCAACCGTAGCTATATTAATGTTCCCACTTAACCAGACATTAAATGTCCGTTTCATTCAATGGATTATGCTGCGCCGGAAACAAAGCTGTTTAGTCGGCACTATTTAGTGAATCTAGTGCGAGTGCGACTGTATCCACGTGGATCAATATTTTGGTAGTTAACTTTTTTGCAACATCGATGTAACAAAAACATAAAGAGTAGGCGAGTCCGGCGAAACCGGCCGGCGCCGGGGGTCGCGAGGTGTTTCGATTTTAATCTCGCCTGCTCTCCCCGCCATCACGCCATCACGCCAGCGCAGCGCACCGCCATGCGCCACTCCGCTCCAATGGAGCAATTTGCATGCGACTCGTGGCCGACCTCCGCCAACCCACGGCTATACCGATCGTAAATTCTATCCTTTTACTTCCAAGGAGGGATTTTTTTTCCTCCAAGGGAGCAGATGTCCATATTTCCGTAAAGAGCCAATTTATTGCATGTTGTTGTGGCGGCCTTAAAAATCGCCGAATTAAATGACAGTGTCCGGTACGTGAGCTTCGACCTCTTCTGTCCTCTTTTAATTCCAAGAAAAAAGGCAAAGATCAACTTCGAATAACCTTTCAATCGGAAACCATTCTGTGAGGCGAAAGATGATCCCGTTGATTAGCTTCGTGGTTTAGTTGTTGCAAAAGGCGTCCGTTAATGTAGTAATACTGCCTTATTGTGATTGGGAGAATAATGAAAGGGGTAACGAACCTGAGATCGATACGATCGAAAAGACTATTCTCGGCCCCGGCACCGGTTCGCTTCACTTTCTAGTTAGCGAGCGCCATTGTTAGCCGCCTATAATTTATCTGATGTAAAAGTAATTCCCGGACTATAACATTCACTCGCCTTATTACAATTCCATGTCGGAGTTTATATCTGTGATTGAGTGCTGATAATAATGTTTATGCTAGTATTTTGGTAAGCGTCATACAAATGGCTGAGTGTTTTGTATTGAGACACGTCTAGAAACTTATTACGTAGCGGCTTGTTGCACGACGCTCGCTGTGGCAACAAAGCTGACTCACACTTTCGGCTATTAGAGAACTGAAGGCCAAGTGAGGCCCGCAGTTAATTCAATATTGGTTCGGTCCGCAACGGTTTCCACTGCAATCACTCCGTCCCATTAGACCGAACTGATTATTCAAACTTCGTGGGCGACCTAATGCGGTCATTTCATTAACCAACATGTATTGCCAACTTAACATAACTATGCCCAGTCCGATACCTACATTATATTACTCATTCTATTGAAAGTTCAAAATCGTGAGGCCGCATGGTTAAGAAAAATAATAAATTACAAAAGAACTGAAATAGAGAATCAGTCAGTCGGGCGGGAACAAAAAATAGCGGCCATAAAACGAAATCATCCAGCGAAACGAGTGGCAGACTCACCCGATTACTCAGCGTGTAATTTTGTCTTCGCATACCCGGGAATAAGTGACTTGAGAAATAAATCTATCAATATATGTTTACCTTTGAGACGATATGCGCGGTTGCACACAATGCCCACCATGTGAAATATTGCGGAGACGATACATCGGCGTCACAATTGAATGGCCATCTTCAAATTTGTATACGCATTTAATACATCCGCAATTTTAATGCACAAATAACTTCCAAGAAGAACAATACATGATATCATAATGTTCCAATTATTGATGAGTCAAAATCATTTTTTCATCTTTACTTAGTAGGCGTATGATTTAACGTCTCTATCGATGATAAGTTGTTAATTGCAAGGAAATTTTATTTAGGTTAATGCCTAAGAGAATTAAAATCTCTATGTTAACAATTCCTTTTCGAGTATACCTGAGTACTTCAACGGAACCTAAATATTTCAGAAATTCATTATTTATTTATACTAGCTTCTCGCTGCGGTGAGTAAGTCATCCCACGGGAACACTGCACTTTTTTTCTTCTTCTTTCAGGATATAAGCTATCCTTATACCAAATTCGTTTAACCGTTTGAGCGTGAAGCGCACAAACGAACTCAAAAATTTTAAATTTAGGTTTGTTACTCTCTGTGACTTATTGCTTACGCATCCCAGTTTTATTAATTGCAAAAATATTTAATGCGACTCAGCACATCTACGATTTTATTATATGTATATCACACAATTTTATGACGTGTGACAGAGCGCATTGCTCGTTTTTTTCTCTTGACAAATGTATGTGCGCATGAACAGTTCTCAAAGTGGCGAAGGAAAACATTGTAAAGAAACCGGCGCATTCTAGAACCCAAAAGAGAAGAAAGAAATGTGAAGTGCAGGAGCCTTTAAAACGCGCGGTTTAACCCTTTGATTACACTGTCTGGTTCGAGAGACACAGTTACACGATTAACACTAGTGTCATTATTTTTTTTGTTATGTTATGTAGCTACGGTACGAGCCGACGGCCCACCTGGTGGTAAGTGGTAACCGCGGCCCATAACAACCGATGCGACTTGGGTCCTCCCCTACTAGGTGCGACAATACCCAAGTCGCATCGTATGCGCCCGTAACTATGAGACGTGTAGGTGGAATGTCTCATGTGCCTGTAATTTCACCGGCAACCACACCTTTCGAACCGGAACACAGTAACGCGAACGCGATACTGCTTGGCGGCAGAAATGGTGGCAGTACTTCCCCGGACGAACTTGGCGAGTTCTACTGCTCTTCAAAGTCTAGTCGTAGAAGATCGCATCACATCAATATAGTGGGCACAGCCATTCCGATAGGACTCCTAATATACCTTCTGATGCATCACGGACACGATGGAGTCAATTTGCACTTAATCCCTCTGGAACTTTTCAACCGTTAATCACATTGATCGTGTATTGAACACCGCCATACCTCGAGCTATCTGTATTTATGTTATATAATACGTATAGCGTCTAATGTGCTTGCAGGTAATTTGTAATGTTATGGCATATCATATAGCATGAACAATGGCATTATGTCATTAATTAATCACGCCGTTAACTTGACCGTTTCACCGGATAGTCCAATTTGTCAATTACTAACGCAAGCTGTTGTCGGTGTCGACATCGCCACGTTAGGCAGAAGAGCAAGTACTGACACTATACACATTTATATCGGCAATCGGCTGTATACTTGTGTTGCTTTGTTCCAGTTGAATTCACGGTCCAGGGTGACTGTTTGAATGGTATGCTATGCTTAGCTTACTTTGGGGCTAGATGGCGCTGTGTGACAATGTCCACCATAAAAAATGTACTCGTATTATTTGAACACTTGCAATTTATATTGTAACACATTTACAGCAATTTAAAGTTAATAACTTCGCAATGCGAAAGTGTTTTGCAACTTGAACAAGAATCCATAATTTGGTCACATTACTTGTTTCGCATAAATATATGGTAAGTTTTATGGTTATTCTTAGATTTGGTGAAAACTTTTGGTTAAAAATCTCGTAGCAATGTTTCAAGAACGAATTGTTCGGATAAGCGTATACCTACTTGTAAAATCTCAAGTGGAGTGCGTACCCATTGTATTTGTTAAGTGCCCCTTACTTACCATTCTTTTGAATGAAGGAGGAATTGTACACAATGATGGTAATTTTTTGTAGCTTCCTCCATTTACTGTTTGGAAGTTGTTGATTGGTTCCATTGGATTATCAGCTTATTCATGCTTTTTGTTTAAATTTATTGATGTATCCATCATATCCTTTTGAAAACAGTCGTAAAGTCTGAGATCTCCGCCGTTATATTTTGATATAAATCAACAATTTCTTTGTTTGCATCTGATGATGTCACAGTGCAATGACTTTGTAATTGAATTTGTAATACCATGGAGATAAACACTTCAGTTTAATCGAGTAATTTATTTCAGTATATCGTTACCTTCCTGCTATCATAAATCGTGCTCTTTTGTGTATTTGTGTCCTGTGTGCCGAATAAATGTGTTATCTATCTATCTTATCTATCTATCTATCTATCTACTTTATAAAAGTAGTATTTAGTGGTTGATAAGTAACTGTCGGCTAAAACACCCATACAGCTTTTAATGATTTCTTTTAGCTACGGTACCGTAGACTGACATACAAGGAAGATTGTTTATTTGGTTTGTAGAAAATGGAATAGAAAATGTTTGCAAAAAATAATTGTTGCATCCTTGAATATAGTTCAAAGTCAAAGTCAAAACTTTTATTTCCATAGAATTCATAAAGAAATGGCTTGGAAACGTCAATATTCAAAACATAAGGTCACGCGTACTTATCGATAAGTTTGATGCCTGTTCAAACCCTATCCGACCTATCCGAGTTAAGTGATATTTCGGTTTAAGGAAGGATTTAATGATGTTTTTATCCCGGAAAAGTGCAGTGTTCCAGTGAGATGACTTATTCACCGAGGGTAAACAGCGGGATGCAGCTAGTCTTGTATAATTTTTCATGAGCAAATCTAATTTAATTAATTTCATGGCGCACTACTTCACTGCCAGTCGGTCAGTCAAATTCAATGGGCCAATAATGCGATGCGTTCTGAACGCAAACAGATTAGCTGGCGTGCAATTAGAGAACGGGGCTTGTGGCGCTTGCTAAGTGCCGCCCTACGGATTACGCCTTCGCTGGCTCGTCGTTTACCCATCGGAGTGGAGCGAACATTTAGCG
Source organism: Chesias legatella (assembly GCA_947359385.1). Taxonomy (NCBI): domain Eukaryota; kingdom Metazoa; phylum Arthropoda; class Insecta; order Lepidoptera; family Geometridae; genus Chesias; species Chesias legatella. Next base: position 8,844,142 of record OX375783.1, read on the forward strand.
ATCGCCTCGCTAATGCGCTTTGTAGCATCGATCTGTCGATGAATCATTGATTTGATCGCCGTGACGCGTAAAGCCTGCTCCTACCCGCACGCATCACCACGCGCTGGTGATATTGTTTTGAATAAATTAAGTATGGAATACAGCCAGCTTTATATACGGTCCTCACTACCGAAACCCGTATAAATATATGACAGAGTAAAGTCAAAGTCAAAAACTTTATTTCCATGGAATTCATAAAGAAACGGCTTGGAAACGTCAATATTCAAAACATAAGGTCACGCGCACTTATAGATAAGTTTGATGCCTGTTCAAACCCTATCCGACCCTCCATGGGGAAGAACAGAAAAGAAACCCCTACAACAGAACAGTAAGAATCAAAGATAAAAATACGATCAAATTGGAAGATGTTTCATAAGCTTTGGTGAAAATAACCATCACAGGATCAATTCAACCGTATAATGTATTGTGTTTACCGCAGAATGAAACGTGTATGGATAATTTCAGCTTTATTGCATGTCGTCACAATTGACTCGTAAAGTTTGTTCTATGAGAAAATAAAATGTTTGTCAAAATGTTTAAAATAAACTGATCATTATGATTTCATCGTCAAATTTACATTAACAGTTGTCTACATTAAATAATTGAACTAATTTGAACGTGAACGTCGATTTGTTTCTTATCACAAATGTCACTACACTTACGCTGAACTAATTACAATGACATATAATTAGTCAAAGTGATCTCAAAGCTGTATTACGGCGGGGCGTTTGTGAGTCACGTTGCGAGCGTGGCGTGGCGTGGCGTGGCGTGGCGTGGCGTGGGCACTTGCCAATGAACTTGACACCAGGTAACCGCCGCGAATGCTAATCCTTGCAAAGCCGACTTCACAACACACTGACACTGCCCGGCACCGTGTACTGAATAATGCTCGAGATCATACCATTTACAAATACATTTAAGAGCAGTAGAACTCTCGCCAAGTTCGTCCGGGGAAGTACTGCCACAATGCCCATTTCTGCCGCCAAGCAGTATCGCGTTCGCGTTACTGTGTTCCGGTTTGAAAGGTGTGGTTGCCGGTGAAATTACAGGCACATGAGACATTCCACCTACTTGACTCATAGGTACGGGCGCATAAAGTCAAAAACTTTATTTCCGATGATCTCCATACGATGCGACTTGGGTTTTGTCGTACCTAGTAGGGGAGGACCCAAGTCGCATCGGTTGTTATGGGCAGAGGTTACCACTTAACACCAGGTGGGCCGTCGTCTCGTTCCGTAACTGTATCACATAAAAAAAACATACAATCTCTAAAGCGATTTCCAAGTTTCTGATGGCGAAACACGCAACTCTCATATTATTAGAAATGGGTCGCACGATCTTTGGGGACAACAAATGAATGCATCAACGAGTAATCCTCACACGACAGAGGTCACGAGTGAGGACACGGATTATGCGCCTAATTTGGTATTTACCCTGCGCTGTTTATTTTCTACCTGTAAAAAGATAAACAGAAATAAATAAACAGATGTTATATTGTAGACTCTGTGACAAGTGTGTCGAGTTAAGCCCATTTATAGCAACGAAAATTCAAGGTAACGCTAATAAGGCGAAAATGTACACTCTATATGTATCCCGGTCCCAACGCATCAATTTCCACCCTCACACACATTTTGTGCCCGTTTCACACACGCAATACATATAAGTGAAATTATTAAAATTTTAATACTCATTATGAATGTTGATATCTAAAGAAATATGAAAATTAAATGCTTGCATAACTCTAATAAAAAAAAATCCTATATAAATCCAATGTAATCCTCTGTAAATCTTGAAATGTATGATTATACCGATCAAAAGCATTATCATTTGTAATTTTTCACAAAGAGTACAACTCTCTCGTTTTATTGTAAAATATGTATTTATTGTTTTTTTTAGTAGGCATCGAAATGAACATATCAATGTTCGCAGGTGTATGTACATATGTTTGTCCTCACTCGTATCAGAAACTACATCCTATGCAGTTAATCGTTTTATATGTACAAGCGACCTATCCCGTGTTCGCTGTGTAGCATTGAGTATCTACCGCCTGAAGGGAGGACTAGTAAACTTTACACACAAACCTTCCCGTAAATCATTCCATCTGTTGTTGTAAACCGCATCTAATTCCCTTCATTAGTTTCCATAATTAGGCGACACAGACTGAGCGACAGTATTTTGGTTTGTTATATGCAGTGATGTGACAAACCACAACCCTCTAATATGTGGGCATAATATATATACATTATTGTTGCCTTTTGTAGGAAGCAGTCGAAATGTGCTGTTTTGCATTTTGTGCGGCACGCTAGTGTTTATCTGAAAGATGAAAATATCTCATTTAATAGTTAAAATAATCATTTATTTCAGACCCACAATTGATCTAAAGATTAATACATAATTACAAATTCAAAATTTTGTTACATATGTAATTGTTTTGTTACCTGTGACAAATGTAGGATTACAATTTTGCACCGATGTTTCTAATAATTCTGACACAAAAATAATCGTAACGTCATCTTGAAGTGTTTGGTTTGTGTTTGCTCACAATTTACATTTTTATGGAATCATGGCCAAACTGGCCGACAAGTTAATAGGTTTGCGTGGGTTTGGCCAATGCCGAATCTTCATCTATTCCGTCTTGTTTATCGATTAATCTGTGAATCCGCGCCCATGCCCATGGCCCAACTTATGTCATTTGGCCGGGAGTCAAGGACGGCTTGAAGCAGCCCGCCCGCTCCGCCCGCCTCCGCGCCGCTGGCCTTATTTGGCGATCGGTGGGCGCCAGTTTTACGACTTTGCCGTTTTCTTACGCCCTGTTTCCATGTCGACTTCACTTTGGATAATACGCGTTCATGTGTGCTTTGCAAGCAAACTACGAATTCACATCTGATTCGTTTATATCATAAACTTCATCTGCCTTATTACTTAGCTGTGTTTTGTTTATAAATCGGTTATATATATTTCAGTTTTAAAAGTGGCTTATTATCCTTATCATATCCATAATACCACCAAAGAAAATGTTCACCGTCTTTTAAAGTACCCGCAAAACGTTCATGTTGCTATCGTGGCGTCGTCCTTCGTGGCGTCGCGTCGGGATTGCGTACAATCGGCCGTATTTAATGCTCGACTCGTTGACGGGCCCATGTTGGCTGGAAAAATGGAACGTGACATTATAAATTTGGCGCAAAGCTCGCGACATTAATCTGGCGTGTCGCCGCCCTCGCCGCCGCCGCGCCGCGCCCGCCCGCGCGAGGCCCGATCCTCCCGCTCCCCGAACGACCCGAGATGATGGAAAAATCTGGAAAGACTCGCATCAAATTACCAGGTTTAAAGCGTAGTGAATTCCCCTGGGCGTGTAACGACACACCTTACCTTTTAGAAACACCCCTAAATAACGTGGCGGTGTCCTTCGGGAAGTTGGAAGGTTGGAGCGCGCACGTGCTTCTCTCACAGTCATACTTCTCGTCGAGTTTTACACGACGATGTGCCGCGCATTTCGATTGAGTTTTAAAAGCGCGTTATATAATATAACTTTTGTAATAAAATTCTTGTTATATTAGTTCTTTTTTTCTTGGAAATTTTCCCTCTCCCTTCCGCGCTAATACACCGACTTCCAAGTTGTGCAAAGATGTTCTTCAATCAAAAAATGACACAATTTCCACAATCCTAATTAAGTTGAAGGGGTGTTTTCAGACGAATTTGTAAACTCTTCGAGTTTAGAGATCGAATACTTGTTGACTATTGGCTAACAAATAAATCTGTAATAAAGCACTCACCTACGCCTACGTAGCTAACCTAATTGAGATAATCTGATGATTCAGTCACAGTTTTGTTTAGGCGAATTACACAAATAATATTTATTTATAATATTAATTATTATTTTGAATCCAGTGAAATCAAATAACATATACGCCCCGTATTTACAAATTCAGGGTTCTTATATATATATGTTCATTACGTTAAAGTTGATCGTTTAAAACTACGTATGTTGAATTTACCTTATCAGCTTCTTCGTATGTCTTGAAGGTTGCGAGGGGATAGGGAAGCTTCGCTTTCAGTGGAAAGTTTTATCTATTGTTGTATTGTTACAAAGTTTCTGTGAATGAGAGGAGTCACATGTGTAATATACACGTTCAAATATCTTTTTGGAGTCTCTTAAGATACAAATGGTTAAAACAAAACTTTACGAGTTACATGCATATTTGTCAGTAGACGAGCCCACGTCAAAAAAAACGGAGAAGGAAAACATCGTGAGGAAACCGACATGTCCTAGAACTAACAATTCCAAGACATGTGTCGAGTGCACGAAAGGAGCCCCTTTGAGGCGCACTTACAATCCTTTCACCACACTGGTTCGACAGAACCGGTGACTCGAAGAAGAAGTAGACGAGTTACATTTAACCTTGACTTTTTAAGAGCGTTCGTATGCAATACATGCGTCTGCCCGTCTGCCCCGGTGTCTTATTCAATTGAATGCAAATACCTCCATGTGTCATAAAGTGTCCTTTATTTTCAATGTTACTGACATTACAATAACCCTTGATAGAATAGAATAGGCAACCGTCGGCGTCGGCGGCTCCTATAATTGACACATTTTTCTTATTTTCCTGTTGACATTATAAAACGTATATAACTTATAGCAAAATAGAAAAGTAGAAAAGTGACGTCGCACGCGTTTATGAATTGTAATCGCTGGTAGTTCTAGCACATACAGAGGGGTGATATACACTATTTTATTCAAAATAAGTCATTAAATGTAATTTTAGTCACAACTTTAACATAACTTAATCGCAAATGCAAGGAAACTGAAGAACCTCTTGAACTTAAAATTTAAATAGTAGGAGGTACTAACGATTGATTTGCCCTTGTCATGAGCCAGTTAAAGAATCATACGTTTTTGAGAGTAAATATAAAGTCTTTAATTTTATTTGTTATAACTATTAGGGTGGCCAATAATAGAATGCAACAAATAACTGCTTTGAAATATTCAGATTTAGCGCTTTACATAACACGACTTGATCCACATATCCGCAGTGTGCTATTAGGTACAACAGTTCTGTACTAATGTATCCGAGGGAACAAAAATTGGAAGCCAAGTTTATATAGTATATGTATTTTATTATTTATTTTTATTTATTTATTCATTAAAAAATGTATGCTTTTATTAACAACTCACTTTCATTTGTGTGTTTCCTTCTTGATGTTATTCCTTTTTTAATTTTGTGACCTTCTATTATATAGAGTGATGAGTGATGAAAGTAGAGTGATGTAGAGTATATAGAATTTGCCGTAAGCAAATGTTGTTCTTTCTTTCAAATAACATAACACACACAGGCATCAAACTTATCGATAAGTACGCGTGACCTTATGTTTTGAATATTGACGTTTCCAAGCAATTTCTTTATGAATTCTATGGAAATAAAAGTTTTGACTTTGACTTTGACTCAAATAACAACTTTTAAATAACACTAACAATTAGACTCGTAATTTCAATTTAAAATATTAATGACTCGTCAACTGGAACTTTGAAGAATAAAATAACCGGTAATCCCTCCACTACAGTGTATTCAACTTAGGCGTTAACCAAACCGAGCGTCCTAATTGCAAATCTCGGTCGCTCACTTAGCCATTCACAAAAAGTCTACTGAAAGTGAAAAGAAAACCCAATTGGCTGAAAACGCTCATGTGCCGGCCTTTGTCTGTCGGCTGTCGGCTGTCGGCTGTCGCGCGCGCGGCGGAAGTGACTCAAGCTTTTGAATTGTGTCACCGCTCCATGCTTCAGGCGTACCTACTCTTGGCACCTCTGGTTTATAGTCACTAGAAAGGTAAGGTGTGGTTGCCGGTGAAATTACAGGCACATGAGACATTCCACCTTCACGTCTCACATTTACGGACGCATACGATGCGACTTGGGTCTTGTCACACCTAGTATGGGAGGACCCAAGTCGCATCGGTTGTTCTGGGCAGAGGTTACCACTTAACACCAGGTGGGCCGTCGGCTCGTTCCGTAAATGTAATACATAAAAAAAAAATAGAAAATATATAAACATATTAAAGATATATGTATTAAAAATCTTGCAATCCCGGAAAAAACATTCTTACCAGTTTATTTTCAGAATTTATAGAACTTTTACAGACAGTTTTATAATCGAATGAATGGTTTGAAATTCATGAACGCAAAACGTTATATTTTACGAGGTATTTGCAGGATGGGCAATAAAATAGCCCATACACGTTTATAATGTAGCCGATGTCTAGAACCCAGCTATTCGTTGTATAAGCGTTTTAATCGTTTGATGCAATTTTATATGTGACAGTTATGGCAACAATCATACACAAATTTACTAATGATATATGGTACTATGAAGTGAACTAAATTTCGCTTTAAATTATTAATTTTAAGAATATTAATTATTGGTCAGAATGCTTCGACAGTTTAGGAATAAACAAAGTGGCCGAGTGCCGAGTAATGTATTCCCATTGTTTCCGCAAGGCAACGAGTCTGAAAGTAATCTAAAGTGAAACTCAATTGGGACAAAACGCTCATGTGTCGTCGGCCTCTGTGTCGCAGCTGTCAGCTGTCAGTCGCCGCGGCTCTAGCTCGACCTTCTTGAGTTCCGTCACCGCGCTCACGACTTCAGGCTCTAAAACGACGCGCAAAACTTGCGCACTTGAACAAGAATAATCTATACATGTATACAAATAAATAAAATTTGAGTGTCTGTTTGTAATATTAAAATAACCGCTTTTTACTAAGTGCATATGGATGTAGACATGGTACATATAACAAAAAACATTTTTTAAAATTTTTGTCTGTCTGTCTGTTTGTTCCGGCTAATCTCTGAAATGGCTGGACCGATTTTGACGGGACTATCACTGGCAGATAGCTGATGTAACAAGGAGTAACTTAGGCTACTTTTCCGAGGGGGTAAAGTAGGGGTGCGTGATGAAACAGAATTCCACGCGGACGAAGTCGCGGGCAACAGCTAGTAATAAATAACATCGTTCTTGGAGATACATAGGGAGCGCATTTTGGTGTAGTATATAGCGCATCGCTTTTATCGGTTGAATAGTTCTAATATGTCCAATCAATCATTTCATAGGTGCCGGTTTATGTGTGACTCTTTTGCCGCAAAAAAAAAACCAAAGTTCAATCATTTAAGTTAAATTTTTCACTTATATTATTTGGAAACTCGTTAACAAACAAATCCGCAACGTAATGATGTCAACATCCATAAAACGTCGCAACCCAACAATTATCCTTGGGTAACATGGCAGCAAAAGCTGCAGTGCCATTAATCAGTAATTATTTTAATTTGTCATCGTACCGTTTGGTATCGGTGAGTGGTAGCCGCCCCGGCGATATCAACCCTACCACCCTGCCACCCCGCCACCCCGCCACCCCGCCACCCTGCCTGCATCACGCACTGTGTTGCGTGTCTGTCTCTTTGACAACTGGCACAGCGCAGCTCGCTTCCGTTCTACTATTCATACACTCCGGTACCAACTCGATACCACCGCCACCTATTTCAATGAAATTATCACAAAACACGGTTCACTAGATAGTTCAGAAGAATGGCTCGTCGTTGGTTGTCACAAGTCCTGGCCGAGGGCCTGAGCGCTATGTCAATAACAATGTTTGCCTCCGTGACTGGGACCGCATCATCCCAGGATTCATAATAACAGCTTTTATTCCCGTAACTAGGTAGGACACGCTCTCATTTTGTCCGTTAACGCGTATTGTATGTCGGTGAAACGAATGCCCGCCTGTAATGGAGTTTTTAAGCGCAGCTTTTTCGTTCCGCTGTTGCAAAGGGGAATTATGTGGCTAAAATTGCATTCTGATTGCGCAGCAAACACTAAAGCCTGTAGATTTATTATATGAGCCCTCCACTTGGCCGCGCGTTTGCACCAAATATGGATCGTATATACGATACACGAATAAAGGTTCTCGAATGGCGACCGCGAACCGGCAGACGCGGTGTAGGGCGGCCACCTACCCGATGGACTGATGACATAGTCAGGATCGCAGGAAGTCGGTGGATGCAGGTGGCTCAAGACCCTTCCAAATGGAAATCTTTGGGGGAGGCCTATGTTCAGCAGTGGACTTTTACCGGTTGATATGATGATGATGATACGGTACACGATCAAATGGGTATCAATGAAACAATTCCAAAACGACACAGCGATGTTGCTTATACTTAATAATTATGTTCTTGTGTCAAAATATTTCTTTGTGATAAACAGCTACTTATGTGTTATTTTAAATTCTGTCCTGCTCACAATAATTGTCCTTATCTGTTTGTTTTATTTAAAAGTAATTAAAAAAAAAACTCATTTTTATCATCATATTTATATCACTTCTATCTTCTAATCTCAACAAGGAATTCTACCTGTGTAAGCTGTGGTTACCTTGAGGTAGTGAGCACAAGAACTATACTTTTACAATGATAATTATGTAAGAAATGTGCATCGCTTACTGGAAACCCTTAATAAATAAATAAAAATGTGAATGACGAATTGAAAAGATGCAATCTGCAATTATTGTTACTTATACAGGATAATGTATCCCGATGTTGTTGAACAACATACAACTGTAATTTGAAAATTTGTCATTAAAACGTAAGAAGAAAAATATATATATTCATATATAATTTATATAAAAATAAATATATAAAATAAATATATATATATCAATCGTTAAGTTTACACAATAAACTGATTCACCCGGATCATGACAACGGATCAAACCGTGTCTCATTGTAAATCAGCTACGGTGCGTAGTCGTATAAGCTTTGGAAAGTTCAACTTAAGTATTAACCCGGCAAGAAGCCGCCGCGCCGCGCCGTGAGGCTATTTCCAGTTTGCCATTGGTACCTATAATTTGCCCGGCATATTGGTAAACTTGTAATTGGTTTAGTTTTATATTCAGACAGCAATGTATGTGGATGAACTTAAAACGATATCACTTCAGAAAGTGATCGCCTAATGTTACACATTTCATCGTCATTTTCCGCAACACATTATCCGGCATTGAATCCCTTACTCCCATAATGATAGACCCCATTGACTGGCCTCATAGCTCAGTTGGTTAGTAACCCTACCTTCTGCGCTGTAGGTCGTGGGTTCGATCCCCACTCAGAACAAACATTTATGTGACATTTGTAACATTGATGTTTGTTCTGTGTCTTGGTGTTAATATGTATTATATTATGTATGTATTTGCAAAAAAAAAGTATATAAGTATTATATTAGTTGTCTGGTTCCCATGATACAAGCTATGGTTAGCTTACTTTGGGGCTAGATGGCGCTGTGTTATTATTATTATTATTATTAATGATAATAATGTAAGGGTGCTTTCTAATGATCGTATAATTTACGTGCATTTTTCTTTGTTGTTGCAGTTTTTGTCCCGGAGTCATACGACATTATTGAAGCTGTCATTCAAGGTGGGTACATATTACCAAGTCAGTACAGTCTAACTATACATTCTGTCAGAAGATTTCGTAATTGATGGATGTGTTCCCGAAGTTATATAGATAGATAGATAGATAATACTTTATTGACCACCATACATGGAAATTTCATAAAGATTAATATTTAAGCTAAGGTAATACAATGGACGGCCTTATCGCTAACAGCGATTTCTTCCAGGCAACCTTACGGATTACGAGATACTGCTTTGGAAATTTAAATGTGGAGAAAGTGCAAATAAGTTCATCTTTTTTTAATAATGACTATTATAGGTGATTCGGTCTTCTCTACAGTATTTTAATTTTGATATTTCGATTGAATCTGTCTTGGTATATTCAGAACATGATTTTACTATGACCAAATTTAAAAAAACAGATTCACTGATACATTATGGTATGCGTATTAAAAGCGATGAATCTTAAATATAATTGAATGTTTCCTATTTTATATCATAAAATATATATATTATTAGGCACTTTTTTATCTGTTTTCTATAACATGTTTTGTTGATTAGACTGGAGACAGAGAACGACTATGGCTGTCGTAAAGCTTTGGGTATATCACTAGCTCACATCTATATATCTCACGTCTAGCTGAAACATTATTTCATTTTTAATATCTTGCTGTATCGCCTTTTCATATTTTTCATGATTACTCTCCTGGCAAAATACCAACATCTCGCATATCTTTCCAAAGTTTGGCTCGGCATTAGTGCTGGTAAAAAAAGTTTTAATTATCACCATAAAAGACCTCACCTGTAATATCACACTATTTGTATGCACCCTGTGTAAGTAACTGGATATCGTATTGAATGGGTGATATTAATTAGATCATCCTTACCAATTTGTAACCAATTAACGATGTCTAATGGAGCTGACATTTTGTACATACGTTGATTGATTCAGCCTTTATAGTTCATATCAGATTGGTATAATTTGAATTTCGTGGAGTCTGAACAATTTCACAGAAAATTAACTAAATTATAAAAAGGAATATCATTAAATAAAAGGCTTTTTTCAAATGCTTTGCTCGATACTATTACTTCGGGATGTAAATATACGTACTTATACATTGTATGAAGCGTAAATATATTTTATTTTCATGTATTTTTAGCACCGGTTTAGACAGACGCGGAAACAAGGTGACCTTGCACCAACGAAACTACATTCAGGCAATGAAATAAAGATTTGCGATAGTGGAGTGCTTGTTATAAAAGTCTATGTTTCGACATAACTATTACAAAAATCTTATAAAAATATCCCAACAAAGCAGAACCGTAGTTGTCTCATGCAGTAACGTCTTTAGCAAAAATCCTTAAAACATAGCTAATAATGACTTTCGAATCCTAATCGAAATTGTCGAGTGTTGTATGGGGTCGGATAGGACATACCAGTCTACAAGAGCTGTAAGTAAATGAATCGAATTTCAATGATTTAGAAGTGTAGACTAAAAGCTACTTTAATGTTCAGCGTATTAAGGCCGCATAGAGTATGGATGACTTTTCTTCAAAACCATCATTATCAAAGTATACCATTATTCCGATCAGTTCATTAAAACTCCTGTTTTTGTGCCTAGGTAACAGGTAGCTACGCACAAACCGGCCGCGTTACTCACAGGCGTCCACATATTTGACGCTGATAGCATATACAGGGTGTCCGGTAATGGATGGATATCCTTGAAATGGGTCTTAGTAGAACTATTGGGCATTCGGAAAAAAATATCAAACAAAAAAAAAAAAAGTAGCACCAAAAAAAAAAAAACATCGATATTATTAAAAAATACATATCTTTGATACTACTTGGTTTTTTTTATTTGATATTTTTTTCCGAATGCCCAATAGTTCTACTAAGACCCATTTCAAGGTTATCCATTCATTACCGGACACGCTGTATACAAAAAAAAATGATTTAGCGTATGATTTGCTTTGTTTCTTTAAATTCATAACTTCAGGAAAGGTGACACGATTCAGTGGAATACTGAGATCATATTCTCCGCGTGAATATTGAAATTAGTCTGTTTACTAGGTTTATATGATCCGTCAGTTTCGTTAGAGGATAAGCTGTCGTTACAATATTGTCACAGTGTATTGAGTAATGAAGATTTCACGAAAGTGAATTAAATTAGAATAATTGTTGATTATCTCGGAGCCTTGCAAATACTTGCGTGTGCCACAAGTATCGTAATATAATGTATGCAATATATATATATATATGTACGAATATGTTAGTTTATACATGTACGTAATATATTATATTTACCCCAATAGGGGTTTCTTGCTGTTCTTCCCCATAGAGGGTCGGATAGGGTTTGAACAGGCATCAAACTTATCGATAAGTACGCGTGACCTTATGTTTTGAATAATATTGACGTTTCCAAGCCATTTCTTTATGAGTTCTATGGAAATAAAAGTTTTGACTTTGACTTTGTTAGTTTTGCCGTTGCGTCGTGCAGTAACGCAAGCACTACTAAGTTCCGGTTTCAAAGGTGTGGTTGCCGGTGAAATTACAAACACATGAGACATCCCACCTTCAGTGTTAAGCCCCGTATTCATGGGAAACATTTGTTGAGCAACAAAGTTGAATCAACGTGTTGCGGAGTTGCTATCAACATGTTGCTGGCAACACTGCGTGTTGCAGAGTTGACAGTCATGTTGACAAGCTCTCGCCCGACAAGCGTAAACATCAGTCTAGCGACAATTGTTGACGTGTGTGGACGAGTTTGCAACAGTTTATAAACATGGCAGTAGTGTGGAGCAATGATAAAATAATGCAATTAATAGAATTATTTCAATCAAAACCATTATTATGGGATTGTTCTATAAAACAATACAAAGATAGAAACAAAAAGAACGATGCATTCGAAGAAATTTCTCAAGTCCTAAATATACCCAAAAAAGACGTAGAAACTAAAATACATGTACTGCGTACTCAATTTACTAGAGAGAAAAAAAAGATGTCGGCAAAAAAAACTACAGGCAGCGGCGCAATAGAAAAATGTAAATGGATTTATTACGAGCCATTGGAATTTTTGTTATGTGGTGCAACTACTTCTGGTGAAACGGATACTATGAATAAAACAGTAAGTTGTTTTTGTATATAATTGTTTTATACTATTGTCTGTAAAATTATTACAATTACGCTACATTATTTTGCCATGGAACTCTTCCCTCTGGAGTTATAAAGTAATCGGCAAACTGTTCTCTAATACAAAGAGCTGATTGTGATGCAGGCCTGCCCCGTCTTTGCAAATCAATCATAGGAAACGAACTTAGTTCCCTTCGCCAAGAACCTTGTAATAGGTTACCTTCAGAGTCTTCAAAATCAAAAGTTTGTGGAGGTGTATATATGGATCTGGAAACTGAGTTACGTCTTAAGAAGTTATGTAAATATACACAAGCAATTACCACGAGTTCACAATTGGCTGGTTTTAACGGAATAGGTTTAGTGAATACACGGAACACCACACATAAAATGCCAAAAACATTTTCTATAATCCTCCTAGCTCTTGATAGTCTGTAATTGAATATACGCTTTTTGTTCCCACGTTCATGAATGCCAGGATATGGTTTCATGATGTTCTCCGTTAGCGCGAAAGCACTGTCACCTACAATTACATACGGCATTTCTGTTCCGCCTTGTGTTATTGGTTCAGGCCGTGGCAGTTTAAGTGAGTTTTCTAACAATGCATTATAAAACGGTGTTTCTTGAAATATTCCACTGTCGGACGACCGACCCTTAGCTCCATAATTTGCGTAAATAAAGTTGTAATTGCCATCTGCAATTGCCATAAGTACCATGCTGAACTGATTTTTATAATTGTAGTATTCACTTCCAGAATTATTTGGCGCCACAATCATAACGTGTTTCCCATCAATGGCCCCAATGCAATGTGGAAAATTCCATCGTATTTCGAATTCACGACTTATTTGTTTCCATTCTTGTTCCGAACTTGGAACCTAAAAAATAAATAAATATATAATAAGATAATAATTTACAGGTAGATGAAAACAATGCACTTGAAAGTGGTATGGAGTCAGAGCCATCTCAATCACCAAGGCCGAATGCTACAACATCTACATCTTCGAGGAAAAGAAATAAGACAGATGAATCAAATGAAATATTAGAGGTTTTGAAAAGTGCTAAAAAAAAGATGGATGAAAGGGAGAAGAAGGATCCATTTGATATATATGGTGAATATATTGCTGCTGAATTAAGAAGTGTTAAAGATGACCAAGCCGTGACACAGGCAAAGTACCATATTAATAATATACTGTATGAATTAAAAATGGGACGATATAATACATATGGATATCAAACGGCATCTCCTCATCCATCATCAACACCAAATAATGTTCAGGAAACTGAAATAAGGGAAATTGAGAGACACGAAACAAATAGACTAGATGCATTACGAGACGAAACAGAAGATTCGGCTATACTAAACTTAGTTAACTATCTCAGTGATGAATCAACGCAATAGCATACACTGTTTTTTTTTTTGTGTTTTTTAATTTTTAAAATACTTGATTACACAAATAGTGTTCTTGTACCTTGACATATCCTGCTAGTGAGTTAATTAGTTCTTGACATACATCTGGTATAATTTTGCTAATCAATTGTTTTGATACTCTGAATGTGTATGAAAGAGAACTGTATGAATCTCCAGTTGCAAGATACCGTAATGTAATAGCCAGCCTCGTTTGAGGTGAAACTGGCTGACGAATATTTGTTTCCCTTTTGGCTATTGATGGACCAATCATTTCTAGAAGATGTTCGAAATCACTTTTCGACATTCTCGTAAAGTTACAAAATGATCCATCTGTCATTCTGAGGTCACTCATCAAATTTTCTCTTTGCAAAAGATAATTTCGAATCCACCATCTTTTTCTCTTTTTTTTATTAGAGATTCTATACATCTGATACAGAGAACACAACAACACTACCTCCTCGGGCAACATTTTAACGCAGACTGGCGTGTGGACAACCTGTATTGATTTAAACATAGTTGCTAGCAACATTCTCGCCGCTCACCAACAATGTTTAGCAACTGTTGCTAAACAAATGTTTACCATGAATACGGGGCATTAGAGTCACGGGTGCAATACGGCAGCTCGGGTCTTCGCATACCTAACCAGAGGACTGAAAGATGATTGTGGACAAATTCGTTATACTTTTGTTATGGGCAGAGGTTCCTCAAGTGGGCCGTCTGCTCGTACCGTAACCTATTCACTTAATATGAAACATGCAAAAAGCATTGGCGTAGAAAATACATATTTTTGCTTAGGATCTTTACCGACACTGAAATACCTTCATCATTTGAACATCATTTGAACACAAAGTAACGTGAAATAACCCGCAGCCCAAGAACTTTGCACTTGTGTTCGAACTGCTAAAACAATTAGTCATAAATAATTGAACACGCGACACGCAATCGATATTCCATTGTAAGAGGACAAAGAGTTGTCATACTCGAAAACTTTGTCAATTTACGTTGAAACGGTAAAGCTCCTTACTGGTTCATGTTCTTATTCGGGAGTGAAGTGGAGGTTACATCAGGAGAACTTTTCACTCGGGGTACAGTCGTACTTACCTTGTCTAGAAAGGGATCAAACTGCGGTGCATTCGCCGCAATGTATTATGCAGTCCCGGGGCGGGCGCCACTGTAAGCGGCTCCGAATCACTCCTCTTGAAGAACACACTGCTATTTTCCCGGAATTTTCTATTCCAAAAGTTCTCGAAGCCATTTTGCGCGGAATATATTTCGTAAATTACTCGCGATAGATCCTATGATTGTAAGTTAGTGCTGTTACGATACGCTTCGTATTTGCTCGCTTATTTCCACAACTGGGACTCTTCAGTTTTGCTAATTAATTTGGATGAAAATATTTTTGTAAATAAATGTGTTACGAAGAGGCTGGTTTAATGGAATAATGTTCGCAAAATTAAGGTTTCCGGAGTTACGTATTTTATTAAGTCGCTTCAATTAAAATGCTTTAATGATCCACGTGAAAACATATTTTCGAAGAGATCCCATTCACGGTTTACGTACAGTGCAGCGTTATTCATTGACAACGCTTTTTGTCCTGTTACACTTTTGGCAAATGTGAATCTAAACCATCTAGGGACCAACTCAAACACACAAAACATCAAAATCGGTTTAAGAATTCTTGAATTCTTGTATGGTTCTTCTTTTATGCGCTCCTTCAACCAGCCCATACATTTTAAGCGTTATTTATACGGGGTCCATTACCCGGACATGTTACTTGTTATCGAATCTTGCTACTGATGACTATTTATAAATTTCATGTAGTGATGAATCTAAAGTACTATGTCGAGTGTAAAACGCAAGTCGGTACCACTGTGCTCTTTGTTGGCCAGGAACCTGCCGGCGTTTAAAAGATTTCGTCGAGAGCACTCCTGAATAAAATAGGTGAGAGCGACTATCACTTTTTACTCTGTTTTGAATTATACATTTTGGGCGTGTAGAGAGTGGTATGTGGTTTATATTTTTACAGTTATACAGTATTATAAATAAATCTTTATGGGCAACTTTGTAATTTCGTTCATTTTCACAGTAAAAAAAAATGTGCAACGTTTTTACTCATCAAAGGGTTATGTGATAGTGTATTATAATATTATTACAGTTGTCTTCATTGTCCACTTCACGCACATTGATGGACTCCCTCGACCCGTATCCTATAGGATGGATGGGAACCGTGTGAGGTAATCCCATCTCATTTCCTGGTTGTCTCGTTGTAGTGGGAAGCACAAATGTGATTGTGGGCTGACACGTGTCGTTCCGGAGACTCGACAGCATTCCACATCGCACCCGAAACCGCACGACGACACACACACAACACTGTTACCAGTCTTTGACGTGGAATCACGCAACATTTTTTTTTTTATGTGATTGAGATACGGAACGAGCCGACGGCCCACCTGCTGTTAAGTGGTAACCTCGGCCCATACCAATCGATGCGACTTGGGTCCTCCCCTACTTGGTACGACAAGACTCAAGTCGCATAGTATGCGCCCGTAACTCTGAGACGTGTAGGTGGAATGTCTCATGTGCCTGTAATTTCACCGGAAACCACACCTTTCAAACCGGAACACAGTAACGTGAATGCGTTACTGCTTGGCGGCAGAAATGGGCATGGTGGCAGTACTTCCCCGGACGAACTTGGCGTGAGTTCTACTGCTCAAAACAACATGCCTAATAACAAAATAACAATTTGTTTTCCTCCACTCACCAATCGGTATTTTGTTTATCTTCGGTATTTATCAGTGGGTACATCGTAGTGTCTAAGATTACATTGGTTAAGTCTGGAACTCGCAATGAAAGCGAGTTCCACATTTGATACGCCTCCATAATCTAGGGTAAAATTTTATATACGTAATAGTCTAGCCGGCAAATCACAACTGATGACATTTGGAACTAATAGGAGTCCTTTATCGCATTTCACGCAGGGTTCCTTGGTCGACTCTCTCTCTCTCTCTCTCTCTGCTCTCCTTACACGATTAGAGTCGGTAAATCCGCATTAAAAGCGGAGCTAAGGCGCAGTCAACCGCGGCGTTCTCTGTAAGTAGCCGCCGCCGCCGCCGCCGCCATTCCAGACCTTTTTGTTGGTTCGGCTTGTTTTTAATTTGTATTCTTTAATAATTGTTTACGTGTGAGACGGTATGTGTGTTATGTTGGCGGTATCGACCCGCAGGCAGGTCTGGCACAGCCGCCCGAGACGGACGGGCAGCGAGCGCGGCGCGGCGCGGCGCCTGCGAGCCCATTACACGTCTCCCCGATGTGGAACGCTCGATAAACTTGTAAAAACGCCTTCTACCCATTTAATTTTATACCGTCGCTTAGCTTTGCTATTGCAGATTTCTTCCTTGTTTAATAGGTCCGCCATCAACTGTATCGCTCGTCTGTTACTTTGCGCCTGGTTAATCTGGTCGTTAAAGCAAAAATTTTGTTTTCATGCGTTCAACAGTAATTACAAAATATTTTTACAATCTATCGTTATTTCAAATAGTTTTGAGTGTTGAATTCATAATTTCATTTTTTGTGAATAGCATTCACGAAAAATACTAATTACATAAAGTGGTGATGCATATTATTTCGATTTGAGTTACCTGCTGTTTAAGTTTTAAGAGTTTCTTCATTCATTAATAACCATAGTGGTTTTGCTATTGAACCCTATTGAAGAGTAACATAGTTTGTTTATTTATTAAAATATTTACTATAATTTTATGACGCTTCGGTGGTCGAAAGATAACAAATGTGCCTAGTATCTGGGATATTATGCGGAGGTTTTATGTCGTGCGTTTTCATGATGTGCGTTAACAAAATTTATTTTACATAAATAGTAGTTTTTACCGGCGGCTTTGTTCCTGTAGCGTAGCCTATGTCACTTTTCAGCTCATTAACTGTCTCATTGCAAAAATTTACGATGATCCGTAACATCCCCGTCTCTGGGTGATAGACGCAACGCAATGCGACTTAGGCCATCTCATACTTTGGTGGAGAGGACTCGAGTCGTATTGTTGTTGTCTATGGGCGGCGGTTACCACTTAACATCAGGTGGGCCGTCAGCACGTGCCGCCCCACCCCAATCACATAAAAAAAAACTCAGTTGCTACTTAAAAGAAGGACATACACACTTTGGCGTATATATATATTATTAAGTATGACGTTTGATAAAAAAGGAACTACATATATTAAAGAAGCTTTCGGTAGCAATACAGTTTAAAGTTGGAATGTTGAATGAAGCACACGCCACGTAAACGCCACACCTCAAGCGGGGAAGTGATATTGGATCAAAATATTTACGACTTTATGTGATAAAGTTTATGTTGCGGTAAGACTTTTATATTTCCCTTGAAACGACTCCATCTTATATCGATATAACAGTTAGATACGAAAATACTGACCAATAAAAAGGAATAATAATTCCTCCTTGTAAATTCTAACTCACATTTGAAACGGAACGATTTTCAAACTGTTGCGTAAGTTTTGTCAAATACATACATACATTGCACGTTTCAAACAATTATAATTATTGAAAGTTACAACATATTATAATATTGTTTGAATAAAACGTGAATTTTCCACATTAACTGAATTCGAAGACTTGTTCGTCGATTAAACACATCTTACTCCTAATTATTATGTATAGAGAACTTGAATACTTTGCCGCAGTTGTCAGAGCACGTACGGAACTTTTATTCAACGAATTTGGTTACGTAATTCCTTGAAAATATTCAAGTTTTCCCTTCGGCGAGACGTTATCGCGGGCGGGTGTGGGCGGCGGGTGTGGGCGGGCGGGGGCACTCCCCGCGGGAGCTTAATTTGTTGCTCTCCTGGCGCCTCGCATCTCACTTTCAAACGGCGCGCCGTAACGCGACCTTACCGCTGCCACTTCCCCTTCTACAACGTCGTGTCGACGTCGTGTTCCCCTCACGCCCGCGCGCCCCTGTGCGTATGCGGTATACCACAGCGAAAACTGCGAGACCAGCTCACCTCTCTCTACATATAAGCAAAGTGCAAAAAACTGAACTTTTAATTTTCAAATTCGAATTTTTGGTTCTAGTATATTGACGGTTTCCTGAACTTCATTTAACAGTATTTTCCAGTTTGCATTTTGCGCAAGCCGAGATAATAAAAAAAATTATAATTAATCTTGGTTCCAAATGTAACCTTTCCTGCGAATATTAACTTTTGACTCACATCAGAAACTTTTGTGAAATAAAGTAAAATGGAAAAAAATATCTATTTCCAAGTTTAGCTTATTCGTGATTCGCAAATATTAAGGTTGGATGTTATGGGTACGCGAAATACACAGAAGACATGCGTTCACCTCGTTTAAAATGTGTGATTCGCGTGGCACCAATGCTGCGACAATCTAATCACAATACCATGAAGGAGTGCATCGTAAAATATTGATGGTTACGGGAGCGGGCACGCCTCGGTACCCACCGCCACGCCGCCACGGGCCACCTACCTTTGTCAACTCCAAGCCACTACTCACTACCCATAGAAGGCACTCCACAGTTGTTCCGGAACAATAGCTCCTAATGTTTAACAATGAAACATCTAGACGATTCCACAGCAAACATTAATGTGCTTTAGTAAGTTGTGTAGTTCTTAAAAGCATTATGCTTGATTATTTAATACCAGTGTCTCATAGTAACACCTACCCAGTGGTGGTATGAAGTAAAATATCCACAATTACTTAATGTTTTACACACCCATATCGATCTAGACATTATTCACTCATGTTGTATTGCCACACGCTTCCAAAACCTATATAGTATAGTTTTTATTTATCATTATGTTGGTGGAACCTTATATGTTGGTTCAAAATTGACGTAAATGAGTGATAGAGAAAAGAATGTGTATAAAACAAGAGTAACTAATCCAAAAATTAAAGTGTCTTTGTTATAAGACCAATAATAAGACTCATCGTATTTTTAACAGTTCGGAATTTGCTTGCCGGGTTTTAATTGAAGTGTTTCGAATACAAGATGGAAATGGTTAAGTTTTGATGTGTACAAAGAAATAGAGTGACGGAGAGGTCAATTAACGTAGTCCAGGGGGCGCGACGGGCGCCGGGCGGCGGGCGGCGGGCGGCGGCGCTGTGCTCGTTACACACACGCTCAAATTGGCGCCGACCACTGAACTGTTACGGTAATGACACCGCGTGAGCCATGTAGGTATGCCCCGTTCGTCTATTCACGTAAACTTCTCTCGCGGGATGCCCTAAAAGCTGCTACATAAGTTTGTACTTACACGTTTTGGCAGTCGCGTAAAACTGCGGTTTTGCGGATCATAAACAAGTAGCGCACGTGTGCGAGCGACCGCATATCGATTGATTTTACTTAAAATTCATAGTTTTCGGCCGCGGTGTTGATCGGTTTCCGCCAAATTTTCCGCTGTGGGCGCTTGGCAACCGCTCTTTGTGGTACACCGCAATCGCCCATACAAATTGAAGGTTTACGCGCGCTGTTTCAAGCTTCAAGCCATCCCAGCAAAATTCAATGGTAAACATTTACTCGCATTTGATTCATAAACTCCAATTGCAGAACGTGTATCGGCAACCAAACAATAATCATAGCGAACGCGATGGACCACTGAAAGCTTTTTGAAAGCTCGTAGCGACGCGCGATGAAAGGTTCACGCGGTGATTTCAAGCGAGTCATGGCCGCTCGAGTAACAAAATTGATTGCTATATTTTTGTTATAAAAACACGCATTGCTTTACGTTTTTTTGTTAACCTCCACTGATTCAATTGAATCCAGCAAAAACGTTAACTAAATAATGTTACCTATTTATATTGTTATCACTATCAGATACGTGATAAATGACTAAATAATGCGCACTCGGGCGTTCCTCTAACCCCACCCCTAATGTCTTCTTAATGCAGCATGGAGTTGTCACATTGCACATTCGCGACTGGCATTTTGTCCTTTTCCTTTCGTAATGTTGTTCTTCCGTCGCCTCTCGAAAATCAACTCGTGAGCGTAGACATTCTATAGTATATCAACGGATCGGTATGTTAACTTAAAATATAATTCGTGATATAATTGTATTAAATGGACACCGGCGCGGCGTGCCATCGCTTGCCAGCACGGAGTTTGTTAAAGCTCCATTTGAACGTAAGTTTTTCAACTCGTTTTGGCCGTGTCGGCTCGCCGCGCTCTCCTTTTGTTCCACGAACGTGATCTGGCCGAGATGAAGCCCGCGAACGTTATTGCTCTGTTCCTCTCTCCAATCGAGTTTCTGCTTGTCACACTTTTGCTGCTTTGCGCATTGTAATATAGCTAAAATGATTTCCTCGCAAGAATGTAGACGATATTTTCGAGAAAAATTCCTTGGCCATTTGTTTTCGTGACGTGTTAGACGTAAGCGCATTACATTGTAACATTCGCTTCACGGCCATATCTCATGATTCTATAAGTATTCGCTTCCAATATAACGTCGAGAAATGATAAACGGCTTGCAATCAATAGTGGCTCAAAATGTTTAATATTAAGTGATTTATCATATTTCGCAAGAAGTTTTCAGATGTCAGGTTAGGAGTTCCACGCTGATGGCTGATGCCTATTTGCCCTCAAGATCTCTGTGATATCACATTTTCCTCGTATGAATGAGATTTCAATGTTTTCAAAGACCTTAGATTTGTTTATCTGTGTTTGGTTTCCGTGTATGGCCCGAGCTCTTTTAAATTATAGACTTGAAATGTCATGTCCTCATCGGCTTGTATTATATATTTTCTTATTAGTTGTACTCAGCATATCTCTGATGTCTGATTCAACTTTACACCCGACTAATTTAAAATAGCATCGGTGACGTGTATCCGTTGTCACAGCACAGTGAGTGGCGCCGGCTCTGTTGCTGGCAGTACACGCTCGCTGGAGAAGTTATCTCGGTATCGGCTGACTACGCCCGTTGTGGCCGCCATGTTTATTTTTAGTCTCGCGTGTACATTCACTATTGCGATGAAATGTACAGCGATCGCCGCGGCCGGCTCTCCGTCCGCCGCGCCGCGCCGGAGCCCGGTACCGACGCCGAAGCTACAAATCACAAGGTGTCACTATGTCAAAAATGTCCGCTATTTCGACAATCGATGATCAATTATTTTATCCAATTCATGTCCTACGTAATATAAACGAAGATTTCTCTGTTATTCTCAGATTCATTGTAATTTTAGCGATACTTAAGAACCTACTTAATACTGTTAACTTAAAGCAGCCGAGATAGTTCATCATTGATCTGAAATTCTCAAGAATAGCTTGTTTCCTGTTTGGTCTCTTAATTATTTTATACCAAAATGAGCAAAGTTTAGTGCGTAGTTGGAACATATCCGTGGATGTTGCGGTTTTCCCGATAGCTAATACCCTTGTTCGTCAAAGTAGGTTTACCCGCACCGAGCGGGTTCCCTTGTGAAGCCGAGATTTGGACCAACTTAGTGACTGATTAGCAATTGCTGTTCGGTGGCGCGGCGCGGGGCGGCGGTGCGACAGGTGGTCGGGGCGCGGGGCGCGGGGTGCGGGGCGCCTGACCCGCGGCGGCACCCGGCCTCGCCTGATTGATGACTTGATGGCTCTGCCCCGCTCCCGTTCTGGCGCGGTATCTTGTGTCAGCACTACCCATTTGTATGTTTTATTGTACTCACAGTGTCTCTCAACTCGCTCCGGTAGGAAACTGGTGTTTGTACGGACTCGGATGAAGGATCTTCTTCTTCTTCGAGTCACCGGTTCTGTCGAACCAGTGTGGTGAAAGGATTGTAAGTGCGCCTCAAAGAGGCTCCTTTCGTGCACTCGACACATGTCTTCCAATTTTTAGTTCTAGGACATGTCGGTTTCCTCACGATGTTTTCCTAAACCGTGTTGAGAACGTAGTATTGCGCACATAAATCTTTCAATCGAAAAACTCATAGGTGCACGTCGGGATTTGAACCGGCGACCTCCGGATTGAAACTCGGGGATGAACGATGAAGAAACAAAACTGTTAGTCAGAATAAACCTCTCGATTATTGTACAGCCACCACCATAGCAACACTGTTTGAACTCGACTGAAATAGAGTATTGTTAATGTGAGGCCAAGTTTTGAATGATCTTGATCTCACAATGCGACTTCAAAAGTCGTCAGACTAGAAGTTCGGGAAGTAGACACAAATGTCAAACGTGGATTGTTATACGTAGCTCGGTCCCACGCTCCACGGGCGATCTAATAACCCGAGGTCAAGTCACTGCTCATGCATATTCACGGGTCGGCGGCGGCCGCGGCCGTCTGCGACTCATCTGTAACGGTCCAGCGACCGGTTGTAAGCCATTGTTGCAAGTCGCTCATAGCGCCCGCCGCCGCGCCGCCAAACACTGCATCGCTCTCACTGTCTATATCAATACAACCGGTTCTCCTCCACTTTCGGCCTTCACTTTTAAGTGCGTTCGGAATTGGTAAAACTTCGCGCTGAAACGTTGACCGTGCAAAATAGCAAAAGGTAAAGTTACTCCGCTAATCCATTTACATAAAAAATAATATGAAGTGAAAGGAAACAACAGAAATTTGGACTGAGAATTTTCGTAACGAATAAACATAATAATATCAGGGCGCACAGTTAATAACCGTGACTTTTTGTGATGTTTTCGTCGCAGACTAGTGTTTGCGAATTCATATCGCATTGCTTTTTATTGCGGGTAGTCGAGTTATTAAGATGACAAAAGCAGGGCAGCAGTTAAACACCGCAGATATTTATATTGTAATTGGGTGCTACGCCAGCGCCGGCGACAGCCAGCGTGAGGGTGCATGCGTAATTTGAAAATACGTTTTTCTTCGCATGGATTATTATGACATTTAAATAATTAAACCGACGGATGTGAAGTTAGACGATAACGTTATGTCCGGGAGATTGATATAACGTCATTATTCCCTGTGAGGGGGTCCCTTGCCAGTGATGGATAGCATCCTTTGTTTCGCCATTCACGCAATTAGTTTATTCGATCAATTTTCTTGGCTTAGCCTGCGGGCATCGTAGTGATATTTGACTCAAAATAAGATCAGATACATAGTAAATTGAGATTGATTTGGTAATAAATATAGACTGCGTGTCTAATTTGTTCAATGTCGAAACGAATCTGGCCCGGAACTAAATTTATTGATCTGAAACCAGTGATTGAATAATTCCAACGCGTTTGTCACAGGTGCAGTAAAACACTGACATTATAAAAATATATTCGTTTCTCTTTTCCATTATCAAATGTATGTTGTAGCGCCACGCCAAAAGATATATAATATCATGGAAACTGTAGCTTGATCGTACACCATTCTTCTCCTGCCAAGCATATAATAAACAATAAAGATAGCTTCATAAGCTAAAAGTTGTATGTACCTATATTATGTAAGTAACATGTAAACGCTGAAAAAATGTCTAAAGACAAAAGACACAGACCGTAATTACCCTAAATAGGTGATCCCGACGTGATATAAACACGCAACCTGATGATAATGATGAATGATTTGTAGAAATGGCATCAGTAGCGTGGTTGCGCCGTTCGTCTCCTGTAAGTCGTGTCTTATGTGACCTGTAAATGGAAAAACAAATAGCCAGAAGGAAATGTAGTTATTAGTATTGTACAAACCTGAAATGCAACACAACCACTTCCTTGGATCAAGTACGATCACTTAAAAATATTAATCGTGAAGAAAATAGCTTCTTTCACATGATTTAACCTCAATAGATGAACAAAGATGGTGCACTAATGCATTTAACATTTTGAAGCATCATTAAATTGCGCATTACACGAGGCGGGTCCGTCAAGTGGCAATTAAAAAAGAACTGTTAAGACGAGAGCTCGTAAAAATAAAGTCTTGTTCTCAAACTTATTACAAAGTCTGCACAATCTCGGTGTAACGCGAAAATTTTAATCAAATTCGTTTATCGCGGGCGACCTCACCGTTTTATCTATACCCCGTGCCGTGACAGAGCTGACGTCGCTCGGCACGAGAAACATCTTAGGTATAGGTAACAATCACGTGTTACCTAAAAAACCTACAATTGTCAATATAACAGTTTCTCAAAGTATTCTATATATCTATCTTCCCCATGGAGGGTCGGATAGGGTTTGAACAGGCATCAAACTTATCGATAAGTACGTGTGACCTTATGTTTTGAATATTGACGTTTCCAAGCCATTACTTTATGAATTCTATGGAAATAAAGTTTTTGACTTTGACTTTGAAATAAATTTTGAAACACGACCAGATCTACCTACCAATTAACACGCAAACTCTATCGCCTTTCAGCTGAACGTCAATTAATGTCTTGTAATTCCCTGCGGTGTTCCGAATATTGAAGTGAGCTGTTCGATAGCTCTGACGGTCTCAAAACAAGTTAATGGCATTATTTTTTAAATTGGTATTTTAAGTATATTGTGTTTGTGATGTGAAATTCTCAAATCTAATATCGGCGACATAAGAGAACGTTATTTTTTTCAAATAAGAGCTCTGATAATAAATATTGGAAATATTTATAGCATCTGTCTCACGTGACAATCAATATTATTTCATATGCTGCGCTGTGACTGTGAATAGGTATGCGATATGTATGATGCACACATACATAGCAGCTTGGGTATTGCTCCCGTCATTTACATAGATAGACACCTTGATTGATTGATTGATGGCGAACGACTTCAGCCTGTTATCAACAAAGTGTTAATAAATCAGACGTGGCTTTGTGTATTTCGATATTTGAATCTATATTACCTTTGGACACGTACCCAACATAATATTACATGTGAAATAAATTCAAAAGGAAAGACAAACACCATTTACATAAACCTTTGTGACATTTGGTAACATGTGTTGCAAGATATATTTGATAGGGCATGCAACGCTTTCTGAAAGGAACACTGACGCATCGGATAATCAATAAGTGATTATGTTCGCCTGCTTGACCTTTATTGATGTTGTGTTTTGATTAGTTTATGAAATGTTTACTACTGATGGTTAGTCACGTCAACTTCACATACAATGACTCCGCTTCGGACTTAGAACATTGTCGAACATACTACTTATGGATTAGTCTCAGTTTTTTCATTATTAAGCGGATACATTTAAGATGTAAAAATATCTTAAATTGCACTTGCAATAAAATCAGGTCATGATAATTAGAGGCGGTAATTCCTCGTCGTTGTATAACAGTAAAATGTTATCTGTTGTGATAATGTGAGTACATAATCGAGTCCAGAACTGGAGCCGGTTGCACCTTCCACGTCTCGCTTTCATTTGCACAACGTTGAAACTTGAAGTTGCGAAATGTCTGCCACCGCGCCGCGCCGCGCCGCGCCGCCACAATAATATCGCTTTGTACATATTTAGAAACCTGCACCGCTCGGTGTACTTGTAGTGTTATTCAATCCACGACCTATTTGCGGTCAATTTGATACAGAGCTGTTACTGCTCAGTTTATCCTACCACTCACCTACTTAACTAATAAATTAAATACTGCCAGTATACTACCAACTTAACGGCAATATTGCACACAACGCCGACAGTTCAGCAATAATCCCAGACCCACCTTCCGCCAAGTCGGCCAACTTAATTAACAATTATAATTAGCGATCATTATTTTGATCGCCTCACCCGTCACGCTCGCCGGTTAATCTGTGCTACTGAATATGATACGATGATATAAATTTCCTCAATCGTTAGGTTCATCATTAAATAAAAATTCAGTATCCAGAAATAATAGTATACGTAGCAGAGTAGAAGTAATCTTGTTTGCTGTGCTGAAGTATTTATATGCGTATTAGCTTCTTGATTAATTGAAGTAATTTAGCTAGCCTGCGTGGCACCAGTTTATAATAAATATTTAATCAGCACTTCATATCCGATGTAGTAATGAGTCCGCGTCTCACGAGTCTAATAAGTGGGTCAAGTAACCCTTTGGCTTGTCGGGTAGCGGCGCGGCGAGAGAGCAATCACACGCGCCGCCCGCCTAATTGAAGTCCAATGTCGCGCCGCCCGCCCACGGTGATTGATACCGCCCAGACCTAACTGACTAGCCTTCTAATACTATTGTGATAATGTTTGGACGCGCATCTACGTCACTCCCGCACGCCAGTATTCAATCGGCACTGTACGCACACGGATGATGTCAGCCCGAGACGATGATCGCTCGATTCGTTACGAGCGGTCGAACGAGATACGACCCGGCCGAGATTGATGAGTGTCCGTGGAATCGCGTGGTATCGCTCGTCGTCACCGGGGCGCTCGCCCGGGGATGGTGGTAGGGGGCTAATTAGTCGCGCGATCGCCATCAATATCCATTAACGGCGCCGCACGCGACGCTGGCGTACGAACGCCGCCCACGCCGCCGCGACGACGCCGCCCACGCGCCGCCGCGACGCTAGCCCTGTGTGCCCCGATTACTGATAGCTTCCACTAAATCCAGATAAGGGTTTGCACTTCCGAAGCTGACCTAATGAAAGTGGAACGTACACGCTATTTCTATTATCACAATAAAACACCTTTGACGAAACTCTTTCATGGACGATGGCTAAAAATTATCTTTTGTAAAAAAAAAACAGTATAATGGCTATTGAATATTTTAATTATATTACAGTTAACCCTGATATTACACAGAGTAAATTCGTTAATATGTTAAAGTAATCGTATCATTTTTGAACTCGTATTGTTCTCCTGATATGATGACAAAAAACACAAAGGGTCAACGGTTTTTACCAACACTAGAGTGTGCACCGGGTCAGTCGGGGCGATCCGATTTAATTTGAAACTTCTTCGCCGGTGTTTATTCCAAAGGGTTATACCCCTGCCGTAATCTTTGAACTATGACATGACCGTTAAAACGCATTTATAATTTGCTCTTCGATTATTTAGTACGGCGGAACGGTGCTCCGAGATACGAATAAATTAGTTTCGTGTTTGGGAACAAAGCCGGTTCAAAGTTTTGAGTAACGGTCACAGGATCATTGTAAGAGTTAAATATCTATCTGTCGGAGTGGGACTTCGCTCCGCTGGAACCAGTGTTGTTGTTTACCTAACAAACTTGTAACTCTCTCTCTGATATAAACACTCTAGTCTATCATTGAGATCTATTTTACGCCGAGTTACGTCTTTGATGTGTAATTTTGAAAGATCAATATTGCTTAATCGGTGAAAAGTTTGATAATTACGAAATACTCAGTTCAGATTACATATTAAATTTACGAGCAGATTCTATCTGAGATTGTTGTAATTTTAATATTATTATGTATAAGGTGTGATGTTTGCCCTGTGATTGAACTATGACCGGGATGTTCATTGAGGCACCCCTCAAACGGCGGTCATGCGGCTTGCCGGCGCCGGCGCGGGCGCGGGGAACAGGTGTAAACACACCATTACTCAGACTACAGCTTCCACATCTGCAGTCACATACCCAGAGTATGCATACTATAGTATGCACTCGCTCACTTTATGATTCAAATCATCCACGGATACCCTCTAGGTGAGACAGCGTGAGATAAGAAACTTTTAATATTTTGAAACTACGACCAGATTTAAGAAAGTGTTTTAGTTTTCAAATATTATTGAATCCTAAATGTATATTATTTAAAAAATAAATACTTATTAATCTATCATGATACAACTTTAGGATAGAATACAGGAAACTGTTGCCACTTGAAAATACATTCATTGTTTTTTATTCTTTAACAATGCCGTAATACGTTTCAAAACTGGATAAAGACCGTTCAAATGGTTAATGTTGTAACCGACTTTGGATTTGGAATATCCATCAGTATATCCCTCAAGTTATTGAAGACGTCCTAATATCAGGATACGACAGCTGTCGAATTGATGGCAACTCTGTTAGAGTTTAAGGTCAAGTGAAGTGCCTAGTGCTCACTACTGAAATAAATATTGACTTCATTATTGTTACAGCACTGAAGTTTTTTTAAAACGGGTCTTTTGTTAGTTGTCACGTTCGGAGCGCCTTGTAAAGCGAATAGTAGCCGTGTTATGAATATCGCTACGATATGGTGTACATTTCCGATGTAATGTATATCCATCCTTGGGAATACTGGACGTTGGTATATGTTTCATGTGCTAACCACTGTACCATGTGCTGTAGTAATAACATTATAGGTGTGACGTCATTGAATTGGACACCGTTATGGTAATTCATGCGGTCACCTGATCTATGCACGCATCGATCTATAGTGATATGATACAGTACATAATGCCAGTGGTATTAGCTAAAATGGATACTTCATTAATATTCATCATTATCAGGTCGTCCACAACAAGGCGGAACAAGGTACCCGCTCATTACACCCCGACCGCGCCGCGCCGGCCCCGTGTTTCCATTGATTATGCGATATCCAACCGTCTGGCCCATAATACCTCCATAAAGTATTTGAAGATATTAACCATTTGTGATTCTTGCTTCGAGAAAACACAATTTATTTCTCTCTTTAAAAAAATATTCCATAAAAGAAGGTATTCTTTTTTAGTCTTTCTGAACGTATTATGAAAATTTACTGACCGGAATTATTAAGTTAATCTTCAATCTCCATTGCGGGGATCTAACCAGTTTGAGAGGACTTTCCCTCTCTCCAAATGTTATTTAATGTTTTATTTAGTTCATTGCAGCTACACTTTCAAAACAAGCTAATTACTAATTCATAATTTTCTATAGGAACATTTTATCCACATACTAAAGCAATAAATTAAAAAAACTAAGACATGAAAATTTTACATAACAGATTAATTAATTATGTGACGAAATAAAATATTGTTGCTAGCACTAACTAACCTAAATATCTGAAGCTGCTGCACGGCGGCGGCGGGCGTGCCGGGAACTAACTCTTATAATAGTCGTGCCGGTTCAAACCAACATTTTGTCCAACATTACAAGGTGCGTAGGCCGTCTCCAGAAGTGGCAGCTTCCTCCATTACGTCACTACAGTGATTCACACAGTGTGCCGTCTTTGATATTGTCTGTTTTGGCTCCGTCCTCTCCGTAGCAGTGCGCCCTTGCCCGCGAAGAGGTATTTGTAATCGCTATAACTAACGCTGATGCATTCCAAGTGTCAAGTCAAAAACTTTATTTTCATAGAATTCATAAAGAAATGGCATGGAAACGTCAATATTCAAAACATAAGGTCACGCGTACTTATCGATACGTTTGATGCCTGTTCAAACCCTATCGGACCCTCCATGGGGAAGAATAGAAAAGAAACCCCTAATGGAGAGATTCCTTTTTTTTCGCGAGCACTTCTTAATCGATCCGGTATGATAATCTGGATAATGATAAGGATTGCAATGCGTTACTGTAGGCTGTAGAGGTAGGAAGGCGGGCGGTGGGGGGGGTAGCCGTGTCGCAGTGCATAGGGAAGAAATGTGAAAGTGTTCTCTACACACAATTCTAATATGAAATGGTATCAGATTATGCGAGCAAAGACTGCTGTTTGTGGGGAAATACGAAAAACAAATCCCAGCTTGGAACAATATTACTATTACGTCATTCCTAAAGTGCATTTATGTAGGGAGTGGGTTGCGCGCCATCTTTGTACGACTACATGCCTCTGTTGGTGATATGAAAAGCAGTTTTCTATGATGTAAATAATCAACAGCTGCTCGGAACTGTTGTGCAGAAACAAGTAACACGAGAAAATGGAGCACTGACAGTAGCGGCAATAACATGGTGTTAAATCATTTGCAATAATACTACGCCTCCCAATGAATCCGCCAGGTTTGTGATGCTGTAAACATGTCGTCCATTTACGATTTGCGTCACGATATAATTTTTATTTTTTATTTTTACATATACAGGTTGTCCGGTAATGAATGGATAACCTTGAAATGGGTCTTAGTAGACTATAGGGCATTCGAAAAAAAATTCAAATAAAACAAAACCAAGTAGTATAAAAAAAAAAACAAAACAAAAAAAACATTATTTAAAAAATACATATCTTTGATACTACTTGGTATTTTTTTATTTGTTATTTTTTTCCGAATGCCCAGTAGTTCTACTAAGACCCATTTCAAGGTTATCCATTCATTATCGGACACCCTGTATACTGTTGAAACTTATATTCACTTGTAGATTACATAAAGTTTTTGTATATACATACTAATAGTACTGGTTTTAAGTTATAAATTTGTTATATGCACCATTTGTTATTCTCTTAGTTGCATACACTTTTAGAATTCAAATATTTATACCTAAGGACAAAAGAATATCGTGAGCTATCCTAAGTAAATGAAATGTCAAGTAAGTGTTTCCAGACGTGTAATGAAACTTGGCAAAGGCAACACGAGACCGCGCTTATTTAGAGGCAGCGATGTGGAGCAGATGCCGCCCAAACAAATCTCAATATCTGGCATACCTATGAGTATGAATATTTATAACAGGAGAACGCATCGAGCGTTTCTCTGCACGGCTATAACACATCGAAAATAGATTGTGCGAACGGGGTTACACGCACCTGTTATTTGGCTTACGGGTGCGGCGCGGCGCCGGGACGGGG
Source organism: Chesias legatella (assembly GCA_947359385.1). Taxonomy (NCBI): domain Eukaryota; kingdom Metazoa; phylum Arthropoda; class Insecta; order Lepidoptera; family Geometridae; genus Chesias; species Chesias legatella. The sequence continues at coordinate 8,875,680 of OX375783.1, forward strand.
CCGGGCCGGGGGGGGGGGGGCGAGGGTGGCAGATTCATTAATAATGGCCCACAATGAGACGCCTTTATTTACGAGCTGCGGCAGTGGAGTCGAACCACATCGCACAACGCTCTGTTACGGAATCGAACACCGTATCAACAAGCGAAACCCCACTAATTAATATAAACAATCCAAGCTAAAAGGTGCAAGTTAATTTTAATACGTACTATTAACTCTAATCTGGACAATTGCTTTATTGTTAATCCGCATTTAGACTATATCCAAACCAAGCTTAATTCACAAGAATTAGACGCGTAATTGACTTGATTCCGTTCATGTCTCGAATCGTACCTTGTAAGGCAAACCGTGTTTCCGATATGTCCGTTCAACATCATTAGTTAACAATGTATTGTCATCCCCTCCTTATTAGTGAAGCTCACACTTTTTTCAGTGACATGGACGACGTTACACGAACACATTGAAATAGTCACGTCACCCAACAGTACTATGCGAATGACGCCATCGAGTTCACAATTCGTGCTACAGTGTACAGGTAGCTTAAAAAAATATATAAAAAAAACTATAAAACTATAAAAAAAAACTTAAAAACTATTCCAAAAACCTTGGAAGTAGAATATGTATATAATATCTAACTTTGTACATATATGGAAGAAGTTTAATTAATTATGTAGTATGGCACATAATGTGACTAAAAGATTCAAACTACTTCTGTGACCTTTCATCCGACACCCACATCTTTCAGTACAGCTGTCGTATCTACGTGTGAGACATACTTTCAAATATGTACTTGTGTACTACTAGGTACTTGTCCAGTCCATAGTATTTCTAAATCCTGGAATCAAACAATTTTTTTTTTAAATGTTAAATCCCCAAATAATACGTATAACGCGACGCGGACAAATCGTATGTTTTGTTTTGCAACAACCGTTGTATTATTTATGTGAGCGAAATCTTTGTATCACAATTTATTACACAAATAAACATGTATGTCGAGAACGTAAAAGCGATTGATGCCAGTACCCTTTTTTGTCCTGTATTTTATGAGCACGAAAAAATTTAAAAATCTAAGTCTCGGTGTAGAATTTGTGATGAGGTAAGCGACCTTAGTGCCACTTAGCAGGACGCTCTCGGCGCGCACACTGCTTTTCATATTACTTAGCGCAATTTGGGTAATAACTAGGTAACAGCTTCCGGCCATCTCAGTTTTAAGAACAGCATATAGCATTGGTGTAGTTTTTATCCCAATAATATTTATTTGTAATGGGATATGAGTCTGAATTTTCTAATACTTCAGTTTATTGGCTACAAAAATGTACGAACACATTCATCAAGACCAAAATACATTGGAGGGGTTTCGTGGATACATCGAGCTCCGACAGACTCCAATAGAAGTTTTTCATTTCCGCGCCTACGTCACAGTTGCGGAACCTATTCCGGCACGGGTATCACCGCAAGGTACCAAACGAAAATACGAAAAATCGGAAATCGAAAACACGTTACCCAAAGCATTATCTGTTTTCTGCTTTAGTTATAAAATGTGTACCATTTTATGGTAGATCTTATAAATAGACATGTTTAACATAAAAATCAGTTAATAGATTCGTTTGAATGAATAGTATAATGTCTACCGATTTTACTATTAAGTACTAATGATCTGATGATGAAGCTCCGAGGTATTGAAGTTTTTTTCAGCGGTCGACAGTAAATCTATGAAATTTGGTATTTTAAGTCGTTGAGATATATTAATGAAGAAATCCTTCAAACATGTCTTATTATATAAAATACTAGCTGTTGCCCGCAACTTCGTCCGCCCTTTTACCCCTCGGAAAAGTAGCCCAAGTTACTCCTTGTTATATCTGTAGGCTCCAGGACTTTCTGCCTTGCGGTTTGCAGGAGGTCCTGGGATATGGCCACGTGGCATGGAACTGTCGAAGGACGGTTCGTCTAACCTCTATCAGGTTAAAGCGGTACTCTAAAACCTCAGTAACAAGAGTAAGCGAATTAGTGGACTGTATTTTTGCGATTTGTGAACTTTGAACTGCGTATCCATATGGCAAGGTGGATATGGAAGGGAGCTGAGGAATTGGGAGAAATAGGAGGCAACGCCTTACCTTTATTCTGTTCCGATGATGCTCAGCTTGCTTCCGTTGTAGTCGGATGCTGGATTCCTCCGATAATTTGAGGTAAATGCCAGCCCGTACCAACACGTTTCCCCAAATCACCACGCTTGCGTATCCCACTGGAATGCTATCAAAGTCACTGAACGTAGTGTTTATGCACGATATTTTGTCCGATAATGTCCTGGTTTCTCGTTATTGTTCCAAGAAACAACGATATATATGCGGGAGTAGTATTTGCGGCGGCGACTCGAAGCAAGTCTTTCTTCAATATATCGGCGGCGGCGGCTCGAGCGCGACTGGCTAGGCGTTGCTATAGGATGAAGCGGGGGCGGGAGCGGGGTATGATTTTTTCTATTCCTACTTCAGTGTCAAATCGAGTGAACGTATAATATTTTAGTCTATGGCGGTAACAATATCGGCTATCTATCAGTCAAAATCCCGTCAAAATCGGTCAAGCCATTTCAGAGATTAACCGGAACAAACAGACAGACAGACAAAATTTAAAAAAATGTTGTTTTTGTATATGTACCGTGTATACATCCATATATAAACTTAGGAAAAAGCGGTTATTTTAATATTACAAACATTCCAATTTTATTTACGTGTATAGATATCCGACATGTACTCTTTTTTTACATTTGGCAGTAAGTTAATGTTAGGAGGGTGTTATGTGCGCGCACATAGTTTAATTCTTAGAACGCTGTAATAGGATTTGCTGAATAGATTCCAGTAGGCAGGCAGTATTATGAAATCATTTAATATAATGTGTTACGTCTAAAGAAGCTTTCAAATTTTAAAATAACGTTTTCGCTTTTCTATTTTGCTAGGAGATTTAATTTATATGAAACAAGCTTGATACAAGAGAGTAAGTGCGCTGTTTCAGTTCTCCGTTGAACCCGCCGCCCGCCGCCCCTCGTGAAGGATTCTCGTTACAAGTCATTAGCTGCACTCTTGTGTCGGTCAGGATTTTACTGTTGAATTATGTTGGTAAACTTTAAAACGTTTAAAAACCTTATTAGTAACAATTAAACGACATAGCGAGAATATTAGTCCTATAATTTCATTTATGTTAAGCTGTCGTAACTGACTTTGAAAACCTTCAGGACAAAAATCACAAGCGTATCTCGATTATTTTCATATCATTGCTCTTAGTAAAGAAATAACTTACTTCAAGGAATGCCTGTTCAAATTTACAACAATAAAGTACGGGTATACTATCGAAATTGACAGTTTCTGAACTCATATCCGCTTAATATAGCATAGTTAGGTACCATTACATTTTCCATGACCGGTTTTTTTTTATTTGCAGCATTTTTGTCTGAAAGAATCAAGATAATCTTCTTAAAGTGGCTACCGTACTATGTAAACCAATAATTCATATGGAATCGTATAAATGTCGGTCCGAGAACATTATGAGAAAAAGCAAAAATAATAAATCAGAGAAGTGATGCGTCCGTACTTGGAGCGGGATCGGCCAATTACCGCGATGCGCTCCAAAGAAGCTGAGTAGTTTCTAAATTCTTCGTTTATTTCAGTTAATTGGGTATGTGGATGCGCCGCGCACCGCAGCGGTCAGCCGACCGACAATCCGAACACATTTCTTAGCGAAATCTCGGGCCGAAACGGTGCCCTCGCTAATAAACCACACCATTATAACGTTTACTTAGAATGTGAGAGCGTGGTGGTCTAGTGGTACTGACCTCCGAGTTTCAATCCGGAGGTCGCCGGTTCAAATCCCGACCTGCACCTATGAGTTTTTCGATTGAAAGATTTATGTGCGCAATACCACGTTCTCAAAACGGTGAAGGAAAATATCGTGAGGAAACCGACATGTCCTAGAACAAAAAATTCGAAGACATGTGTCGAGTGCACGAAAGGAGCCTCTTTGAGGCGCACTTACAATCCTTTCACCACACTGGTTTGACAGAACCGGTGACTCGAAGAAGAAGAAGACCTAGAATGTTTCTCAAACGTTGTATCGATACAGTTGAGCCGATATGATATCGACACGCGGACAAACGTAATGTTTCCATTTCAGACGAATGCATAATATCTGTCTAATAATGACACAGAGACGATCACAACAAATTCTGAATGTCTTTTGAAGCGAGTTTAACTGAATTATGTATAAGCTCATAGCCTTGACAATATATTCCAATATGGCATTACTGTGACACAATTGGCCGTTCCGAACGTGATGTCAGCCACTTTTTCGCTTACGATAAATAAGTGTTCGTGCCCATGACTTCGTATGCGTTTAACAAAAATTTCAAATTCAAAGCATTTATTGTACCAATTTGTTACAAAGATCTTAATATAGGGTACACTTTAAATTTAGTTTAAGTCTACTGTGAAAATTGCCAACTTGTACAATAATTGCTTACTGACAAACATAAAACTTGATTTTACCGTACGCACTATTTAAAATTCTCCTTTAAAGGCATATCATATAACAGCTAATCATCCAAATCATTATTCTAGGATCAGGTTTTTGGGCTGTGCGTTATCATCAGACAGTTAGTCAGTCGACTGTACGAAAAAAGAAGGATAAAGTGTATGTGGGTGCTCAAACGGTGACGATTTGAATGGTACAGGAAACTCGGCGCGTGCGCAATAATCTGATGCGGAGATGAGCCGCGTGGGCGCACCGCCAGCATATACACCGAACAATTGACTCCAGTATGGCAAGATTGCGAACGACACCTATATAACCGGTCACTGACTCGGTCCAACAAGGATAATAATAAGCCTGAGTGCCTTCTTTGCCCCCCCCGTGTTTGCACAATGACGTCTGTACATTATCTTACTGTAAACAGTTTGTTCATTTCATAATCACTCCATTGATAAAATTGTTAACGGACTAGATAAAGATTCTTCCCCATGGAGGGTCGGATAGGGTTTGAACAGGCATCAAATAAGTACGCGTGACCTTATGTTTTGAATATTGACGTTTCCAAGCCATTTCTTTATGAATTCTATGCAAATAAAGTTTTTGACTTTGACTTTTGACTTTTGATAAACTAGTTTGACTCATATGATATTGTGGATGTATAATGTGAGATTCTTAAACATAGCGATCCAAAGCCCCATAAGTTTGTGTGTTAAGTGGTGCGTAATACAAGTAATGAACATCTTTAGAGGATTGTTCTCCAGTCCCAAACGTGGGCACATGTGTAGTGACTGACTCTTAGTGTGACTGAGTATGTACTTACGTGTATCTTGTGCGGTGTGAGAATTGCGTTCGGCGTGGGCGCGGGCGCGGGCGCGGGCGGGCGCAGTCCACTTTTTGCGGGCACGAAATGAACGGCGGTTCATTGAACCCCATCGCCTGTCTCGCCGCCGAATTTCGCCAACTGAGCGCATCTTCCAGTCGTTTTGTTGCATTGCAGTTTTTATCCGATTGTGATATTGTATATTTGTATTTCTTGATCATGTTTAGCCCGTATGGCTCATACTTTTTTATTAAGAACCTTGTACTTGTATTGACATTTGTTATACCGTTCCCATAAAAGGAAAAACATATAAGACTTAACTGTTTTGTAATACAAAAATAAAAATGTTTATTGACTTAATATTTAAAAATATCAATTTCCAAAACACCTTTTAAGTATAAAATACTTGTATTAGGTGATTTCGATCTTCCTTATATGTTTATTTAATTTAACTATAGTGTCTTAAACAATAAACATTTATTATAATACAAGATATAAAGAAAAAAGTAAATGAAACTAACAAAATCAGCACGAGACAAAAGTAATATAAAAGAGGGTACTTAAAATTTTAATTTTAATGTGTGTTGTGCGTGTTTAAATGTTTTTTGCACTTTAATTAACTTCAGAATCCGCAGAAGTTTCACTTTTTTTTTTTTTTTTTTTTTTTTTAAGCTATTGCATAGCTTCTATCGCGGGCCTTGAGCGTGGAGACCGAATCCAGAAATTCCGTAACGAAAAAAACCTAACACCCCCCACTCCGACCGGCACAGCGGTGATACTTTTTAGTTTTTCCATCTATCGATAAATACCAGAACTTTTAATGACTCTTTGAAATATCACGCGCAATAGCTTTACCGCGGCAGTCTCCGAGTGCCACACGTCTTTTTTTTTGCGATTTAATATAGTATAATAACGTATTGATATTGTATATAAGAATGGGAATCGTACTAAGTGTAGTAGTAGTTATGATGTCAATAAGCTAACGGCTGGATTAGTTGCTTGAGTGCTGATAATGGACAGTGGAACGGTGCGCCGCCCGGCACCTGCACCGGCACCGGCTCGGTACAGCTGTCGGTGTGGTTACTAATGTAATGCACACGTTACACGTGTAATAACACGTTCACGATCAGAGCAATGAGAGCCGCTTCCGTGCCTCCTCTGGTCATGTTTTATCCGGCGTGTGTTTGGAAGGAACCCTCGCTGCTCAACTGTACACGAGGCAACATTCACTCACATTTACTATGAGGAACTGGCCCTAATAGAAGATTATGTGCAATATACATTCAGAACGCGGTATTATAAAGCTTATATCAGAGCTATGTTGGACGGCTATAGATAAATAATAGCATATGGGGCTTGCTATATTCCAAGACCTAAAAAAAACATGAAATCAAGATAGATAATTTGATCTGCACCATTTGGATCAACCTTCTAAATTTGAGTAAGAATACGTAACAATAGACTGGCCTTGTGTCGGACATTGCCCACGATTACAACAGATTACTTTGCAGCCGAGCATTATTTAGATGATAGACACGAAAAAACTAAATACTTGCGCCAAAATGAATATAAAAAGTGTTTAAACGAGCTTTTAGACGTCACGCTCGATGGCGATGGCAACAAAAACCAGCAGCACACGTCGTATTCCGTGACTCCGCTCCACCGTCCGTCTGTCCGTCTGTCCGTCGCTCGCGCCGCGCCCGCCCGACCGCATCAGTAGCCGTTTCAAAGCACTCGGGATAGTGTTTGAACACGCGTCAGACTTAGCGATAAGTATGCCTGACCTTATGTATTGAATATTATTGACGTTTCCCAGCCATTTCTTTATGATTTCTATGGACATTATGTTTTTGGACTTGAACTTTGACTCAGTATTGCTTGTCTAAACACTTTATGAAACGCATTACAGTACAAATGCAATTTGAAAGAAAATTCTGTACTACAAAGGATAAGAAAGAAAAGATTTATATTATTCATTTTATAAGTTTTGACACCTGACATAATTCTTTGCGTAACTTGGTATTTTTATATGGATGAATGTATGTAACACACCATGTGGTTCTTTGCTATATAACCTAAAAGGACTATTAAAAAGCTTCAGCTCTCGTTTTATCGAAAGCAGAGTAAAGGCTGTTGAAATAATACCATTGGGTACATTAAATGAGAGTGCATATTGCTTTGTGCCGGCATGCGCCAGCGTGTCCTCGGGCGGGTCACGCGCTGAACGCAAACCCGTTTCGCGGCGCACTTTCGCCGCACTTCGGTTGTGCCAGAGTTTAAATCGCCCACTCGCTTGCTGCCTGCAATTCTTCCTCTAACGCCGCCAGATTTGCTGGTCATCCTCACTGTCATATCCTCTAAGTATTCCTTTGTCCTTGTCGGTCGTATGTTTCTGATTCCGCTGTTTTTCGTTAAAATATAGATTGAACAAAGGGAACCTAGTCTAGACAAGTTACTATATGATTTGATGACCGACTAAAAGTGTCCATGGAAGCGGGCGCGGGCGGTAGCAGTAGTGTGACAGTAGGGTAAAGCTAGCAACTGCATCGGGGGAAAGGAAGCGGCGCGGCGCGTCGCGTCGCGCGATGTGATAAGGCAGGCGGCCGCGGCCGGCCGGCTGGCGTCAGTTGCGCGGGGTGGGGTGCGCGGCGCGGGGCGGGGTGCGGGGAGGAGGGGTGCGCGCGCACCGGCAGCAGCCCCCGCGCCGCTCGCCTCCCGTCAGTCGCCCGCCGACTCTGCTTGTGCTTGTGTGACTCGCGCCGCGCTCCGTCCGTGCCCCGCACTCTCACTCACTCGTGATCCGAACACGACGCGCGCCGTGCCGCCCCGCGCCGTGCCCGCCCGCGATACGTTACACCTCACCTTACGTGCTACTTGTTATGTGTTTAAACTTTTGGACATTCACTACTCCCTTACCCGGCTTGTTTACCCCTCATCATGTAAGTGTTTCGCTCATTCTATTACAATGCGGCATGGTCTCGTCCAAATTGGGAACTCACGTCCAAGTGTGATGCCTCGTGGAAGTTTGTGCAGTATATAGTCAGTGCATCTGGCGGACGTGCGTGCGTCATACGCCACGTTTTAGTGCTCAATATTTTGTGTTCGGGAGTTGTAACACGGGACAGTTTCCGAAATTCTACGGAAAAGTTTTCAACAATTGGAGCGGGCGGTATGTTTGTCACGCCAATGTCATCCGCTCGCTCCGGTGGTGATACTGTGCCGCATGAGAGCTATCGCTTGGTGGAACCCTCGTTACGAAAGGGCCCTGCTTCCCGACAAAACCCCCAAAGTTAAAGCTTTCATCAATATCGCCTGTAACGTAAAAGTTGTGCTAAGTAGAACACTTCTCTAATCCTACGTGAAACTTTTTCTTATTACTTACCCGCATTTAATATTGCGTCACCAGAAGTTGTTCCAACAATATCGGTCTTCGCTTGCATGCCCAATTTAAACTTATTTTAATTATTTAAGGAAAAAGCTCAAAAGTATATTTCCATTTTATTGAAGTTCACACAAATGATGTTATGACCTATGATAATATGAATAATAATATGGACCCGTTTTCATATTTTCTTTACCTTCATGAGTCTGATTATATTGTTTCTTAGGTTTCCATAATGTCACTAATTTTGACCCTTGCTAAAAAATCGTTTTTGCCATATTAATCTGGTCAAAATGTTTTTGTTAGATACTTCGTTTAGCATAAAAAGAAGTAAGTTATAAAAATCACATAATTTAATATCATATAATCGCTAGATTTCATATAAGGATTTTTTATTCAACAAACGTTTGGGGTAAGTATATTTCTTACGTGTTCTCTAATCTATTAAGAAAGTGTCTAAAACTGCTGATGAACTGTGCGTGGTTCCGGACCTGGTGCCACTTCTTCAGATGATGTTTGTTGCTAGCAGCGGACAAAACTGTGGTCTCAACTCGCGATAAGTCCGCTCTGTCCGAATTGCCACTTGACATTGACAGCTGTGTTGACAGGTGCGTTCGGAAATCGAACGCCACAACTCAATACAAATGTTTTAATATAATTTATATCATAAAAATATGAATCACAATGTGGTATTATCGTAGCTTTATAATTAGTAAAATATTACAGTCACTAGATTATTAATAATACACGCGCTCATATAATTATGTTGAAGACTTGGTCCATTAATCCATAAAGTGAACTTTGACATAATATAGCGAAATTCATTGTGTAAATTCAACATAGATTAAACAACGCAGTCTGGATGACGTAACTACAAATTCATTCGTATGATGTCATATTAGCCAGACAATAAAACGTGTAGCCAAAATTACCAAAGTGGACAATTCCAAAGTTATAAACTTAATGAAATTGTGGAAATCAGATGAAGAGACATCGTCAAAATGGTGTGCATATTCACTATATATTCCGTGGTTTATTTGCACCGCTTCTCAACGAAGGGAGGGTAAACGTTGGCTACCTGCTTCTAACAATAAAAAGCGTTCGTCAATAAAGGGTCCGCTCCACGCTATTATTATTTGTCGGATTTTTACTATTAACCAATAAACTATTATTTGAATTGAAATCAACTGGGAACCCGCCAACGTTTGCTTATTCGAACGTTTTTTAATTAGGTATACTTTATATAGAATTTAGTTTTACATTAATATTACAATAAAATGGTTTCGGAAACCCAAAAGTGAGTGCACTGGAATAACTAAACAAGATCATAATTATCTTACCCCAGATAAGCTTCTTAATATCGTTATCTTATCTTAAATTTCCTCAGTGTAACTCCTAATCTAACATTACATTACACTTATACACTGATATAGTTGCCAAAAAACTAAAATACCAGATGCGTAAAGATTTGGAAAGTTGAAATAAAATGTCTAAATCTCTATGAAGTAGTAAATGTCAGCCGATTTTAGTAAAGCTAAAATTATGCAGAAAACAAATGGTATGATGTTGATCAGGTTTCATCAAAACAAACCCACCAATAGTATTGCCTTTAAATCTAGCTTTCCACTTCCTCGAAATAATTAGTACAAGAGATTAATAAAACAAAATGTACTAACAAACCCAATTTCTCTTTGTCTTCTAAACTCAAAGTGTAACCGAAGTGAATTCCAGCACACCTCTATATATTCACAAAAGATATATACACGTGAAAACCAGCAAAAAGGGTTACAATATTGTAAAGTGCAACGTTTGCTCTCATTCTTAGCCGTCGTCATTATTTAGTAGTGTTTTATTTGTTGTCGATGAGATCACTTTAATGTCGGTATTCCGGCGCGATAAGGCGCGTGCACATTAACGGGCGCGCACTCGCTGCAGCGATAGCGTCGGAATCGTGTCATTTGCGCCTCGTCTATTTAAGCCGTCGCAAATTTTTCGCCTTCCTCGCTAATTACCAGTCCACCGTCGCGTCGCCCCCCCGACTCTGCTAAATGTGCAATGTACACGTCCCGAATACGAAAGTGGATATCTAGGTTCCGAAAGATCGACTCGCATTCAAACAATAGCCTTTGTTTTTGGCTGCAACTGTTTTACCTTTATATCCGCGTACTTAAATATATTATTATACAGGGTGTCCGGTAATGAATGGATAACCTTGAAATGGGTCTTAGTAGAATTATTGGGCATTCGGAAAAAAATATCAAATAAAAAAAAAAGTACTATAAAAAAAATAAAACAAATAAAACAAAAAAAAACATCGATATTATTTAAAAAATACATATCTTTGGCACTACTTGGTTTTTTTTTATTTGATATTTTTTTCTGAATGCCCAATAGTTCTACTAAGACCCATTTCAAGGTTATCCATTCATTACCGGACACCCTGTATAATGTTGTATTGTTCGCATCGGAATATTTAATTTTGGTAATTGCATTAACATAGCATATCGATCGCTATTTTTAATAATCGTTTGACACTCACAAGTTATTATTATACAAACAAATTAGGATAAAGTAATGTCTTTTCCCTGATGAGGTGAACCAACACAACATAGTTGCATAGCGTCGTGTTACAAATAACAGCCAGTGACGTCACTGCAATGCCGCCACAAATATATAACTAACGTGGACACAGGGAAATTGAAATGAGTAAATTTCAAAGCGTCATTTTATTGAGAGAATTAAAATAATCACTTTCAATAAATTGTCCTTGAAGATCCTATAACGATAGATAAAGTGTGAGTTGCATTCATCACTGCTAATCAGTTTAGTTAGACCTATGAAGATAACTCTGTTAATTTACCATTGCTCAACCTGCTCACTGTCCATGTATAACCAGATTTCAGCATTTTAAGATTTAGATAGGCTTTTCGAATCCTCGTCATAATGAAATGCCATTTTCTTGCCGTGTTCTTGACACGGTTAATATTATCAAATATAAATACACTCAAATTCTACAAATATGCAAGACAATAAAAAAAATATATAATGTCGCATCACATAGTCAAATTCAATGAAGCGTCGGGCAGCCTCAGGCAGGCTGCACAGAGCGAGAGTGCGGTGTTATCGTGTTCAGTGAACCAAGAACGGACTTGAGATCGCTGATGGGGAGTATATTTTGGCAAGACTGCGGTAAGCCCGACCTACCTGAGCAAGGTCACCGCGACCATGACCACTTTCCGGCTGTCTCAAACGGCCTTGACGCTGACGCCTGGACAACTTTTATCGTCCACCGGCCAACGCTTTGCGCTAGCCGGCACATAGCACATAGCCGTTGATAACAAACTTTAGCACGATGACGTAACACATCAGTTCCAGATCAGTCAGATTTGCCATTTAATGTCAACTACTAATAATTTATTGTGTGATTAGCCAATGTCTAATTCAAAATGGACAGACATAATTTACCGGTGAAGGTAACGAATGAAACGTACGGTATTGGACGGCGAACACTTGCATGGCCTTTACCCCGATTTCTGACGAAATTAATTTGATCACATACTCCTTTGTGCAAAACCTTCTATTTAAATAATAGTAAAAGGAAACCCAAACCTTTGATAATGAGAACGTTCTCTTTTAAGTTTCAGCATAATTTTTTTGTATTGTATAATGTTATTTAATTTAAGTATTTACTTACAGTTGCACAATATAGTCATTAAAGCTCTTGTCGTATGTATCCAGGCGAGCTTGTCGCGTCCTAATTTGTCTTGATAGCTCAGTGGCAAGAGCGCCCTCAAGCGTGTGGGAGTCCCTGGTTCGAATCCCGGTCAAGACCGAGGATGCGATCAAGCTGTCTGGACATATTTCCCTTCAAATTAAACAAAATTGTTTACCGTTTCGCTATTGCTGCTAAATTAAAAATGATAAATACTTTAATGGTAACTTGATCGAATCGGCGATCTCACAAAGGAGCGCGCTCGACTGTTTTTCTGCCTCCCTTGTCCCCCCCCCCACCCCTCACCCCCCCGGTCCTCTTCCCAGACCGACCTCACGAGATTCTTATTTAGATTCGCTTCCGTGTGATTGCTCTTGGTAATCTTTTCACTGGGTTATTGAATGTCTTCCCGGTGCGTGTCGAGCAAGCACCAAATGAACTCGAGCTATCACTTCACTGCCGACTTGAGATAATCGGCCTCATTTTTATTCTGTAAAGGAAATGACATCACCCAACTAGTTTTGCCGTATGTTCCCACTGCAGTGGCACAGACCTCCGCCGACCCTCGACAAGCTGGAGTGGATGTGCTTTACTACTGGACCTCATTTTGGATTAGAACATGTTACTCGTCATTGTTTTTTGTTCTAAAACAAGTCATTATGTTCTAATTATTCCGTCACCGTTTGGGAAAAATGGCGCACATATTTTTTTTCGAACGATTGATGCATATGTGCAATGTATTTGAAAAAAAAAAACCTTCTCACTGAAATACAGGGTCCGAATCTCTAGGCGACTCTCTCGTAAGCTCGCCCCCTAGCTTACCCGCCACAAACTTTCTCTGCTTAGTAGGATAATTTATTATCTCTCCACTCATTCTTCTCTAATTTGGGGTCGTATCATTTTTGAAGCCGTTAGAAGTATATAGATATTTTCTATATTTTTCATTTGTACAAACAATCAAATCAGTTGTTTAAAATTCAGTATTCTATACTGGGCAGTCAGTCAGTTATACAAGCGTTTATTAGCAAATATTAATTTTCGATATTGAACACAACGTTCCATTTAGATTCAGTTACATAGTTCCTTGCAGAGAACAGGCTCGCAGTGATAACTTTAATCCGTGGTACAAATAACTTTATTACTTGAATTTTCATTGACCAATCATGAAAACTTATTTTAAGACAAGACCATTCTTTTAAATTTCATCTGTATCTTACAAAAATATAATAATAGAAACCTTTTTCTGGCTGCATTGCCAAAATTGAAATCTGTGATACGGTCGACGGAATCCAATAAAAACTCGGTTGCATCTACGATGAAAATAAAATTTGGAAAGATTTATGCATAGTGTTGAGCGCTCGGCTCGGCTCGCTGCGTTGCCGCACATTGAGCTATTTTCAACCGGGTTATGCTTTAAATAGCGCATTACGATAGGATTTAGTTTCACGTGTTTTCCCCTGTTCCCGGCGTCGGCGTCGGGTCGTTACGTTTCCACTGGCGGCGCCCACACAATGAGTTTTTGCACGAGATCATTCCTCTGACACTTATTGGCGTTATCTTTGTGGAACGGCTGAACCCTTCCTGAGTCTCGCAGTGATTTTTTCGAGATCAGATCAGTGCTTACTTTTGATGAGCTTGTCCTCATTTCACATTGTACGTATTGTGTTCATACATTGCGGAGTTGACATTTGAGCAACGTGCTAGTTATAACCGCCGTTGAAGAAGCGTGACTATTGTCGGTGCGACACACCTGTTTATTGCTCATAAACCAGTAGGTTATCCATTTATAAAATTATACCCGTCAACTAAGTAGTTATTCATATTGCTGCATATGATATTATTCTATACATAGTGCTCAAGATATCCCTTGCTTGTATATGTCGTTATGTTCTCTACGCTATAGCGCTAGGACTCCTTACGTTTGTTGTCATTGGTCACTGTCATGGTCGGAAAATCCTCCGTGTTTGATGGCGGGGCAGCAGGTTCGAGGCGACGCTCTAGAGGCAGGTACTAAAAATCTGCCCAGCATCCAGTTTAAAATTTGGATAACAGCTAATTCCTCTTCGCACTTAGTTTACTTTGTATAATGTCGCTGGCTAATAACAACATAAGATAGAGATCGCGGAACATGACATTGTTGTAAACGTGCCTGGTGGGTCGTGTGGAAGCGGGCCTCGCTTGGTAACCCGGTAGCCGCTAGAGCTTGCCTCCTCTCGGAGAGTAACCAGTGTGTTTTGTTGTTCGCAGAGTTGAGCCCCGCACAGCACCGGCTTGCTCGCTGACCGCCGAGCCGCTAATCTAGCTTGTTTCGCGCCCCACCGTCGCCCGCCCCGATCCGCACCGGCCGCCGCCGCCGCTATGCTCGCGCACCAAACACCGCTCGCCCTCCACTAAACCGATCCGTCGACAACGATCGGAACGCGTGTCATAACAATAATTTAACACTCGCCTGAATAAGCTTGCAACGTCGGTGTCTTTAATTCTAACTTAATTGTAAGATTAATCGATTAGTGAGTAGGACCGCGCGCGTGCGAATCTCCGCGGTGCCCCGGTGCGCGTACAGGAGGGTGTGTGTGTGTGTGTGCGCGTGTGTCCAGCCGCCAGCAGCGGTGCGCCACCCGGCTTATGCGCCGGAACAACGCGTAACAGCGCGCACGTCTTCCCTCCGCTGAGTGTTGAGTGTTGTGCCAACGATGGCCACCATGGTGAACATGAATAGCCTCCTGAACGGCAAAGACTCTCGTTGGCTGCAGCTCGAGGTGTGCAGGGAGTTCCAACGGAATAAGTGCTCCCGACCGGACACCGAATGCAAGTTCGCTCACCCCCCGGCCACGGTCGAGGTGCAGAATGGAAGGGTCACCGCTTGCTACGACAGTATTAAGGTAAGTCATTCACATACACACTTATTCATGTTATGTTTACAGACGTGATTATGTTATATGTCGGTTTGCAAATTTGAAAGCGTATGCAGCTGCGACTTTCCGGTTGAACGAGAGCAACCCCTCAAGGCGACATTTCGCCGCCGTAGCCGCCGCCGCCGTCCGCTCGCCGACCTCAATCCCAAGGCTAGCTTGGGGTGACGTCACCGTCGCCGCCGCCACGGCCGACACGGCCGACGTTCGTCTACTATTGTATGAGAATTGGTATCGCGCTAACAATGAGCAGGACGATGACTCTACCACCTCTACTTAGAAACTACGTTTCCACACGATTCAACAAACTAAGGACAAATCTGTATTGTAACTGTGTTCATTTCTACAAGACATTTTAGAATCCGAAATCGACAGAAACAATTTATAGTAGTTTACTCCATAGTAAGTAGAATAGAATATTTGAAGCGTGTCGTGAAACACGAATTGTGCAAAATTCAAACCGGTTTATTGGCAAGTTTGTTCGCTTTATTACATTACAGCATTATCAGCCGGGGTGACGTGATAACGTATAGATATTTCGGCCAAAATGGAGGACGATAAAAATTAAAACCGAAATGTAAACACACCTACGCGTCCCGTTGCATCGCTCGACGCCGCCGCGATGCCGCCACGATGCCGCCGGCGGGGGCTTATCGCGATCATGCCCCTCCGTACAATTTACAAATACATATACTTATCTACCGCCGCGCCGCGAAATTAAAGCAGATTGTTGCGCAACTGAAAATTAAACTGAACGCTATTACCACTCTCCAGTGCGGTATTTACTTAATCAACAAACATGTATAAGCGTAGTGCCTCGCCAGGATTCGATACAACGTTACCTAAACAATGAAATTGAGATAAACGAAAGGCACTTTTCATTTCTTAATATTTCCCTTCGTATTTTCCTTTGATGCTCGGCTGAATAACGCGATCAAGAGATAAAACGCACGGGGATCGGGACCGGCGCGGCGGCGGCGCTTTCTCAGCGAAGGTTCCCGTCTGCCGCGTTATATTCAATATTAGATACGGCCCGGCCCGTGTTTGTAACGTTACTTCTGGCGACTTTGAAATTCTCCATGGCCTGCAGGCGGCGCGGCGGTCACGCGACCGACTGTCCCGCCCCGATTACTCATATTGAAACATATATTTAAAACCTACAGTTTCGCAGTATCAAGTCAGTAAGATAGTTTTTTGGATTTGGCATTATTCCATGTACACTGAATGTTTCGCAATATATTTCTCACATCACCTAATTATAATCGCAGTAGTTGATGGGAATTATTTGAGTGCAGACGATGCTACCAGTACTGTAAAGATCAGTGCGGTAATTTGGTTCAAGCCAGGCATCATGTTTGCCCGAGACGGTAAACAATAGGCGGGAGTATATTATGCGGGCTTTGTGCATCGGGGTATCGCACCATCGCGCCTGCTCGCTCTATACGGCACACTACTCACAGTGCCCACAGTGCCCACAGTGCCCACAAGCCTCACATGATCTCGTTGAAACGCGCTTATATAAATATTACAAGTACTTAAACACAACAAAACCAAAACACACGAAAATAAATGTCCCAAAATCTCCGCCGCTCCCTATTTCTCGTTTGCTTACACCAGCAAAACCGCACTTGAGTGGAATAGAAACTTTAAATAATCTCCCGAGTTGTGTATAGTGTAGCGTACGTCGCGTCTGTCGCTCAGACGGACGCTAATCTGTGCGATAAAAACCATCTCGTTGGAGGATACCGCTTATACTGTTGACCGGCGATGAAGCGTTCAGATATTTAACTGAGAGGACGAAAAAGTAAACAAGGTCTTTGTGGGGGCGTACTAGTACTCTTTGAGAGACTGCGCCCGATCCGCTGGCCGACACGACGCCCGCCTGAGCCCGCCCGCCCGAGCCCGCCCGAGCCCGCCCGCCTAATCGGGTAAAGCGAAAAACTTGGTTCCTCCGCTATTGGAACTTGACTCGTTGTTTGTTGCGCTCTCTCCAATACACGTTATTGTAAATACAATCACATTTATTGTCTGTATGGGCGAAAGTAATCAGAATCGAGGTCCTTATCTTGCCCGAGTGATTTCAGAGACTATATCAGTGACATATATAACCATTTAAGGATTCAGGAGCCAGGAAATCAACTTTATTCCCATCCCAACTAGTCAGGTGGGGACTAGGTGATGTAATCTCGGCGAAAGTTGTCACCGCTCCTCCGACAGACGTAATCGAGGAGTGATCAAACAAACTCGCGATGCAATGCCCTCCGCCCTCCGCCCGCCGCCCGCCGCGCGGCGAGGGCGAGGGCGAGGGCGTGCGTCTCACGTGATTAAGTCTTCATTACACGATATGAGGAAGGGTTCATATTTGATTAGGCGACTTGTTGTGTTGATTAAACGGAGCCTTATTCACTTACACCTCCCGCGCGACACATCCACCTGCGGACGATGAGAAACATCAATGGATCCGGATTTGGAGGATCGCGTCACCGACTGTTTCTGACACATTAATATAACCTCGGAACACTGATCGCTACTTACAAGAGTAAAGCTCAAAACGCCTACGGGCTTATCATAATATAAATAGGCACTTCGTCTTCGTGGTTCCTACTGAGGTTGCATCAATTTGCTCAATAGAGCTGTGGAGTTCGAGGCGTCGATTATGTCATCCGTTTGATTCGGTGTTGACTCAACCGCTTGTGAAATCAACCAGACGCGACGCGACGCGTGACTTCATTTCAGAATGTTTTTGTTACATTTTGAGTTATTGATTTGCTCCAAAACGTTCCGAGTAACTGGACTGCTGTAATTGTTACGTGATGAAAAGTTAGCGTGTGTTCACCTTGGATTACACCATATTTTCATTTAGTGGCTGAAATATAACATAATTACACTTACCTATGGCACGTATTGCAACAGCGCAAAAGCTCGCGCTGTCGCTAGTGTCGAATACGATTTGTTTACTTACACTCAACTATGTAAAGTATTTGTTTGATGTATATTTGATATCGATATTAACTTTATTCCACAAAACCATTTCTTTAATTATATCTTGAGTTAAACTAATCGCAGCAGCATTTTTAGGCTCTGTATGTTGTGGGTTCTGTTCCCATCCAGGAAATACATTTTAGATGACGCATTGTTGTACTGTCATCACAATTATTATATCATTTATTTGGTTTCCATATTCCATAACTTTGCTTAATTTGGGGCTGTGTGAATTGTCTAAAAAACGAAACCATATTAATTAATGCCGTCATACCCGCCATGAGCCATGAGCCCATCTAGTTTTACTTTCCTAACATACTTTAGCTTAGGATATTTTAATAATCATACCCTGAGTCGAGCATATTCACTAACGGCTACACAAAATGTTAGGCCGGGGACAAAACGGGATCTTTCATTTAGCCCGAGTATCTTACTACTATCACTAATCTAAATATTGAGCTGTACGATGATACAGTTAAAAGACGATTTTTATTCAAACTTCATACCAGGGTTTACGGGCTTGAAATCAAAATTATTAGTATTATAAGTAACATGTATTATATTTAAGTATTTGTTAATGTAAGATTTTGCATAACTGCACATATTAAGTTTATTTATAAGCCAAAGGCACTGTAGTGAAAGTGTGCGTGGGCGGGTGGGTGCATTTAAACTTGTTCCCAGAGACTGCGACGTGGGTAGTGATTCACAGTACATATACGAGTATATTGTAATCTGTGCCACGGCAAACATTGATAACAGCCCCCTCTCCTCCCCCCCCACCCACGCTCACCCAAATATACTTTTAAGGTAATTTAGAAACATGGCAACATTACTAAATAAATTATTTTACATATTCATGCGACTACTCCTCAATGACTTAATATGGTATCATACAATACGCAACTTGGTTAAAAATAACTGTCCCTTTATTGATACAACCGCGTGTTTAAATTAATTGAAATAATTTAACAATATTTTCTGTAAAAGAATATCGCCATTGCAAGTACCAAGTTAGTGAAGAAACCACGGCAAGCTATCAACACCTATATATATCTTGCAAGTCAGACAGAGCTATGAAGCTGTAAATAACAAAAATATATTTTTAACGTCGTAACTCGTATTTCAATACCATGGTTAGCATGGAACGCGGACATAGAAAAGCACAATCTAGCACAATTTGTCACAAAATGTCGCATACGGAATAGCGTCCTTTCCAAACCGATTTGTTATTTGCAACACCCATTCATCCCATAGTTTAATGTTTGCCGAGTTAACGTACAGACAGAATCCGAAATTAGCAAAGTGGCACGGAGCCACCGTTCATGGAAAGAATATATCACTTCCAGCAATCGGGGAACTTTGGCGAATGCACGCAGCATTGTACAACTTTACTGTCCCATTTCGATTATCTGTATAACCTACTGCAAACAGACTTAAGTGCCAGCTCGAAATAGACCCTCCAACGAGTACAACCCGCCTCGTCTAACCCTTGAAACCAACGAAAATGGCTTTGACTAAGTTTGATCAACCCGACTCCAAACACAAATAAGAGAACTGCACCATCAATGTGGTCCACAGCAAATTATATTTCGTTTGATTTCCAAATTTAATGATTTTCCTGCAGCATTTCCTATTATTATCCTTACATAAACTAACAAGTAAATAAAGTTAACGGAAAAATACTGACCGCGAATCCAGCCCTAAGTGAAGGCTAGGGCTGGCAAGAGACAAACATTTCTGGTAGTCAACTTTCGTATTCGACTGTAAATCGTGATCTCGACCTTTATTATTTTAAGTCTATAAAGAGAAAAATATCAAAGTCGTCATCATCGGAGGAGTAGTTATCTTACTGGAAATTGTATTAATCCTTTGTCAACATATTTCGGGTTTAAAGTCTGATTGAGTAGATAGACGGGTCTCTATAACTTTCCGCATGACATTGGTGCTGCTTACTCCAAAAATAAGGTCACCGATCTCGAATACGATATCAGTGTCTCCGGCTAGTGCGATGTAGACGCTGCCGAGACTGCGCCATGACGTGATCTATTCTAGTACCACCGCGAACACATATACATCACTATTGTCAGTTCTATTTGTGCCTATGCGTTTCTGGACCTAGATAGATCGCATGAAATTAACTTAGCTGTTTGCACTATTAATCAATTTAGCCCGCTCTAATTAGTTCCAATGCACTCTAGTACTAATTGGTTCTGAATTTGGCATCTCAGAGTGATTCACCTTGACATTAGTAGTTTCCTTTCGCATTTATTATTCTGAATACATAAATAAAAATACACATGTTCTCAAATCTGCCACGATTGAAAAAGTGGTTGCTGTCCTCTAGTGTAAAGGGTTGTTTATTTTCATTATTTCCGCCTCTCTTATTTTAAATGGACCGTATGACCGTATACACGAAGTAGTGAGACGGGTGTTCGGTTCGGCTTCGGAGCGAGCGTTCATTAAGTTTGAGCTGCAGCCAGCGTCGCGTCGTGGGCTGCGCTGCGGCGCGGCGCACTCTGGCCGTGCTATCGTTTTGCATTAGTTTTAAAATCACTTAATCTGACCTGAATCGAACGGTGCGGGCGCCGGGCGGCCTGCTCCCAGTAATTGCTGCATACATTTTCGTTCTCCAATTTTAATTGTCGCCCAGTTTGATTGCAGCTGTTTTCGCTGACGTTCACAGTTCATGCCCAAAATTGTATAAATGGAGAACGGGTCATAAACTTTAGCCGATCGTAAATTGCCGAATATCTTATTTCAGATAGCAAATAAAGTTTGTGAAACGCCCTGGCTGGCGTTCGATACTAATAAGCTCGGAACTGTGATGCGGAATCGTTACGCAGTTATAAATAACAGAATTTAATAAGATGTCCAACTTTCACGTTGCGCGTGATAAGTGGGGTGTCACGTTCCGTTCGCTCTCGGATTTCGCCGCTCTCCGGCGCTGGCGGGCGCGGCGTTGGTCTGGCGTACGTACGCAACGCACTGCATGCACTCTCTACACATCACTTATAGTTGAGCATTATATTGATAAACTTATCTTTTATAAAGCCCGTATTAACTTTTAAAATAAACAAAAGCGACGGCGTGAAATTTTAAAGGTTATAGTTATTTCGGACTCTGACCGTTGTTGTTTCGTGCTTTCCCAAACCAAACGTTTCTAAATTTGATCTAACAACACTGAGTTAGCTCGGATGAAATATATTGTCGCACGCTCTCCATTAGGTATATTTTTGGACATTACTAATAGCAACTCTCTCTACTTGATAATTTAATTCCGCTTTTCAGCCGGCACCGTATCGTCGTAGTTAGAGCGCAGCAAACGATCGGCTGCGATGTTCATTACCGGGTTTTAATTTGTTATAATGAAAATACTATTTCCACTAGCATTTCTGGAGTCGTCAATAAAAAATACCACGAATCGTTCGCGAATGAGGAGGGGGGCGTGCGGCGTGCGGCGCATTCCTACATGCCGCGCATTTCCATCCAATATTGCGCCGCCATTATGCCCCAGCCCCCCTACCCCTGTGGACTTCACCCCGCCGCCCTTTAATTAAACGGTGAGGCCCGAGAGACACGTCTCCAACACCCAGTGTGGAAAATCACGTAAGTAGCTCTGAAAGCACTGTGAGCGCCCCGGCTGTGGTTCCCTCCTCCTCCATTGATCACTATCATCCGCGCATGTTTCACAATATTCATCCACTTTGCCTCCATAGAACATTCCGGATTCTTAGCTCAAATTCTTATTATAATTATACTAGTGAAGAATGTTCATGGTTCAGATTCACTATACACTTTGACAACGGAACAACTTATACCTTTCATCTATTAAGGCGTTAGATACTTTAACTTTTTCTTCTTTCAAAGAAAAAGCTTATCAAAGTGGTTTCCATGGCAATGGCTAGGTGAAACAATGCGTGAATTCGACGACATTAACCTCCTTTCTCGACACATCCGCGTAATAAAATGAAGGCAGCCCTGAGCCCTGACAGGGCTCGTAATGCGGCGGGGGTTGCTCGGGGGGGGGGGGGGGTAGGATGTAATGAGCGCGACTTATCTTTTCTCATTTGCATATTGAACGCCTCGACCTTGGCACCTCTCTTGCACTGACACAAGCCCAATTCCGCTGACCCGTTACTTACTTGTATACCTTTACATGTGTGGTCATTTTGCGGATCAAGTTATATTGCGGTATAATAGGCTATTACTTTGCTCATAGTTTCTTTAATTCAAAGTAAGATAATGTTCCCAAGTTTATAAGTATACGCATAATAAATATTGGTGGTGTACATCTCACACTGCGCCGTCTAGCTTCATACTAAGTAAAGGCTTTTACTATGGGCACCAATTCATTGATAGTATAATGTAGTATGTACATAATTCATAGTTTTCATATTCAAAGTTATTAAATGTTTTATTAATCAATTGAATTATTGATTATTGCTATCTGAGCCACTGAACTAATAATATGTAATACGTATGCAGTACCGAAATCTGGACCGATGCAGTACCGATTTTTCAAAGCGAACAGAACCGATCGTTAACAATACAAAATTTAACAGTAATTTAGAATAAAAAAGAAGCTAATTAAATATGTATATAACTATAAACTATGAACTATGAACATCTCTCCGAGACATTTAATTCGTTGTTGGCATTCGAAACGGAATTATTGTACAAGTGAGTGAATGGTCTGACGAGTTGTGCGATGTATGACAGATGTTATGCATCCCTACACACAGACAATTACTGATGCATGACGAAGGGCATAACGTGTAGTGTGCAAAGTCAAAAACTTTATTTCCATAGAATTCATAAAGAAATGGCTTGGAAACGTCAATATTCAAAACATAAGGTCACGCGTACTTATTGATAAGTTTGATGCCTGTTCAAACCCTATCCGACCCTCCATGGGGAAGAACAGAATTATCCCGACTCTGATTTTACTACTATCGGCGGGTTCCCTTCACACGTTTTTAAGCAGATCTCTATCCGCACTTAGGCCGCTCCGCTGGATGTGTAACTCTGTTCGACAGGCAATCACTAGGTAAAGTGCATTTTCAGCCTGAGGCAAATCTCCGGATCGACGCGACGCGACGCGGCAATACTGCAGCCTCGACGACGCGACGCTTTACATCACAATTGAGATGTCCCCCCGGGGCCCGGGGCGACCGACCGACCGACGTATCCGTCGCTGTAATATCCAAATGTTTCTGAAACTATACAACATGCTTTTTCTTATTTCTTCGCTTGTTTTATTTTTTGTGAAAGTGGTTAATGTTTATGAGTAATATAATTTCTTGCATCGAAGCAAGTGAAAGGCGTGAAAGTCATACCCACGTATTATTAAAACCTATAGTTATTGTTATAGCGAGCGGCCGAGAGCAAGTTTAGCTAGAGACTTCAGGTCTATGTGCATTTGAGTAACTATTTCCATCATATCGTGCCATCGATCACCACATTGGTTTGAAGGGTGTGCGCCGATGAGATTATACAGTTAGACGAAACACTCGATTATCTTAATTAGTCATTCGTTTCACCTTGAAATGCGTGAGTATGGTAATCCCTATCAGTGTTGCTGTTGGTGTGGGTAGAGGGCACCGCTTAATATAGGGCGGGTCATGTAAGAGTACCTCGTTCTGTGTCACTGTCTGCACGAGAGACGAAAGAGAGCGGTCATCAACGGAGCCGCGACTTCGGTTGTTCTTTCACAAGTACATTTGCATAATTGAATAGGTTCAGTAGTCGCGTCACGCGCAACTCCACCCGACGTGACGTGGCATCCTTAATTGGCCCGCGTATTATTTGTCAATTAAAGTGAATTCTCATCGCGGACGTGACGTGAAACCTGTGTAGATCCGCAAGAGGTTTATCTGCGACTATATTATTTGTGAGCAAACAAACAAACAGTCTTTGATGATAGATTAGTCGATCACTCGGTTGGAACGCGGCGCGGGTAATACAAACTTAACTCTTCACATATATATCCGACCGAACTGTATATAAACAAAATAAGTTGTGACATAGTTGTAAAAATGAAAAGTTTCCTGAAATATTTTAGGAATTTCAATATACCGTGATGTTTTATTAGTTTGGCGAATTTTGGCACGCAAGTGTCAATGGAAATATATTTATAAAATTAATGTTAACTTTGTATTTGAACTTGATTCACTTTGAGGAAACGGGTAAGACGCAGATACAAATAAATGCCTGTATATATATATATATATATATATATTTCTAAATCATAAACATGCTATTTTTAAATGATTTAGAATAATATTCTGTTGATATTCAAGGTTGGTTGTGACGATGCCGCGTGATAAAACCGTGTTTTTGATCCGACCGGGAATGGCTCTCGCTCGCTCCCGGTCGGCGCGGGGCGGGGCGGGGCGGCTTACAGGAATGCGTGCAAAATAAACTAGTCCAACCGGTTACGTTTTGCATTGTGTACTCTCTGGCCGACTCGAAAGCCAGACGCTGCCTTTTCTCCGGCCATATTTTTCTTGTATATTCAACGTATTAGATCGCAGATTCGATTGCCAACCGTCTCAGATAAGTCGGATTTCGTTCTCCATTGAATATGTCCATGTGATTCAATTCCGAGAAATACAAATGTATTGCAGTAAGTTTGAACTCGTGTTTTCACTAGTTATAAAGTTCCTCTACTCTAAACATAACTGAGAGGCGGATAGAACATCAGACTAATATCTGTAACTACCCATGACGAATTTGAATATATGTGATAAATATAATATATAATAATAATATTGTATAATGTTCCTACTTAGAAAATATGGGTTTCACTTGATTTATCAAGTTTTTATTATACAGCCTTGACTAAAACATACAAGTAAAATAAAAAAAAATGTGAGCCGTCACGGGACGCCTGGCAGATGTGAAACATCGACATTATTTTGTAAAAGTAATATGCGGCATGCGGCATGCCACAAATCGGTTTTACGTGCGGCTATAGATGTTTCACATCAAACATTTTTTACTACTCATGCCCATATGAAATATATATATATGAAAATTTATTATATGTTCATAAAAACATATCTAGTTTTGAGAAAAAAAGTGATGTTCATACCAAGAACACTAGAAATAAAAATAAATTAAACATTCCAAGATTCCGATTGCAAAAAGTCAACGGATCTTTTATGGGAAATTGTGTACACTTTTATAATAAACTTCCTGAACAAGCAACAAAGCTTCCGACCCAAAAATTCAAGTCATACATAAAGAAGGGTCTGGTAAGTAAAGCTTATTACACTGTAAATGATTATATAAATGACAAATCCCCATGGTGTGATGTCGCTCTGCTCAACGACACACAAAACATCCTGTAATAGTATATTATGTAGTCATAAATGTAACATAGACCTAAGTACTCAATTGTTACAAGGATCGTGCTCGCGAAAAAAAAGGAATCCCTCCATTAGGGGTTTCTTGTCTGTTCTTCCCCATGGAGGGTCGGATAGGGTTTGAACAGGCATCAAACTTATCGATAAGTACGCGTGACCTTATGTTTTGAATATTGACATTTCCAAGCCATTTCTTTATGAATTCTATGGAAATAAAGTTTTTGACTTTGACTTTGACTTTGACATAAATGAACAACATTAGTTAGTGTTTTGCCGTACTTATCGCTATGTGAGGATATTATGTCGTACGTTAAACTGATGTCATTAGAGACACTGAAAACGGCACGACTGAAGTCTCGAGGCATGCATCTGAAGTTAGATGGGCAATGTATTGCGTGGAAACGAGCGACGCCTGATCGACGACAATGGCCATATATCCCGAGCGCGACAGCTTATTCCCGTGACAAGTTCCCGCACAAGCTGCTGGGACGATCCTTTGCATGGGAAACGGATGTAACTATACTCGCGTACCTATTTCAGTTAGCGAGCAAGCGAGTGAACTAACACCTTTTACTTGTATTTATCTCACGGCTGTCTCTCTCAGTCCGTTTCTCCCCGTGTCCATCCACACTATGCTGATCACATTTAGCAGATTGAAGGGAATATTTGGACACGACGGAACTTGTACAAGGTAACCACACCACTGAACGGTACATTATCTGTAATAAATGTCACGCGCTTGTGTACTGCTCCGGGGAACAGGAAGGGATTTAATATTTATATATTATATAATTATTATATTATTTCAGTTAGGGGACAGTACCTTTGTCAAGCGAGCAGATTTGTTGAAGTTTGTTGACGCCCTATTAGAAAAGGCAGATTTAGGTTTAGGTAAATTAATTTTATGTGCATTTCCATACTCTTACTCTTCAAGTCAAGTGACATTGGAAATGGTTTACAAATTAAATATGTTAATGTATAATATGACATGCCGTCATAGCAATGTATTATTTTTTGATACTAATAGTTTTATTAGTAAATTTTATTTGACTAGAGATACAATGTATCTAAGTAGGCGTAGGAAAATGATGATTGCTAAATTGTTAGCATATAATGTTTTTAATTCGGTTATAAATATTATAACTCAGTTAGTTAGTGACGACCCCGTTGTTAGTAGTAATACTAATCAGGGTATAGAAAATGAGTCAGTTAATAATTTAAACTGACTAATTCGACAGCGGAAAAGCCCAGTGCCCTCTTACATGTAGTTCACCAAAATATACAGGGTCTTTCCAGCAAAATATTAGAATTAGAACTGTTTTTGACATTTTTCAAAGTAGATATTATGTGTATTTCTGAACATTGGGTCAAATATTTGGATCTGCTCCCCTATTATTTAAATTATAATGTTGTCAGTTCTTTCAAAAGAAAAAAAGCCATACATGGAGGCTCACTGATTATTGTTAAAAATACTATAAAAAATAAGGAGCGAAAAGATATTGCAAATCTCTCGATAGAGAGAACTATTGAGGTGTCGTGTGTTGAGCTGGAGCGGCATATCGTTGTGTGCGTTTACCGACCCCCCGGTGCTGACTTTACAGTATTTGAATCTGTCATGGAGGATATATTAATAAAGACAGTGACTAGTAAAAATGTAATTGTCTGTGGAGATTTTAATGTAGATATGTTGAATGAATCTTCTGTTCTGTCTGGGAGATTACTAAATTTATTTAAGAGCTATAACTTAAACAATATTTTTAGAGAACCTACGAGAGTAACTTTGTCGTCGTCTACCTGTCTAGACAATATATTCTGTAATTGTAATTCCATCAGTAAATCAATAATTATGAACTTAAGCTCAGACCACTATGGCCAGAGTGCTATGTTTGCTTCAAAATTTGTTACGAATCCTAGAGAATTTACATACAGGCCTATCACTGAGAGCCGCATCAAACGGTTCCAGGGTAACATTGAGCTACGAATGACACAATTTCCGTGCATTGAAGACCCGAACGAACTTTTCACCGCCTTGTCAAATATGATAAATAATGAGCATAAAGAGGTATTTAAAATGAAAACATGTAAATTCAGATCGGGAGTTAGTTTCGATGACTGGGCCACATCTGGTATATATAAAAGTAGAAATAAATTATATGAACTGTATGCTGCAAAGCAGTACATGCTGCATGACGATTCTTTCATTTTGATGGTAAAAAATTACTCTAAAATTTTCAAAAATGTCTGTCATGTTGCCAAATCTTTATATTTAAACAATAAAATTAAAAGTTCAAAAAATAAAATTAAAGCGACCTGGAAAATTATAAACAATGAAACAGGTAAATTTAAGACACGGGACAATAAGATTAATTTAATTATTGATGGTAAAACTCTTACAAATGAAACTGATGTTGCTGAGGCATTTAATAGTTATTTCTCTAGCATACCTAAGATAGTTACTCAGTCATTGAAGTCTTCTGTTTGTGGAGCTGGATCTTTATTAGAATCCTGTGTAACAAAAAGTGATGTTATATTCAATTTTAGGTATATAAACACAGCCATAATTTCAAAAACATTTAAATCACTTAATATCAAAAATACCGAAGACCTCTGGGGAATATCCACGAAAGTTCTATGTTCAGTAGTTACTGATATTGCTCCATGTCTAGCTTACATATTTAATAAATGTATTGACGATGGAGTCTTTCCTGAGCTGATGAAGCACAGTAAATTGATTCCTTTATTTAAATCTGGGAATCACAAAGACCCAGCTAATTATAGACCGATATCGGTATTACCAACTTTGAGTAAAATATTTGAAAAAATAATCTTAGAGCAATTATTAACACATTTTAATAGAAATACCTTATTTCATAGTAATCAGTTTGGATTTACCAAAGGTCGGTCCACGATTGATGCTGGTGTAATGCTTTTAAAGCACATCTTTGAAGCTTGGGAGAAATCACAAGATGCAATCGGTGTATTCTGTGATCTTTCCAAAGCTTTTGATTGTGTAGATCACTCTATCTTGATTTGCAAGCTCAAACATTACGGTATCCAAAATAAAGCGATTGACCTTGTACAGTCATATCTATCAAACAGAATCCAAAAAGTTGCCATTGGCGGTGAAAGGTCTACAGGTTCCGCTATTGACATGGGTGTGCCGCAAGGTTCAATACTGGGCCCGTTTTTGTTTCTAGTTTATGTCAACGACCTCCCTTTTTTTGTGAATACTTTGTGTGATATAGTCCTTTTTGCTGATGACACTTCTCTTTTATTTAAAGTTGACAGATATAAAGATAATTACGATAGTGTAAATGCGTCACTATCTAAAGTTTTAGATTGGTTCATATCGAACAATCTTTTACTCAATTCTAACAAAACTAAGTGCATTAAATTCACTTTGCCAAATGTGAAGCAAATGTCGGCTAATATACAAATAAATGGAGAAGTGCTTAATCTTGTTGGTTCCACTGTGTTTTTGGGTTTAACTATAGATGCAAAGCTACAGTGGGGTGATCAAATCGCAGCACTTGCCTCCAGACTTAGTTCAGCCGCATTCGCGGTACGTAGAATAAGACAGCTAACGGATGAAGTTACTGCTAGGTTAGTTTATTTTAGTTACTTTCATAGTGTTATGACATACGGTATCCTGCTTTGGGGGAAAGCAGCAGATATCCATGCCATATTTGTTTTACAAAAGAGAGCTATACGTTCAATTTATAAAATGAAATCAAGGGACTCTCTGAAAGAAAAATTCAAAGAAATAAATGTCCTTACAGTGTCATCACAGTATATATATGAAAATTTATTATATGTTCATAAAAACATATCTAGTTTTGAGAAAAAAAGTGATGTTCATACCAAGAACACTAGAAACAAAAATAAATTAAACATTCCAAGATTCCGATTGCAAAAAGTCAACGGATCTTTTATGGGAAATTGTGTAAACTTTTATAATAAACTTCCTGAACAAGCAACGAAGCTTCCGACCCAAAAATTCAAGTCATACATAAAGAAGGGTCTGGTAAGTAAAGCTTATTACACTGTAAATGATTATATAAATGATAAATCCCCATGGTCTGATGTCGCTCTGCTCAACGACACACAAAACATCCTGTAATAGTATATTATGTAGTCATAAATGTAACATAGACCTAAGTACTCAATTGTTACAAGGATCGTGCTCGCGAAAAGAAAGGAATCCCTCCATTAGGGGTTTCTTGTCTGTTCTTCCCCATGGAGGGTCGGATAGGGTTTGAACAGGCGTCAAACTTATCGATAAGTACGCGTGACCTTATGTTTTGAATATTGACGTTTCCAAGCCATTTCTTTATGAATTCTATGGAAATAAAGTTTTTGACTTTGACTTTGACTTTGAATATCGACACAGACACATGGCGACAGTATGGCTAACTTTCATCCAAATAATAACTTATCGACGTAGCCACACAATTCACCTAAATTATATTGAGGAGCGGTTTTTTATCGTGTTCATAAATATCTATTACTGAGTCACTTGTAGTTTGTTTACGAAGTGCCGGCGCCCGCGCCGTTTAAACTGCATCACTCGAACTATTCTCATGTTGGCGGTTGGAAATTATTGGAACATACGTTTTTACGAGCGTGTTTACATTACCTCGTGTTTGTGTTGTTGTCGCTGTGTGCCCCGCTACTCAATTAGTGCGAGGCGTGAAGATGAGTGGCAGCTGACAGCCGCTAGATGCTCCACGCACAGCCTCCAGGCATCTCTCACGCATTCATTATTTAGTGGCATATAGAGATTACGTCGCTCTCACTAAGCAGTAAACCCTAAACGATTACTTACGTGATGGATATCTGCTAAACGTGATGGTTAATTGCGTAATGAGAGCGATTACTCGCTGTCGGATAACTGCAACACCGCACCGGCGGAGAAGTCCCTGTACAACATTTGGATAGTCATTTGTTTAACATTTTCCCTAAACAATGTTGCGTTCTTCAAAATAGCTGGCCTCATACCAAAAGCTGATCTGTTTATGCCCTTGGCTGTCGATCTGTATATACGCTGCCGTTCTTGCGAGAAAAATTGTCATTGGTTGGAAAATGTACCTGAAGACAATTTTCCTATCTGTAGCTGTACCTACTTGTATATAAATTAGGGTACATTTCTCAAACTAGAGCGAGCTAAAACGTGATTAACCTGGCTTTAGTTACATTCTGTTTGATGACGTGGCTGGCTTTTCCGCAATCTCAATATTAAAATGTTAGAGGCGGGTGCTTCGCGTGCTATCGATCATTTGTCTTTTACGGTTGTTGTGGAACAACGTTAAATTAATAGCTCTTGCGATCGTTTACTCCCTCTTTGCTGTTTTGTAGTTTCGTTGACATTTACTTGCTAAGTATGCTGTTACTATCAATAGTAAAATGGAACGTTATCGGAGCATCCAATTTATAACTCCTCGTCCCTTGCCAAATAAAAAATGACATAAAAATGTAATGGCTCCTTAAATACGTAATTCTTATTCAATATGTTGATACGGTTTTCCATTTTATCTATCGGTTGATTGATTATTGTACTATATATGTGATAATGTAACGGTCACAATGCACTCTCACCATATGTGTGTGTGTGTACTTGATATAAAGCATGGTAGAGCATTATTACGGACGCGTAGAGCTCACTGGATCAGGCTAGAGCTCACTGGAGCTTTTGTCGGTGAGTTCGTTAGCCGGCACGAGGTGGCGCTACAGTACGTACTCGGGCTCGAGGGGCGCCGCGCCGCGCCGCCCGCTCCAACTCTGAAACTGCCTGCATGAAGGACACTCCACGGTGCACTCTCTCCTATTATAAACTGCGCTTTTAATGGTTTGCGCCAATTTTAATTATTTTTGTCGTTTTCGCGTGACTTCCTTTCTAGATTTCCGCTTAACAAGTCCGTAGCAATTATTTTGTATTGCTCTTAGTGGCCACCTCCACCTACTTTGCATTTTACAACTGGAATTCAGCTTGGAGAACAGTAAGCTTCCGTTGTTCCGGTTCTTCTTCTATTCGTGTCACCGATTCTCTCGAACCGGTGTGGTGAAAGGATTGTAAGTGCGCCTCAAAGAGGCTCCTTTCGTGCACTACATGTCTTCGAAATTTCAGTTCTAGGACATGTCGGTTTCCTGGCGATGTTTTCCTTCACCGTTTTGAGAACGTGGTATTGCGCACATATATATTTTAGGCGAGAAACTCACAAGTGCACGTAGGGATTTGGTTATATGGGTTTAAAAAAATATAATACTCGCATCTATTTCGTACTAGGTACTTACAAAATCTTAAGCGATATAATGAGATGATACTCCGTCTGTATCTGGCGTTACAAGAACTCTTCAATGAGAAGAGATGACATCTCGCCCCTCTAACGAGGACGCGAACAACTTCAAAGGATACAGCATCGCCGCGACGCGACGCGCGAGTCGGGCGTCCGCGCGTGTGTGCGTGTGTGCGTGTGTGCGTGTGTGCGTGTGTGCGTGTGGGCCAAATTACTCACAGATGGCTGTGTGCTCGTTCCGATTTCGTACTAAACTCAAATTGGAGCGATAATCCCGTTAGTTCGCTGTGTACCGACCGCATCCGATATTGCGAGCTGTACCAACGAAACGTATTAAGTCCGCCAGCCGGCTTGCTTCCATGATAGCGTGGGATAATGCAACCGATGTAAGGTAACGCGTGTGTGTCCGCGGCTCGCGACTCAGTGTCGGGGTTTACAATGTTGTGCCAGTCAACGGCTCCATCGCTAAATGTCCCTTAAAATTACCTCGTGGTTGCCTTACTCAGCTTGAGTTAAAATGAATCTCATTAATTCGAAACACTGATACCAAACTAACTCGATAGTAACTCCAAATGTAGTCTAAGCAAAGACAAACTTGACTAAATATTGTACTCTTCAATACACAGTTATCCAGTGCACTGTTTCACATCTGCACCAATCAGAAGGGCACCAAAACATTGAGTTAAAAATAATTGTGTCCGTATTGATAAATTGTCAAGTATGATCGGAGGGGTAGAGTTTAAATGGTTTATGCGAGTTGAGTGGACGAAACTCTGAGCATCTTACAAAATGGCAATATTTCTTAGTTTGACAGCCAGACCGCGCCGCCCCGCCGCGCCGCCCCCGGCTAGCGGCCGCGCGCTGCAACTTCTCAAGCGTCGCGACGGAAGTGTATCTCTTCGCGAGAAGTTTTAAGCTGTACACTTTACGTTCTTTATTGTCTCCTCAATGCTGTTCTATCTGCGTTCAATTTAAACATCTACTTTTCCGACAGATTGCTGCGTGTATACACTTGAAAGTTTTCACGTCGTAAACAAAAACTAATATTATCCCAGTTCCACGCCGATGTAACGAACAAACATCGGTTTGCGATCTCCTAGCAACAAGATTATGACCGTTACGTCTCGTCTCTTATGCGTTTAGGGCACGCTACCGGTTTTTCCGAAAGCTCCGCCCTTCGTGTGTCCTCTTGTGTCGCTCCTCCCTACGCTTGTTTCATGGCCCTATTTGTTGGACGTTAGAGATGAATGCCCGTGAGTTACGACTCGTGTGATTCGCTGCTCACTTCTAAACACTATAACAATCTGTAGAAACAGGCTCTCCCGTGTGTTATTATTTATAAAAGAACCTTCTCACTCACCTTGATCTAATAAGGAGGACTCTATTCAGTGAGCGAGTTGAAGTGTCGCCGTAGTGAACGAGGAGTGCCGGGCTCTACCCGTCTCTACCCGTGTCAGCTACATCTAAACACTGCTGCGAGTCTGCGGATAGCGGCAGTTAGCTTGTAACTCACTTTTGATGTATCGTTTTTGTCAAGCGGGATGCCTTGTAAACACCGCGACTGAAAACTTTCGGGTCAACCTTTCAAAATGTTAGATTGGCGGATCTAGAGGAGCTTTAAATAAAGAGTTATCCTCCTATTTTATTTGTTGTCGGAGTCTGAAAATTATTAAATTTGTTTTATAACCGCAAGCTAATGAATAGCAACATATTGTACGTGGGGTGATTGTTCAGGGATACGGGTTATTAAACCCGTATCCCTGAAAAAAATTAAAACAATGCCTCGATATATTATGGGCTGTTCTCCGAGTAAGCAACAAACAGCGCGTAAAGTCACGTGTGCTCACACTCACAAGCCGCATGTTGTTTATTCCGGCTATTATTCGCATATTTAACATTTTTTTTATTTGTGAATGTTTTGTGGGCTTTAAACCGGGACGATCACAAATAAATAATAATGAAATACCCATATGCTTGCTTGCCTCTGTCGAGTATCAGCTGTTCTACTCTTGAACTCATATCTAAGTAATACGAGTCAATGTTTACGTGATTAATGACAGAGATGTTAGGTAGACATTTTCTCCACTTATATATTGTATTCTGACTAAAGAGTTCTCCTGCATATTAACTGGAATAGATATACACATAAAACTGACTAGAAACAGACTTTGTAGACATGGCCGAGACACGTGCGAGTTGTAAGACTTACGTTTTACGATGGTGCCCGAGTCACGTTTGTAACACTACGTAATCATTACGAATACTTAAGTAGTATTGAACAATTCATGAATGAACGCAGAACGATGGCATTCTAACAGTGTCGCAGCAAAGTAACTTGTCAAGAAGAAGATTCATTGTTAGCATTCTTTGGAATTTGTTTAAAGACACTTGTTCACTTCTTAATTAAATCTCTTAAGAGTTGTTTGTGGTTTTCAAGTGTTGATAAAGTATAATAAGTTATTTGTACCAAACCTTTATAATAATCTGGTCTCACAATAATAATTCTTACTGTAATGGAAGAAAATTCATTAAGACTGGCCACTGCGCTCATGTAGAATTTGACGTCATGAATTGGGAAGTTCGTTTGCCACAACACCAACAAAAACCAGATCAACCAGATGCCTTGACATTATCCTCGTTTCCGGTTTCTCGCGCTAAATTATCCTCGATCCAAATGAGAGTCGAGTTTCATTGGTCGTTCATCAATATCGAATTCTGAATTGTGTTAGCGACTGTGTTAATGGATTTTCCTAATGTATCGTGGTATCAAGGGCATAACGCTGTATTTGTATTATTGTCACGTATTTCAAGAACTTAAAACCAACAAACATATGGCGATGGCCATCGGCGGGTTAGCACTGCGCCGGTCGGCTACGGTTTTATTTAAATGTCTGCCGATATACCGAGACCGAGACCTCCGCCCCCGCGCGGCTTTGCTCATTTGCATTCATGGGCTCGTAACCCTTGCGCGGTCTTCCTTCGCTTGTGCAGCCTCGTCCGCCGCTTCGTAAAATTCGCCGCCTCGCCTTTTGCACGATAATTTACGACTTGGCATGTAATACGTCCAGCCCGCCGATATGAGCTGGCCGTGTATATCCAGGTCTCGGTCCACTCGGCTCGTGTTGCCGTTACATTTACATATTATATTAAACTGCGTCTCCGGATTCCCTATTCGTCGTCGCCACCGGCCGTTACGCTCCAACTTTTCTCAATTTTTCCCTCCATAAAGCGCACGAAACGAAAGTTTCCCGGGCCGCCGCGTGAGGTCGAGTGTAAATACACTTTTTATAATGTACTTTGTCACTCGCGGGGCCCTCGTGAACAAAATTAAACTCATAATGGCATTTCATTCCTGAAAAAAGTTAATATTATTAAAACTATATTCAGGAAAATTCTATATTCGCCCATACAAACGTAATTTTCTTTATTAAACTTAGCATTATAAAATTTGAACCGGATAAAACGTTGATTTTTGTGAGCGTGTCGCGTGTCGCGTGTGCACTTTACATAATCGTGTCAACGAGGCTTGTGCCTGTGAGGCGATGTGACGAACAAAAGGCACGTAATAAGTACAGTATCGGCGCTCAAGTTTGCCTTTCCTCTGGACGTGAACAGTTTGTACAATAATATTATCTAAGCGGGACACCTGTGTAAGCGATCCAACTCGACCTTGACTCGAACCATTCAATATTACGTGCACACTACAAATATGTATATACGCGACATGCATTATTTCAATACATTTAGTACTCTCTCTGTGGCAGTTTCACGCTGTTAGGATTAGTAAGTTAACTGAAATGTACTTTGTTAACAGCTGATTCACGCCTCTCCAAGTTTCAGCTTACTCGCCGCTACATTTAATTATAATAAACGGGCACTCTTACAGCGCATTGATGAAAGCTCGCGTGACATGTCCCCTCCGCTGTCGGCTACCCCACTCGTTAAAACTTTCCGAAACCGTGCACAACCCTTCGTTTTATTTTTCCTACGACATCCATTATTTGGTCGCCGGCCGTCTTACGATTGATCCCATTTCAGTGTTTATCTCGCAGGGTTTTGATACCGTCGCGTCGAGTCGAGTGAATCCTTTTGTTGGTTGATCCAGTGATTTGGTCGCATTAGCGGGTGGACGGGTGGACGGGTGCGCCGCACCGGCTCCCGGTGTTTGCCCGCTCTCCGGCCCGATAGCGTCAATCTAACGCTCAATTAGCCGAATGCGATTATCCGAATCGAATCCAGAATGGCGGCCGTCTCTCCGCCGCGCGCGCGTACCCCGAGACAAACGCCAACTTTATTAATTAAGTCGTGTCTTATCTCTTGTTAGCACTCGTTCTGTTATTTGTCTTTTCACCGCTCATTTCCATAATTTCATCGGCGAATAATTACTAACCACTAAAGCGGGGCAATATTTCTCATCGTGTTTGCAAATTTTGTCTTCGTTTGCATTGTAAAATTGTTCTAAATAATGTTAAATACAGATTGTGAACACGATCCGTCGATTTCTCCGCTCGTTAATACGTGATATGTTCAGTTGGAGCGGCTATTACCGCGATCGTATACATCTCGTTATGCGGAGCGATGGGGCGGCGGCCCGCGCCCGTAGCGATTCGCTTCACGCTGAACGCCAGCGGAGCTACTACGCCCGGTACGCTGTAAGAGCTGTAAGAGCATTGTTTTCCGCATCTGTGACGAGTGGCTTTTGTTGTTCAAATGATGCGTCGGTTATGGGACGCAGAGGGCGGCGGTCTCCCCCGCTGTGTGTTTAATTAGCTTAATTGACATCGCGAAGCGCGGTGTCCGAGCGTTTGTTTACGATATCACATTACCGCCGCGTCTCCCTGTCGCCATTGTCGACCACCGCTGCGGTCAAACGATCAGTCCTCCTAACAGTGGTTCCAGTCCGTTCCCTTATAACAAAGTAACGAAATAGTAACCGGTTTGAGAATCATCAAAATCCATTGTCTTCAAATTGTGAAAATTATCTCCGGTGCTTCGCTCCAATGCCGTCGGTGTAGGCACGCGCGGATAAGCTGATTCAGCGCAGCGTTGGCGTCGTACGGCGTACGGCATCTATACGTTCCGATTTACCTTCCGCTTCTCATGTAAAAAGGTACAACTGCCACAAAAATTCTATTCCTTAAATGGCCCGAGGAATAAATTGTAGTCCGTACGTGAACTGTGTATTTGATTCCATTTATTGTACCTACGCAATTCCATTTTTTGAAACGTTGCCACTTTTTATAAAAGGTTACATTCACGGTAAATGTAGTGAATAGTTGTCTCTACGTGTCCATTTCGACTACATCACTTTATGGAAAAGCTAATCAGATATTATTGTTCGTTCGAGGTATTACTAAGGATGTAATTAGGAGTCGAGTAATGTTTTAGAAATAGGCTCCGACGAAAAATATACCGAACGACCTTTCTGGTGAACACAAGCACTTCGGCCATTCGGCTCCATCATACCGAAGTGTGTGATTAATCTCACCCCGAACAAAGAAGTCGGTATTCGCGAGCCCTCCGTTCCCATCGATCATCTACCTCCTCGAATAAAAATAATAATAAATAATGAAAAAGCCGACGCGACGCCATTGTCCAACCGAGCCGTGCGTGCAGTGCCACTGATATAGTTTACCCCCCATGCGAATATATCACGCGTATCTATCTATATCTATACACAAGGTTATGTACATTAAATTCTTAAAGATGGAAAAGTGGCTTGGAAGTGAGCTACGAGTGACAACTAATCTTATAGCGGGATATTTCATATTTCACTGCTTACCTCTTTCCTTTTGTTTCTTACCATGAGATCCAAGGTCGCATACCACCTTCATTCTATTAAAGTTATCAAGTTTTTCCCTAACGTCACTTATTTTTTGCTCTAGATCCAATTTATAAATGGGTGTTGCACACACAACTTTGAAGTCATCGATCTCAGTGGAACAATCGAGATGTAAACGACGACACATTATTACCAAATGTTACAATTGACGGTGGGCCATCTGTGTGCTTACATTTATATGCATATTCATTTCTTTCGTTATGTAAAATTGACTGAATAAGTTATTATTTGAATTAATAAGACCATCTCCTTAACTTTAGTGTTTGTGTGTTGTTTTCTGTAATTCATGACTCGAAAAGTTTAAATAAAATATATTTTGATTGTAAGTATTTATATAAAAAAGCGTAGCCATAAACGTATTATGATTGCTATACACGATCATGTTTGCATGGGACTTGATCAAGTAAATAACGACAATCGAATAATGTCTATTATGCT
Organism: Chesias legatella; assembly: GCA_947359385.1. NCBI lineage: Eukaryota > Metazoa > Arthropoda > Insecta > Lepidoptera > Geometridae > Chesias > Chesias legatella. The sequence goes on from OX375783.1 coordinate 8,913,940, forward strand.
GATTTGACCGTTCTTGAAGCTTCACTCATATTTGAACGTTTATGCGTGCGAACAAGTCAATTCCTCGAACTGCAAATTTGGATCACGCCTCATGTCTCATGCAAATTGTACAGTAGATTTGATCGTATGTGGCAGAAGTTATCTGTACGTAGTGGCGGACGCGTCCAGTTGACCCCTTAAAACAAGCGACGCACAAAAATCACTCACCTTTTTACGCATTAACACACTTAAGCTTTTGTTATTTATATCTGCCGGATACCCCACAATCAATGAATGCACTATGGCACTGGTAAAGTTTGCTTGCGTTATACAGTATTGTTGATACAGTTCTATCATTACTACAGTGTGGTGGTATAACTTTATATGTGAGCGTTCTCAATCTCATCACGTTGCTGGTAATAGTTTGGTGAAGCTGCGCTGCCGTTTGCGAGGGGAATGTAAAGCGAAACCAGAATTATCCTTTAAATTAACCACATGTTGTCTTGGACAGTTTCAATTATCTCACGGTGGCGTGGCTGCGAATCGTTGTGACTTCGGCTTAGTTCCATATCTATACTAATATTATCTATACTAATATTATAAAGAGATAATGTTGGTAAGGTGTATGTATGTTGTATGTATGTCCGAAGTAAACTCAGAAACTACTGAACCGATTTCAAAAATTCTTTCACCAATAGAAAGCTACATTATCGAGGAGTAACATAGGCTATAATTTATTTAAAAAAAATTAGGGATCCGTAAGAATTTTTTATAATTTTTGTCTGTCTGTCTGTTTGTTCCGGCTAATCTCTGGAATGGATGGACCTATTTTGACGGGACTTTCACTGGCAGATAGCTGATGTAATAAGGAGTAACTTAGGCTACTTTTCCGAGGGGTAAAATAGGGGTGCGTGATAAAACAGAATTCCACGCGGACGAAGTCGCGGGCAACAGCTAGGCCGACATAAATAGCTTAGCTACTCGTATCTCTCACAATTTATACGGAATCCGCTTAAACATATATTATATGTACGCCTCAGCCGTTGCATTCGCAATGCTGCCACCCGATAGCGTAATACCTAAACAAATGGCGTCCTTTGTCACCTTTTTTTATTTCTGATACGTGAATTATGTTACAAAGCAGCTTCCCTCCGTGCATTATTCAGATAGTTCAAGATTGTTCCGCAGTGATTGTGTCCACTGGCCTTACTTACGAAAAGCACTGACTAAAAACAGACGTTCTTGAGGGCTTCAATGCTTCAGTGAGCTTAGCGGAACTTTTTTGAGATTATTTTTGTATTGTCTCGAGATGGAACGGTGCGGCGGCGGATCGCTTCCGATAGCCGTTGGAATAATTGGTGGTATCGAGCTCTCGGTAAACGAAACCCGGTGCAATAGAACCGGCGCTGGCGGTTACTAATACACTGAGTCGCCACTCTAAAACAAAATCTCTTTCCTTTACAAATAGTATTGAAACAGCGCGCGGACTTGTGTTTAGATGGCTTGATTGAATCTCTAAAAGCTTGTCGATGAACAGTCGAGCTTTCAGTGTATACAAACACGCTCCAAAAGGCTCAGATTTGCAAAGTGTAGCTTTTAAATAGCACGATTGGGAGCGGCCACTTGAATGAATAACCATCAACGGATCCTTTTAAAAAGCTACCACTGGTTGCTCGTAGCCGGTTCGCTCATTTTGCACAACCATAAGCGAAACAACACAGTTTCCCTGACATATACACTTATTACTGATGTATATACTTATATGTATATTTGTTTAGTTTACGCTGTAACTGGGCAATTAATTGATGAATTCGATTTAGATCCGCGACGAGCACGCGGGGTAGTAGCGGAGCACATCGATCCGTTATCTCTGTTTCTGAACAAAGAGATGAAATTTTAATCGGTCGCGTTCGCGTTGTCTGCCGCCGCCGAAGTTGGCCGCCTAGCCGGCGCCGCGCCGCGCCGCCGCCGGCCGGCGTATTGTAATGAGCGGCGCGGGGCGGCGCGGTCCGGGGCGGCGCGGCTGAATAATACAATGTATCGGCGTATCGTTAGGCACCGGTCGGACCGCCGGCGCCGCGCCCGCTCGCTGCTCGCTGCCCGCTGCATACTAGATGACCCCCCGCTTCACAATTATTAAAGTTATTTTATAAATTACATACATACATGAGAAGTTTGAACCAAGAAACGGTAAAATTCTGCTTTTGCTGACCACTTATTTTTTTACTTTCAAATTAGTTCAGTCATCTAGATCAATTCTCCGAACATAGCTAACAGGTGGCAAATTACTGTAAAATAAACATAGACATCGTGTTGTAACATACATTTGTTGAAACAATGTTAGCTTGCACCGGAGCTAAGGTTCCAGCACTGCAATTAATGCAGAGATGAACGTATCGTAAATAAATGTTACATTTTCCAGCCATCTCTTGACAATACTTTTTGGGCATTGATTATAAACGAGGGGACTCTGCGAAACGTGACTCGCCTAGTCTATGTCAATTATGTCAAAGGGTGAATTTGTATAATCAAATTCTTGAAAGCGGTCAGTAGTTGAGTTTTCTTGTCAGACAGACAGGATTTCAGTAGATTCTGTAATATAATATTGGCGGGGTTTATTTGTAAATGAGTTATGGTGACTATTAGTTATGATGGCTGACTGATTGCAAGATATTAAATACACATCAAAACTGTAAATAGAATTACTTAAGTGGCCATTTTCACATGCGTCAATTTGTTCTGGATATCCAAATTAACGATTGATATGTAAAACAGCAGATAACTGAAATTCACGTTGTTTTGCGAGAAATTAACTTTAATAAATAAAAACAGACAGAAAACGCACGATCAATATCAAAATTGAAGTTAGGGAAAGTTTCGCCCAAAGATTGGTTTAAGCAGGAAATGGGAAGTATTTTCCCTGGTTGTTATATCAAATTGGCGGGATGTTTAATAAGTTGTAAACTTGTGTTGGAGTGAGTTCTCGATGCGGCGGCGCGGCGCCGGCGACCAGCAATCTCGTTAAAATCTACGACGAGACTCGGCAAAGGCCGCCCGCGCCCGCCCGCGCCCGCCCGCGCCCGCCCGCCCGACTACCATTTATGAAATCACATGCTAAATCTAATATGCCATTAGCAGTTGTTTACACTCACGTCTTATTACTAACTGGTCCCTAAATAATTTTCTATCCGTTTAAATTCAACTTTTCATAAGTCATAAGGTAAAAGTAGTAGTACCTAGTTCATAAGGTAAAATTGAATTAAATAAAGAAAGAAGCAATATTTATTTTGTGTTACATTACAAATAAAATTAGGTATAAATAAAAGAAAATGTGGCTTGTAACAGCAAAAAAGGCTACCACTCAGCATGTGCTGTATCAGTGGTGTGGCTGCTCAGCGCTGGTTTTCTGCGGCACCTGTGCGAGTGTGTGTGTGCATGCGACGAGTGATACACACTACATATGAAATTTACAATATATATCGAAATAATTCAAAGGTAATTAAGGTATACAGTTTTCAATTAAGGGTAATTCACGTATAAATTACGACTAAAACGTTCAGTAATGAAGTAAACTAGCATTCCATTGTGACATATTTATCTTTTGCCAAATATTATTTTCACCACATTTTGGTCCTTCCGCTTCACTTAAATACCAATTGTTGACCCAATTGTGTGGCGTATTTCGCCGAGAAATACTTGCTCGCAAATGGCAATCTTTGTGGAGGAAGGCACGTAGCTGAGCTGTCCAGTTGCACCGCACCGCGGGCGATGTCGTTAAGGGTTGTAGTGGCGGGCGCGGGCGCGGGCGGTCTGCTCCTTATCGCGCGCCACTACGCGACCGAGTAACGACGCCTTCGATCCACAGTTAATGGCCTACGCGGCCCACTTAGATACGCAAATGAGCATCCACGACATACCGAGACGATTACGCTTACACATTTGGATGACGATTGTGTGTTCACGCTACAATATCATTGTCATGTGCCTTCCTTCATGGAGACGACGACGACGCCTGCGCATGGGGTTGTCTTCAGAATTCAAAAAAGTTTTTCAATATGTTCGTGTAACTCGGTACTGAAAAGGAGGAAATTGAACGGATAGCAGCTCAAGGCACTCATTTGAAGTTCAATTTGAAAGCATATTTAAATTGTGACTTGAGGCTACAGCGACAAACACTGTTCCGTTACGTTAAAAAAGTTACGGCATAAAAACAAAATGAACTTCTCACCGTAACTGCGCAATATGTGTAATGTATGCTCCAACTTTAGCACATTATGCTCTGAATAGCTCGCACCATCCGACTAACTTAAAGGTCGCGATTTAACAAGGTAACCGGAGCGGCGAACGTTACAATTGGCGGGTTACGCGGGGGGGGGGGAGGGTGAGAGGGGGTGGCGCACCCCCCGGAGTGCGATCACCCGTAACGACCACTAGGCGCTCACACATGCACTACCAAGTTGCACTTTATCTTCTGATAAGATTTTTGAATTAACCGCACAACTTTTTTTTCAGTTCATTATCCTTTATACATGCTTACAAACTTAAAAATACAAGACTCAAAGATAATGTCCTCCGTTAATTTATGGAGCTTAATCAATTGTCCTCGTGTACGAGAGCTTCCCTAGAACTCCCCGGTCTCCGTGCCGTGCCCGTGACGCTTTCCACAGCGTCAGTGACACATTTACTCTGTTATCTGTACAGCTCGGCTGCTGACTAGTTTGTAATGCATAAATAGATATGTATTGTGGCCCGCTCCGCCACATAATCGGTGTTTTCCAGTCACACTCGGCGCGTGTACTCCACCATTGAACAAGTAAACACGTTCATTTTAATGAACAAAGAGTTCTTGACATTTGTCGCGCTGCTTTCTGCGATACAAGCTCCGATGTCACTTCATCCGTGTTTACCTAATTAGGTATACATCGGTGTATCCTTTCGATAAACATTTTGCCGACTCAAATAAAACTCCAAAAGAATAAATGCAAAGAGGATATTCGTGTCGTTTACGTCGTTTGTCACGTATAATGTCCACATAAAAATTTATTTGTGTTTAGTACAAGGACCCGACCCAGACGTGCGTTACTGTCCGCTCCTAAGCTCCAGGACATTTGCTTTTATCTTGTTTTGCTTTATATTGTTTACTTGTTTGATGGAATAATGTTTTGCGCATTTGTATTATCGACATTGCTACACTTGTAATCGTTTCGTTGTAGCTGTTGCTGTGGGTCCTCTCGTTAGCTCGGCTTGACAAAATACAAATGCGATCATTAAGCTAACACGATCGACTTCCGAGTCCCGCTTAGCGTAATCTTCAGAACATCAGCGGTATCGGCGACAATGCAAGGTGGCATTTGAAGCGCCAGAACAGCTGCCCATTGGACTCAATGGACTGCACATTCATACAGAACTATGTTATATTGTTTGTCATAAACTTCGTTTTATGATGGTCGGTCCCGACCAATCTGGCCCTTGACGTGAACAGCCCAGTAAAGTTCAGCTTTAGTTGGACATGCGGACTAAATTCGCAGTAGGTACTCCATAACTGGCGTACTAATATATATTTTTTTCGACTCAAGATGCTTAGATGTCTCGCCAAACTTTTCAAATAAACGATACCTCGTTGCAGCTCCACAGGAGCAGACAGAAAATAAAATAATCTATTTTGATATTTCGAAAAGATAGAACCGATGGCTCGCGAAATCGTCGAGTCATTGCAAAAGTTGCGCTTGCCTCTGCACCAATATTACCGCCGCGCCGCGCCCGCCGCGCCGTGGCCTTTTCCTAGTCCACGTATTCAAGTTGTTATATCGGTTTCCACAATTGTTTTATTGGATACATGTATAGCAAATTGTTATGTATTTCTTTTGTAGCTTGCACTGACTCTCATGTCGGTCAAGGGCCCGGTGATATCATGTTGGTAACCAAGTTAATTATATCATCCGTGCAAACTGCACAAGCTGAATAATAACAAAATCACTGTGGCTGGGATCATTAATTTTTAAATATGCTCAGCGTGGAGATGAGAAAAATGCCGTCAAATTAATTACATTCCGTCATATGTTGATCATTTTGACAAGTAACAATTATTTGTGCAACTTTACCTACCCACCATGAACTACCAAAGTATTCTAGCGTTTTGCATAGTACGTGATAAAAATGTTGCGACGCTCAGGAAATGATTTACAGTTTCCACGTATAACGTTCGCGATAGATAAGTTTCCCGCAAAGAATTGAGAAAGGAACCTTAACTAGATGCGGTAACTGTACATTTCGGCAGCAGCAGCCGCGTCAGCGTACATCGCACATTAGTATGTGCCTCGGGTTTGCGATGCGGGGGGCGGAGGGGCGGGGGGGGGGGGGGCTCCAAGACGTTCGGCGCAATTTTTCAACGGTTCGGCTTCGTGCTCCGCGAGGCGATTGCGCGCCGCACTGCACAGGGTTGCCAACTCACTAATCATAAACAAACTCCCAACGTAATTGCGGCTTCTTTATTGTTATGAATTATTCATAAGACAACAATGATTCATATAATTATTCAATTTACATACTTATTTATATTTTTTTCTATGTTGAGGATAGATGTTTCAAATATGTTAGGTTAACTGGTGGTCATTTTGATGTGATTTCCTAATCGATCCGGTATGATAATCTGGATAATGTAAGGACTGTAGGCTGTAGGAAGGAGGGGGGCGGGGGGTAGTAGTTGTGTCGCAGTGCAGGTGCAATGGCGGCCGCCCCCGGGCGCTGCACCTGCTCCCGCGCTCAACTGCTGCAACTTTAATCCGCCACCGCACGACCGCACACGCGGCGCGACGCTATATTTCAATGAATTCGGCCATCCGTTCCCGACGGACTGCGCGCCGCTTGGCTCAGAACGCCGACACCAAAGCTACTTCATTTCTGACATATCTCCTTGGATATGTATTATACTTTTTCGCGTTATTTACTTATGTATTTATATTTGGAATTACCCCATTATAATAATTAATATATATTAAGGAATTAGACCACCATATGGTATATCCTCTCCCGGAAGGCGGTACCTAACTTGACGTCGAGCCGTGATGCCCGCTTTGTTTTGTTTTTACTTATTAGCTAGGCAGCTGCCACCTGTATTTGTTTACATATATATCTTACATCCCCATGTTAATGATTCCTTTATTTTGACTACTGACAGGTTTTGCCATTGATGTATACACGGTACATATAACAAATATTTATTTTTACAATTTTTGTTTGTCTGTTTGTTCCGGCTAATCTCCGGAACGGGTGGACCGATTTTAACGGGACTTTCACTGGCATATAGCTGATGTGATAAGTAGTAACTTAGGCTACTTTTCCAAGGTATCAAAAAGAGGTACGCGATAAAACCGAATTCCACGCGGACGTTGTCGCGAGCAACAGCTAGTATTAGATATGATTAATAAACCGTCGCTTGATTTCGTATCGATCGATACTTAAATTTTATAACGTCCTGAAATACAATTACACCCCAACACTCGTGGCTACTGAGCCAGAGGTATTTTCGTGGAATACATTTTAAATATATATTTTTTAATACCACGAAGAGCTTCTCATTCAAAATATATATAAAAGCTCTGCGTGGAATAGCTTAGTTGCTATTCACGAAAGTGCTCTTCTGACGAGAGCCTTTCTTAGAAGACGTCAAATTACAGGCAAATGACACTTTCCACCTTCGCGTCTCATAGTTACGGGCTCTTCTTTCCCAAGTCGTATTGCTGGTTATGGGCAGAGGTTACCACTTAACATCTGGTGGAACATCTGCTCGTTCCGTAACTTAATATATATTTCGCCACTAATATAAATATATCAATAATCACTAGGCGGAATTTGAATGTGATGATATTAAACACAAATCCACGCGTTACTTAAAAGTTTTGTTTTGCACATTATAAATATTTGTTTAACTGGTGCTTTGTTGTCGTATTCAACTTTATTATGATATTCAGCGAACCGGATAATAGCTTGGGTTTATCTAACTGTCAGTTTTTTTTTTGTACAGTAATATGAAATGGATTGTTTGTATTCGGCTGAGTGTGCGCCCGTGAGCGTGAGCCCGCAACGCGTACGCGTGCCCGATCGCGCTGAATCAACTCTACCCCCACCCGCCCCTCGCCGCAACTGAATGTACTTAATTAGATTTGGATTGTATTAAACCCCCCACTCCGTCTCCAATTAATAGTCCCCGAAAGGGCGCCGACAATTTCCCGTTCAATTGCAATTAAATTGCACATTGTTTTATCGCTCCACAGTGATTCTTAGGTTAAAATATATCAACTTATATCGTTTAAAAACAATTTTCCGACGGGTATACCCAATTAATGTGTGTTCGGTCGTAAAGTATTCGAATCGGCAAAGTTCACGTAGCACGAGTCCGTTCGGCCAAAGCCACAAAACAACTTTACACAGTGACACTGTAGGGACAGCATGCGGCGCGGCGCGGCGCGGCGCGACGCGGCCGTAGGGGCACAAACTAATTACATAGCTGTTCTGTATTGTTCAGTTGATCCGCGCTTTTCCAATGAACGGTCCCCGTTCGTTTCTCGTGTTTAATTGCGAGCCACACCGTAACGGACACGGGCCTGTTTTTGTCTTAGCCCGAATTAAATGAACCGCCCATCTTTTAATGAGTCACAACCCAGCCAGCATCCCTTCGGACACCTACGTTTCATGGGCCCCTGAACTTTCCGCATTTAAAAGCTGATTTGTCACGTTTGTAAGCCGTGGCACATATCCACCCAAATGGAATGTTTAAATGCTTCCCCCTGTTTACGTTGAGGTGACCTTTTACAAACAACTCACTGCTTTTTTCGTATAATTTATAATATTCTTCCTCGCGTGCGCTCATACAGTCCTAAAAGCTCTAGTTTCATCAAAAAAATATTAAAAATAACTAGTAACAATAAATAAGTTAATTTTAACGTGCCTTCTATAAATATTATATTTTGCAATGAAAAACGTCGCGAGTAAACCTAATGGTAGCCATACACGTAACGATATAATTGCGCAAGTTTAGACTTGTACAAGTAAACGTTATTCCCGAGTGAACACAGACGGCTCAAGTATGATTGAGCGATGTCATTTCTATGAAAGTGAGCGGAGCATACGGGTGTGTCGATGGATGACGCTTTGGCAATAGTTGGCTTAATATTTGCTACAAAAAAACTAAAAAGACATGGCATTTGGTTCTATTTTTTTATATTGTTCGATTAATTTATTATAAGCAGCTGTTTTTTTATTCCTATTGTGATAATCTTTGTTTTTTATTTGCCAAAGACAGACTTCATTTCTGTAAATATTTATAAATTCCTCCAAATGGTCTTTAACTCCACCATGTCTCTCACTCGTCATTTTAGCGCGTTTGAGGCGACCACAGGACGTGCGTACAAGCAGACGGTTAGTATACTACTGAGGCATGCCTTGGGCATGCCACACACGTTCAAGTAAACTTGCGCAAACGGAAATTTGCACAAATTTGGAATCGAAAATTGAAACTTTTTTAAACTGGTACAAGTCTAGTAATTTGCGCAATAATTTTCCAACACACGTTACTGCATACTTGTACAAGTCTAAACTTGCGCAATTATATCGTTACGTGTATGGCTACCATAAGTGATTGTAAATGTAATCGAATCAAATTATTTGACTGTGAGATTAGTAAAAATGTTATTCGTCTCCGTGGTAGTGTAGTGGTAGTGAGGGTGATAGAGAGGCGGCCGCATTCGCCACGTAAATAATTCACAGTCAGGATGGAGCGCCGACTCTGATGCCGCGTGTAATTCCGCATTTTCACACGGAAACATATCCCAGCGCGCATTTAAGTTTTTGCTCGACCCACACACCCATTCGTGGTTAATTTTCCGAATCCTATCCCGCAACTTATTTATTGAAGGGGCGCGCGTTTTGTAAATACTTCGCTTAATTGACACCCGAACCTCGGGAAGTTTACGTCGCGCCGATATACAGTATTCATGTAGTGTAGTGTAGTGTGTAGACGCGACTCGTGTTGCATTCGCATCTCACTAATATTATGGTCTCGTTACACCCGCCGCCCGCCGCCGCGCCCGGTGGATGTATCAAATATTGTTAACATGTGTTACTGAGTGGAATATCTGAACACACGTAGCTTTAATTAATTACCGTGTGTGTGTGTGTGTGTGTGTTACTATTATAATAATGACAAGGGAACCGGGTAAGCGGTGTGTTGTCGTGTAGCGTAAGGCGATACCGCGGGATGTGATCCGCCGTTGCGTTGCGTCGCGTGTCTGTCATTTGTCAACCGCATCATCCGTCGATAGCTTCCAACTCTCCTTGCGGCGGCTGCGGCGGCGGCGGCGGCGGCTTATTATTATACCGGTGCTGATTAACTAATTGTAGTTGTAACTGTAGTCTGTAGTCAACAATACCCGAGTTCTGGATCACTCAATTATATCTCCTCATTAATTAAACTCGTTATATGTTCAATATCCCCCAAATAGATCGATGCTGTCGAAAGTCTGCTATTACTTAACATAATAAATGATAGACGTAATATCCATACAACAGGTAAACAAGACAGTCAGTATACCCATCTGTTTACCGAGCATCGATCCCCGTTGCACTTGCAGGCTTTCAAGTGCGCGGTGTCAAGCGTTACTTCAGTCTGCCGTGGTTGCGATCGTGGCTCGCCGCACATTCTCACTTGTATCCGAGGATATTATTTGTATAAAGCCGTGACACATTGTGAAGTATATCTCCGCGACGCGACGGGGAAGCTCGACTCGTCTTTATTTTTTCGAGGTAACGGTTTCGTAGGCTGAAACAAAGAGGCGCAGTTCCGAAACAATCAAATTAATTTTCTCCGTTGTTGTTTAATTAGCGCCGACTCTCGGACTCAGCTCGGCACGGCGGGCGCACGATGTTTATCATCGAATACAATCACAACCCCCCCTACCCCTACCCGTCGCACCCCTACCGGCCCGCCACGCCACGCCACGCCACGCCACGCCACGCTCCAACGAAAACCATTATTATCAAAGTGAAGAGTGTTATGGGAGGGAGAGTAACTTTGGTTCGTCACTGGCTGGCATTGTTATTATTAGCGACATTGTTTAGCCTAATAGACTTTGGCGTTAACAAATCGGGAGAATCAACTAATTGTGTAATCTTTTTGTTGCAGGTAATTTCACTTTGACGAGTTAAGATGGAGCAATGTCAACTTTATTCCTTGGCGCTAAGGTATGGATTGATTTTAAAAGTTTTAACAAGTTAGACGTGGGTAATGTGAGAGGTGGAAATTATGAAACACAATAGTTTCAAGGAAGCCGCACCGCGTTAATCTGAAGCCGTATTTAATTAAATTGTCCCGGTGGTAGTGGTGGCCGAGGGGCATTCCGCGGGCAAATTTCGCCTCGTGCCCACGTCTCCTGACGACGCGACGCGACGCCGGCTAATTATTCTGTGGTATTCTCCTACCTTGACGAGGTGAGAACTCCGTGCCATTATAATTAAATAATTATTTATTGTCATCACGGATCCAACACCGCTAGTAATATTTAATTCCATAAATTTTAGTTCGGTAAATACGTAAGTACTACTTAATTAAAATATACATACAGTATGTCTTCCAAGTTCATGAATGTGCTTAAAAAATAAGTTCAAGTGTCTGAGGACCCTTCAGATTTGGAACTCATTACAAATCCTGAACTCCGGCCTGGTACGTATATCACAGCAAGAAAAAAGTCAGTCGTACGGTTTGCATCTATTGTACAAGCTTGTAATTTAATTATCCACCGCTGTTCAAAAAACTTACGTAGAGCGAGTGCAAGCTGCTTGCTACATTCTTTCCCTTTTAATTTCCGGAACTCCGTCCGAATAATGGCGTATTCTATACAATTACATGTTGCAAAGTTTCTCTTATATTGTGTTTGTTGTTCTGGATAACTTATTTTAGCTTTTGTCGCTCAGAACGCGTATCATGCGTGGTTTTCGGTGACACTGTTAACTATTCCCTTTTAATGGTATACCTACTGAGTTAACGTCGCGTCGTCAACGTTTGAAATAGATTTGCCTAATTGAATTATCGCAAACGAGTGTACATTTAATGCGGGGCCTGCGGCGCGCCGCCCTGACCCCAACCTCTCTGACCTTGGGGCGATCATCCACCGCCCTTCATTCGGCTAACCTGTTTTACGACATAAACGCGATAAACACTTTTACCTACCTGAATTTGTAACAACTTTCCCAGAAGTACACTTAGTTATTTTGCGAAATTATTATAGTAGCACCCTCATTACGAAGTAAAAGGCATAACTGAGCGAGAACACGTACTTCTCTCGCAACTGCAAGACAGTTTCCCCGTTTCCAAATTAACTCGTAAGTAAAGTACTACACACCCTACCTACTACTAAGTAAATTATTGCGGAGCCGGGAAGGCGCTCGGTGTTGTTTGTTGCTGTTATGTAAGCAAATATAAAGAGTTTTATGAGGAAAACCCAAACGAATCACACAAATATGTGCAAAATATTCCTTCGATAAAAATTCGTTTCACGATGTTAAACGACATTAAAATGTAATGAGACAAAAGAGCTTCCGACCAAATCCACCGATATCCCTAAAGAGGATTTAATCAAATTGGAAAATATTATGCAGCCCGCACGGCGGCGGCGCGGCGTATTGCCAGCGAACCGTGGAGCCAGGAGAACATAAACCAACATACGCCCCGGTGTATTACGTCGGCGGACTGAACGGCTCAGCTCGGAGGCTCGTATTTGTAACACGGCGGGTTATTAATAGCCGCGATAGCGAGACGTGGCCCACGGCGATGCACGATATTCGGGAAATCCGGATTTGCATAGAATAATAGGAACGCGCGCCGCGCCGCGCCGGTGCAGCGGCCCGGCCGGCGCGGCGCGGCGGCCCGTCTGCCTCGCTGCATATGCAACCAGCCACGAGGCTCACGCTACATTGGACGCATGAACTCGTGCCTAGAAGGACCAGTCGTACATGAGCTATCAAATCTGAGTTACCGAAAAAATAATGCACGACTAATCGCCCGCGGCCATATGGAGTGCTTTGTTGACTTATATTTCGTAAAACCTTAGTTTTTTTATATGTGAATGGTGTTTCAAACAGTTTTAATAACAGCTACGAAACAAACAAATTTTCGTTCTCGTTTCATTGTGTTGTCGACTTAATAAAAACACAGATAAAATAATTGTTACATGATTATTAAGCTTAAAGGAATGAAAAAGGACACAATACCACTTTGAGGTTCTTACATCTCAGTAGGTCTTTACCAATGGTGTGTAATTCCGTTTAACATTGAAATGTTACAAGCCGATTTTGTAATGTAATTCTCGTTAATTAACCGTGTCGTTTAGTTAAACATGTCTGGGTTTGATTATGTAAATTACATTTGTGTTCCTGAGCTATTAGACAAATAGTAAAATGTAATCAAAGAGGACCTATTTAATAAGAGTAGAGTTTTTTAAAATCATATTATTTAAATTCATGGCAACCCGTTTCTTGAGCTTACCCTAGATTTCACGCCAGATTCATATTTTGAAATGAACGTCCCAATAAAGCGGACTTAATCAAAAATATTTACTTATTTCTTAAGTGTCTCTCTTACAAATACTAAATTCTGTAATACATATTTCCGTCCAAGTGCTCGACTCGAGTTTACTAAGGAGCGACCGAGGCAGCACAATGTCTCGAAATATCCGTGAATCATGAATGCAAACTGTTGTTTACCCGTAAACTGAACCGGTCGTAATTATATCATCGCCATTTAAACTTTATTGGCGTAGACGAGATGCGAACTTATCTCGTGTTGACTGACTCGACTGGTGGCTCATTGTTCGCGCCCACTCGCTTAAGTTTTCCTATCTTTGTCTCGGTAGTTACCGTGTGAAGTGCCGGAAATTCATATTTCAGAGGCGATTTTCAACCTAACCGATCCGAATTTCACACTCCAAGGTCGATGCCCAACAAAATGTTTCACTTTTTGTTCTGCTAAATTCAAATTACAGAACTGTGAAAAAAGGAACATAAATTCTCTTAATTAAATTCATAATTTTATAATGATTAAACGTGTTCGGTAAAACCCGGATAATTTTAGCTGAAATGTCGCAAATGTTAATGTTTGGGTATTTTTCCTTATTACCAAACCGCAAGCGATTAGCCAACCTTTGTTTCCTGATGTACGGTAATGCTTTTGCCTCCCCTGTATTCAGGACGTGTGAAAATGAGGTCGTAGATTTTGGAACCCTCTTCTGTTACTTCATGAAGTCGGAAGTTACCATTGTATGTGTGTACGTTAGATACTTGTCTGAATTTATTTGGCCTTTAAAATATATGTTCTTGGATGATATTTTGCTTTGCCATGAGCAAATAAAAAATGTTAACAATAGCCGCCAAGATCCGTACTACTTTACCTACCATTATCCAGCGTGATGGCAACACGGTAGCTCTGTGTTTGTTTTGACAAGCGAGACTGAATAGGCTTGGGGTTAATGTTCGGGATCGGGAACACTCGATGGCAGAGTAACCGCGCTTTTATTACTACTTCCCAAGGTCGTTATTGTCGAAACACAACATACATTTTTGGAAAACTTCTCTCTGATCTAACTTTATACTTTTAATTCGTTTTTGTATATTTTTCCACATGCTAACGATATTATAGAGAATTCTACCTTTTTTTTCAAATGTAGTACGTATAATCAAATGCATTACTGCTATCAAAAACGGAGCTATAATTGTGTGGGCGGTGTCGGTTGGGGCTACGGCTCGCCGCCCGCGCCGCCTTCATTGCAGATATCGTGCAGCCGATCCTCAGCTAAACCCTACCGCCCCCTGAACTATAATAACGCGAACACCACACTGAAACAATACCAGCCGAGATTACGTTTTTAAATGATAACACTTGGAAAAGCTTACGGTTATGCGTCATCGATCTTACATAACATACCTTAACTTAACCTTCGTCTCCTATGGCTACGGCGTAGCAACTAGCTACGAGAATGATCAGCGTACTACGACGTATATACCGATAGACGATCGGAAATGGACAACACAGACCGACCCACTGAAGCACTCCACGTAATCTGCACCCACCACCGTCCTTTGATTGATGTCCCGCGTAATGACCCAGGAAACTATTTCCTTCGTGTTTCCTACACTCAATAAAACATCGATATATACTTATTTATGTGTCCGCGTCAGTTTATTTGGGGTTTAGTCAATGCTCCCGTAGCTACCGCAGTCTACGTTCCAAACACTGTCATTTGTCAAGATTATAGCTGTTTGGGGATTGAGATATGAAAAGCGGTTATTGTTTTGAATATTTCCCTTTTTATGCGTGCTTCAGTATTAAACGGAATGCTTTTATTAATTAAATAAGAATATTACTAATACTGCAAGTTCAAACCATGAAACATTTGCTATTTAATCGTGTTCATTTTAACTATGATGTTATGCAAAACGTATCCATAACCTTCACTTCCTCCCAGTGATTAATCTGTACTTATTCAGGGTAAGTGCGAATTCTCCATCCAAGTAAGCATTTATGAGTCTGTTGTGATTCAAAATAACTAAATTTAAAAGAAATCTAAAATCTTACCACAAAGTAAGCTGCATCAGTGTATCAAGATGTGTCGGAACAATTAGCACGTACAAAACTGGTCCGTCACGGGTTGGCGCCGCGCCGAGAGCCAATTACGGTATTTCATCCTCAATAAAAGTGCACTCAGGCGCTCTAGCGCCGGAGGAAAGCTCCCACTTGCCCATAAAGCTAATGTGTACATATAAAGATTTAAATGACGGGCAGGGACGTGGCCGGAACCCGGCAGCCCGTCGCCGCGCCGCGCCGCGCCGGCCCCTATCACCAGAATGTGACTCATAAAGCTACACACTGTGACTGTTTGTTGATTGCGATCAACCCTTTCAGCGCGCAGAGAGACCGCGACTACACACTTCACACGTCTCGGTTATCGCTCAACGATTTGTGCTTTCACAATGACGCACTTTGTTCTCTTAATTCAGTCGTTATTTCACCCACGTTATTAGTTGCGTTACGATCGCAGTGTCAACTCATACTTTGGAAGTTTGGCTACTTTAGCAGGGAGGTAACCTAACCATGTCATTGACCGGTGATACCATAAAAATACATGTCGTAAAATAAACGCTTTCATAAATCGAATACTTTGACGATGTAAGTTCCTCTATATGGCGTCCGCGACTAACACACGAATGTTTTCGTCATAATGTTGTATGTGTTGTGGACTGAATAACGGCAGTTGTATAGCATGTGAGCAAACATTTTGGCTATTAATCTGGGAATACTGCGTTTGCTGGGGGCGGCACATTTATTTTATGTGCCGGCAATGTTACATATGCTATAAAAGTCGTTAGGACCGGCGTAACGTCTCGCCGACCGACGTCTTGCCAGCTTTAATTATACCTAGATAATGTTCAGTCTGCGCTACCCCATGTCGGCATTAACGCAACTCGATGCAATAACATTGTGCCACTCTGCCTAATGTGCTTCGCCAACGTGTATTCACACTCGCACAATATGAAAACAATGCATTTTGTTTATTTACTATGCGAATAAACTCTTCCTCATAAATCAAAGCGACATAATATATAACTTCGGGAGTATTTAGAAAATTGATTTACGATGACGTTTTTACTAACTTCTCGGGTTTAAGAAGCGAAGTAATAAATTCACATGTTCACATATATTTTGTTAAGTGAAAGTCATTGCGGGCTGCAGAAGACTTTATTAATGATGAATGATGACAAATCCATCCATCACTAGAACAGGTAGCCAATAATCATGTTAATAGCTCGGTTGAATAGCTGACAAAATTGATTAACGGCTACACATAAAGCGACATCTGCGTCTGTAAATTAAATTGATGACGTAGAGATTCGATTTTTATCGCATAAGCTCCATTCGCGTTTGTATACGCTTTTGTTAATTATCACTCGTGTTAAACGGAAGGTATCCAGCAGCGGTGTCATACCATAATTACAATGTCACGTGTGGAGGGCAGACGAATTGGCGGTATAAACGTAGTCGAGCTGTAAGATACCGGACGTTACAAGATGATGACTACAAATTCCACTAGGTTGTAATATCGCGAAGGGTCTCCCACGTCAAGACAATGCCGGGGTCGGTAGGCGCAGATGGAGATTTATCACGGCCCCGAAGCCCCGAGCCCCGGATCCCGGATCCCGGCCGGTACAAGTTCGCGCATTAAACGACTCCGGGACGTTAGCCGCGTGCAAGATGCCGCCCCCAGATCATAATTAAGTGCCGCCCAATTTATCGGTGCGACCCGACGCGCTCGTAAACTCCTCTTAAACTTCCCTTATCGTACCTACAAGCCTCTTTATTTCCTAGTTATCCCGCTTCGCACTTATCGCATCTTAATCTCTGCGACATTGTTCGCAAAACACTGCGAACAAAAATTGCAATGGAACGGCTTATTTCCCCGGTTGTGAAAGACTATCGCTTTAGTAATAAAACTACGACTCCTCTGAGACACAAGCTAAATAGCGATACATACTGGCGACGTATTCTGTGGATGAAGCCGATATCCTCCAACGGTTTTCTATTAACTTCAGCACAAAAGCAGTGAAAACACCGTTACGGAAACGTCTCGGAAACCTTTGTTGTGATATAACTATTGTGTTCGACGCTGTATCTGTAGCGGGAAAGGAGAATGTCCAAATGCATCTTAAGACAACGCGCTCGTGTTTACGGTAAAAGAGATTATTTTAAAATGCGGCCGCTTTGTAATATCACGATCATGTTAAAACATATGAATTTTGTACAGTAAATCTGCTTTTTTTACTTGTACTACCGGTTTACAGCTTAATTTCACGGCTATATTGATGAATCAAATTATTGTAATTAGGTGGAATGTGCAGTGTTTCGGCAACCGTGAAAGCCTTCCCAAAGTAAGCGAGAAGTTCCTAGCTGACGGTGAATCAGCGCCCGTGTTGCTGCTTACACTAATTACTGCATCAGGACTTAACTAGTTAGGCAGCCGTGTGATGTCGCTCGGCTACACCGCGCCACGCCACGCCGCGCCACGCCACGCCGCGCCACGCCACGCCGCGCCACGCCACGCCGCGCCACGCCACGCCACGCCTCTCGCTTATTACGTTACATTGCACTTAAAACACAGCGTGCACATAGTGACTGTTCAACGAACAACGCAATTTCCTTCGTTATCATGAACATATTAATTTTCTGAATCTGAAATCTCATATAATTTAGGATAAAATAAATAAGTATGTTTTTTAAATGCGTTTATTAAGTTACGCCTCGATAGAAACGCCTAGTTTCTATCTGTATATCATATTGTCAACATCAATCTTAATATTTTGTCATTTTAAACGGTTGCAAAGGCAATTTGACCTGAAGGATTCGTAACTTGTCAAGATTCGTGCACGTGTCATTATTTATCAGAGTGAGAGAGTGCCATTGAGAAAATAAGGAATTTATTATATCACGAGGCGAATAAAAGGTCCTCGATTTGTGAACGGGTCTTTAAACAAACCAATTGTATTGTTATGAAAGCGTTCACTGACCTTATGTCCGCCTTTTTCCTCTCGACGCGACGCCACGTTAGTAAAACGGGCAATTTACGCGGGCCTATAAGTAACAAGATTCATTAAGGCTGTTACAAATGGCGTAGTCGTTCTTAAAGGGAATGGCCCTCGAGCTTGCAGCGTTCATAATGGGCGTACGAGCCGACCGAGGCGCCGCGCGCTATTTAATGAAACACCTGGAAAGGTCGGCCCGCTTCTGTTGCGTTAGTCTCGCGGTCCCGCGGCGGAGGCCCTCGCCGCCACTCCGCCGCGCCCTCTACTCTAGGGCGCGCTTGTCCCAACAAATACTGTAGGCAGCGCAAACACAGTTTGACCCTGAGGATACGAATCGTCACCTTACACCTCAATGGGTTAGCAGAGTAATAAGTTAGCTTTTATAAACATTAAGATCAAAAACGTAGCGTGATGAATTTGCATAATTATAAATATCACAAACCAAAAATGTTATATATTATAAATTATATAATATAAAATATGTAATTTTATAATAATTGTTTTTGAAATTTCAAAGAGGAAAACTATCTTAACTTTTCATCGTTGGCGCAGAAAAATAATGGTCTTCTTTTGCTGAGGAGCGACAGCTCGAAATCCGTCCACAATTCTTTGTGTGACGTTTGCCTAGTGTTATTAAAGTCAACAAGTAATCTTTGTTAAAGTTTAGCAATGTTCATATAGCGTTTTTTTATTGTTTTCCTTGTTTCAGTTCCTGAATATTTTTTTATATTTATGATTAAATTATCAAACTTTACTCAGCCTGAGTTTTTTATTTAAGGGTGAAACTTCTATTATTGTCGGAAGCCGATTATTGTATCGAGTTGGATAGTTCCAGTTTTAAACTACTAGATGGCAACACTAGTAGTTTAGATGACATTTGACATTTCGAGCGGCAGGCAATCGTGAGATGTAAAAAAACCAACCAAGGAACAACGTAATATATATCTCAAAAGCAAGAAGTCTTTTATTATTTCGCCCCCATGGAACTCGTTCATGGTCCTTCGAACCGGATAGCAGCTGTTGGAGGGGGCAGGACTAGTAGTATCGTTTGCGGTACTACACTAAAATCAGGGTAATAGTGGTTACTACCCAGGAGCTTCGTCGGAACCAGCGTCGACGAAAGGAACGGTGTCCTACCGGTAACGTGCGCCGGAGGTCTACCCAATTGTATCCAGGAAGGCTATCTTGTGGCCGGTTACGGAAGGGGTAGTAGTGGTTGCTACCCAGGAGCTTCGTCGGAACCAGCGTCGACGAAAGGAACGGTGTCCTACCGGTAACGTGCGCCGGAGGTCTACCCAATTGTATCCAGGAAGGCTGTCTTGTGGCCGGTTACGGAAGCCCGCAACTGGAGCAGACTACGAGCCAGCAAGCGGCTGAATTGAGAAGCCGGAGGCTTATTAATTTCGACACGGATTACGACGACGGAGGTACGGAGGTACGGTGTACCTACCAGGAAGAAAGCGCAGCCTACGCCGGATTTGAAGTTGGTACACGTGTTGAATTGGTGAAAAGTGGTACATGTGAGTTATAAGTGATAAATCCAGTGCAAGGAAAAACTGTGAGTACTTTCTATTCAATTCAAGAAAATTCAGGAACATTAAAGTGCAAGCAAATAGTACTTCTATTGTTTAGGACGGGGGATCCATGCCCAAATTTTGAAAAACGTGTTTATTGTGAAACACTTAGAATATAATTTGAATTTAACTTAATGGTTTGTGAAAATATTTTATTTAATTGTGGGTAGCAGCTGTAACAAATTTTTCCAATAGTTTATGTTGAAAAAACGTTAAACATGGATCAGAAAATACTTTTACAAATGGACAGTTACCATAACTTAACTAAAGCAAAGGCAAATTTTAAGAAATCTCCTAAAGATCGAATAACTAAAGCCTATGTTCAGGTTCGTCTCGAAAATGTGGAAAAATTGTGGGTAGCATTTGTAGACAACCATAGAATATTGTTGGAAACCTATGGAGATAGACTAAAGGCTCAAGATTATTTCAAAGATGATATTTATGATAAAGCTGAAGAGTGCTATCTAGATTACAAAACTGATCTTGTAACTATCTTAGATAACTTTGCAATGAGCGGAAAGTCAACCGTCTCTAAAAAAGAAGAGGAATTCGTAGTGGGAATGCCACAGATTGTTTTACCTAAAATTATTATACCAAATTTCTCAGGAAAGTACACAGAGTGGGTTACTTTTAGAGACCTCTTTATATCTCTTATAGATAACAACAATAAATTGGATAATGTACAAAAATTACACTATCTAAAATGTTATTTGTCGGGTGAAGCGGAGCAATTACTCAGGCAAATTCCCATTGCGGCAGATAACTATCGCAAATGTTGGGAACTACTAGAAGATAGATATAACAATAAGCAATTTTTGTCAAACTGTATATTAAAAAGATTTTTGAGTCAGAAAAATCAAGCAACAGAATCAGCTCAAGGACTGAAAGAATTAATTGACACCGCTACTGAATGTTTACATGCATTAAATAATTTAGGGATTGATGTATCTAACTGGGATATAATTGTTGTACATATACTCACCTTGAAGTTGGATGGTGAGTCGCGCAGACAGTGGGAGTTGTATGTAACAAGTAGCATTGCCGTTGATATGTTACCAACTTTTGAGCAGTTTAAAACTTTTATAACGAGTAGGTTTAGAGCATTAGAATTTATTGGCCAAAAGTCTATAAATAGAAATCAACCAGCCAACATAGTTTGGACTAAATCACGGTCAATGCATGCTGCTGGTTCTGAACAACCAACCTACCAATGTGCGTTCTGTTCAGAAAATCATAAATTGTTTATGTGCAAAAAATTCCAAGCAGAAAATTGTGATGCGCGTCGGGAGTTTGTGTTTAAAGGTGGTATTTGTTTTAACTGCTTGGGCGTTAATCATTCTGCCAAATCATGTAAAAACTCAATTAAATGCAGAATTTGCAGGAAACATCACCATACATTGTTGCATCCGAGGACTACCAGTAAGGAAAGAGTGTCGTTCATGTCTACCATGATAACAGAAGACTCTGGAGATGAGTTTGGAGAGGAACCGGTGGAAGAAAATACAGAAAAATCAGTAGAAGAAATACAAGCAAACACTGCTGCGATTCATAATAAATCTGTATTATTGGCGACAGCTCTAGTTAATGCTGAATCTATTAACGGAACTAAGTTTACGGTCAGAGCATTGCTTGACCAGGGTTCGCAGGCGTCCTTTGTTTCAGAATCAGTCGTACAGCTACTAAGGCTAAGAAAGACACCCGCATGGAGAACGATCTCGGGTATAGGTGGAGCGAAAGCAGTTAATTCGAGGGCTACAGTACAGCTTATATTGACATCCAGGATAGAGCCTAACGTGAGCGTTACTCTCACAGCTCATGTGATAAAATCTATTACATCTTATCTACCAGGAAAGGAACTGGTAGAATTACCATGGATTGAATCAGCAGGAATAAGTTTAGCTGATCCTCATTATAACATCCCTAATAAAATCGATATTTTGTTAGGAGCCGAAGTTTACTCTCGGGTCCTTAAGGAAGGTGTAATGAAGAGTCCGAGTGGGCAGCTAGTAGCACAAGCGACGTCGTTCGGATGGATTATTTCAGGTTTAGTAGATTACTCCAATCAAGTAGAATTAATTATCATGCATGGTACTATGACAACAGAAAACAATTTACTCAAAAGGTTTTGGGAATTGGAATCCGAATCAATTTATGAAGAGAAAAAAATGTTGACAGAAGAAGAAAAGCGATACGAAGAGTTGTATGCTACAACAACTAGACGAGATCTGGAAGGGCGATACATAGTTAAATTGCCATTTAAAAATAATAGTCCAGCATGCAAGAATGGAAATACTAAAATGATAGCTATGAAGAGATTACAAACTTTAGAGAAAAGATTGTCTAAGAATAAAGAATTAAAATTAGAATATCAAAAAATATTTGAAGAATACCGGCGATTAAATTATATGGTACCTGTAAAGGATGGTGAAAAAGAAAAGGATTCAGTTTACCTGCCCTATCATGAAGTCATCAGAGAAGACAAAGATACCACGAAAGTCCGAATCGTTATGAACGCTTCTTCAAAGGGAACAAACGGAGTATCATTAAATGATGACTTGATGGTGGGACCAACGTTGCAGATGGATCTGAGACATATTATCCTGCGATGGCGTAGACATCCCGTGGTTTTGGTCGCAGACATTGAGAAAATGTATCACCAAATAAAATTAGATGCAGAAGACGCCAACTTTCAGCGTATCCTGTGGCGAAGCAGTCCTGAAAAGGAAATAACGGATTTTAAATTAGAACGTGTTTTATTTGAAACAGCATGTGCTCCTCACCTTGCTGTCCGAAGTCTTCTTTATTCTTTATTCTTTATTCTTTATTGTACACAGAGAGTAATAAATACAAAAAAGTCATAGGAGATACATGTACAAAGGCGAGCTTAACCCTACAAAGAGTTCTCTTCCAGCAAACCTTTGAGGCTAGAGAGAGGCGATTTTATAGAGGTAGGATGTGTACATATAATAAAGATAAATCAAAACTAAATTATTAAGGGCCTTAAAAAAAAAAAACCTACATACTTTAAACATATATATAAATACACCATAAATACAAAATACTATATATAAGTATATAAATATATAATATATATATATATAAACATAAATATATATAAATTCAATAAATATATAAAATATGACGACAGATTAAAAAGAAAGGTAGTGCTCTTTTACTTTCTTCTTAAACACATAGTCCGTTTGACTCGCACGAATTTCGTGGGGGAGGCAGTTCCACAGCTGCACTGCATGGACTGTAAAAGATCCACTATAACAGCTGGAGGAGTGATTTGGAGTTTTAAGAAGAAGGGACATAATTGTTCTACAAGACTCACCACGAGGAACAAGATATTCGAAGCGCTCACGGAGGTATGGAGGAGAAAGAGGGTTTTTAAGAATTTTAAACAGAAATGTCAGAGCGTGAAGATCACGACGACGACGGATGGGGAGCCAATTCAATTGGGACCTGAAGGCAGAGACGTGATCAAACTTGCGCAATCCATAAATAAAACGGATACCCAAGTTTTGAAGACGCTCCAATTTATTAAGAAGTTCCTCCGTGAGATCAATAAAGCAGGTATCAGCGTAGTCGAGAAGAGGTAGCAGCAAAGCTTGGGCAAGTGTGACTTTAGTCTCAAAGGGCAAGAACTTCTGGAGACGCTTGAGAGATTGAAACGTAAAATGAACCCTTTTACTGATGCTATTGACGTGGCTTGTCCAGGACAATGTACTGTCAAATATAACACCCAAGTTTTTTGCATTGTTAGTGTAAACAATAGGTATACCATCGTATATGACAGGAGGAGGTGCAGACTGACTAACAGCGTTAACCATGTATGGAGTACCAATGATCAATGCCTGAGATTTAGAGGGATTAACCAGGAGGCCAAACGCTTTAGCCCATGAGTGGATTTGATTAAGGTCAGCGTTGATGAGATTAATTCCCTCCGAGATCTCGTCAAATTTGAAATGGCGGTAAATTTGCAGATCGTCAGCATAAAGATGGTGGTACGAAGAGGAAATCACATTAGTGATAGAGTTTATGAAAACAGAGAAGAGAAGAGGGGAAAGAACGCCACCTTGAGGTACACCCGCAGTTATGTTACACCAGTCTGAGCAGGACTCATCCAAGCGGACACACTGCGAGCGTCCCGAAAGATATGAACTAAACCAGGATATTACTGAGTGGGAAACATTTAGTGAAGAAAGAATAGAAAGAAGGATATCGTAATCTACGGAATTAAACGCATTGCTAAAATCCAGGAGCACTAGAATAGTGAGTGACCGGTTGTCCATAGCCATTCTGATGTCATCGGAAACTTTGGCAAGGGCGCTCACAGTGCTGTGTCCGGGACGGAATCCAGATTGAAAGGGGCTTAGCAGGGAGTTCTGGAAGAGGAATAGGGAGAGTTGCTTTTGGACGATATTTTCTAAAATTTTAGATAGAACAGGAAGAATAGAAATGGGCCGAAACTGGGATAAGGTAGATGGATTAGAAGTTTTAGGGAGAGGAGTCACATAAGCTTTTTTCCAGCCAGAAGGAAATGAGCTTGTCTCCAGAGAATAATTGAGAACGTGAGTGATTGCAGGAGCAAGCTCAGTGGATAAGAGTTTGAGCATCTGGATGTAGATTCCATCAGAACCGACAGCTTTGGTAGAAATGGAGCAAAGACATTTCCTTACTTCAGATACAGCAATTTCACTGAAGTGAAAAGGATTACAATCAGGTAAGGGCAGATGAGAAAGCATATCTAAAGTTGAGAGCTTATCGCTAGTGTCGAAAGAAAGGGGGGATTTAGAGAAGTGAGCATTTATAGCATTCAAGTCATAAGAAATGTTTGAATCACAAGAATCTTTACCCAAGCCAAGAGTCCTGAGGAACTTCCACATTTGAGAGGTGTTACAATCTTTAATAGAATTATGAATGTGGCGTCTTTTAGCATCCCTACACATCTTGCTGCAACGATTGCGTAATTTTTTATAATTAGCCAGGTTGATATCCGAAGGGAACCTTCTAGCTAACCGTTTTGCTTTGTCACGTTTAGACATTACCTTCTTTATAGGAGGAGTCAACCAAGGAGAGGGAGGATGTTTGACTTTGACAAGTTTTAGTGGGGCGTGAAGGTCGTAGAGCTTAGTGACGAGGGCATTAAAAGCACCTACTTTCAAGTCAACATTGTCCGCATCAATTACGGGGGACCAGTCAATATTGTTTGCATCATTTTTCAAGCGTTCCAGGTCAACGTTCTTGAAGCTGCGAAGAAGAAGAGTTTTAGGCTTAGGTCTGGGAGAACGGATTTTATAAGAACAAAACACAAGATCATGATATGAAAAAGGAGCTGTTAATTGCCCATGTGACGCAACGCGATTAATATCGGAAACAATAATAAGATCAAGAAGTGAAGGGGTGGAGTGGGGAGCGTGGTGAGTAGCAGAGAGAGGAAGGATATGCATATTTAAAGAGGAGACCAAATTTGTTAGTTTTTGACTGCGCATATCATTCTTTAATAAACATGTGTTAAAGTCACCGAGAATTAAAGTGTGATCATATAGTGAACTATAAGCTTCCAGTTTGGATTCAAGGGATGAAAAGTAATCAGTATTTCTGGAAGGGGGGTAATACACGCCAAGAAGGATTTTTGAATGGTTAACGGATATTTCAATAAAAAGATGCTCAGCAAAATTACAGTAAGCTCCCGGGGATTGATCAACAATTTGAAAAGGGATGTCACAACGGAGATAGATGGCAACACCACCATAACCTTTACCAGTCCTATCATTTCTTATAAGCTTGTAACCAGGCAAGGAATACTGAGTAGATGGCATACCAGGCTTAAGAAAAGATTCAGAGACGAGTATTGCATCAATAATATGTGCATCAAAGGTGGAAAGAAGGTCATGATGGTGAGCATGAATGCTTTGTGCATTAATATGCACAACGTTGAGATAATTGTGAAGCCCGGAAAATTTCATATTAATGAGGTCATGAAGTGAAGTAGAATCATCGCTAAGAGCATCGGTAAATACGTAGTCCGAAGAAGAGGAAGAAGAGCACGATAAAAAACTATCATCCAATATAATGCTATCGCCCATAAATAAATATATATATATATATAAAATAAACAATATAAAACTAATGAAATATACAAATGTAAAAATAACGAACAAAAAATAAACAAATAAAATGACGCAATCTCTAACACTCGCCAGTAAGCTGTATCTTAATAAACACAACAAATATCTGCAAAATAAAACAACACACTATCCTGGTAATATTTGAACTACATTAACTAAGCACATTCGCAATGTAAACAAAACAAGTATCTGTATAACAAAAACAACAAACTATTGTAGCTACAGCTACAATGGGATTAAAAAAAAAATAAAAAATATGGTAGGTAAGTAAAATTTAAATGCAAAAAGCCACCAAAAAGACAAAACAAAAAAAAATATTAAAAAGGGACAGACAATTTCAATAATGTAATAAGTATACAATTCAAAACACAAAAAAAAAGATGACTAATGTAAAATATAAAATAAAATTAATTAGAAATCAAATAATTTTTATATGGTTAAAACATGGCTGAATGGCCAACGACGACGTCGCCGGCCCGTAAGAGGGAGAAAAATGTTGCTGCCGTTGTCATGTCAAATTTTACATCGAGCTGTCAGTGTATACAGAAGTAAACAAAATAAAATATCTAAGTTTGTAGCTACCTTAAAATAAAATTAGTTAATGAGTTTATACGACTAAGTTCAGAATGTAATCCAGTAATCTTGTTGACTGTAAGAAGATGGCTAAGGCACACTAAAGATTATTTAGCTGCACGCTTAGGTCTCAATTCGGGCCTGTTGACTTTAGCAACGGGGGCCGCTGATGTCTTTCCTTTGCCCAGAGATGTACTCGGGCCTTTTGCCTCCTCAACGAAATCCGCGGCAGGATGCTCGGAGAGAAGCGGCTTCAGTTCCGACATGGATTCAACGCGGCGACGTTTGTTATCGGGCAGCAGGATGATGATTCTGCCCTCGGAAGTCCAGCAGCGCCGAATACCAAAATGCTTACGCGCTGTAGCAAAGACTTCGTGCCTAGTTTTAGTTAGGAACTCCGAAACAGTGATACCCGTGCCTTTCAATGATGTTTTGCTATTCCACACTTGGTTTCGAAGCTTGTAGTTCGTAAAACGACACATCACAGGCCGAGGTTTGCTCATATTAGTGCCTAGACGGTGGCAAGCAGTCAGTTGGTCAGCGGATACATCAGACATCTTAAATTGGTCAGATAACAATTGAAGAATTACCTCACCGATTTCATTTTCACTTGACTCCTTAATCCCATGAAAGAGAAGAACTTTTCGACGGGAAGCAGTCTCCTGGCGATCCAGTCCTTGCACAAGCAACTCCAGTTGTGATCTCATCATGGCCATTGATTTCCATATGAGAGATTTGAAATCCATGAACTCTCGGGACAGGGTCTCAAGGTCTCTGTGAGGAGCTTGCCCATTGCTTGACAGCTTCTTGAGCTCACCTTCCATCTGAACCATACGGGAGTCAAATGTACCAGCCAACTCTTCCATGTTAGATGTCAGTTTTGCATAGAGATCCATTTTGCAGTGTTGCAGGTGAGTGGAGAGGAGATTTATTATACCAGCGGGTGGTGGAGAGGCTAGTTATTAATATTCACACAATGATTTCATTTAATTAAGTCTAATATAATTATAAACTAAAAATCAATACAGAGCTCAAAACAAAAGATGTACACAGAGTGCCTACCCCAAAAGTCGTATGCAAGTAGTTGCTGATGAAGGCCATCTTTACCCTGAAGCAGCAGAGCGAATTGTCCTAGATTTTTACATGGATGACTTGCTTACTGGTTGTCGGACAGTTGGTGAAGGTGTTGAGATTTACAAACAAATGAAGGAACTTTTACAAAAGGCAGGTTTTCACCTGCAGAAATGGTCCAGTAACAATGATGAGTTGCTAGCCAGAATAAGAGAAGTACAGGACGAATCTGGAGGAAATAACATGCAAATAAAAATGGACTCTGTTATAAAAATTCTGGGAGTTAACTGGAATCGATGTGATGACGCTTACTACTACGCAGTGACCCTCCCTCCGCTGCAGAAGCCTGTAACAAAAAGAAACATATTAGCGGACATTGCAAGATTGTTTGACCCCTTGGGTTGGGTTGCACCGGTAATTATTATAGCCAAAATAATGATACAAAAACTATGGCTAACAGGAATTACATGGGACGAAGAAGTGCCGGAAAATTTATTGAATGAATGGAAAACTTACCGCGACAGCTTGAAATCACTTGAACATATAAAGATACCTCGTTACTTGGAATACACCTCCATGGACCAGCAGATTGAATTGCATGGCTTTAGTGACGCCTCCAAAGCTGCAGCTGCAGTCGTCTATATTCGTTCTCTAGGTGCTGATGGAACTGTTCAGGTGAATTTGGTTGCTGCAAAGACCAGGGTGGCACATATAAAGCAGGTATCTATTCCGAGACTGGAGCTATGCGGAGCATTATTATTGACAAAGCTATTAGCAGAAGTGGGCACTGTGATGGAAGTTCCAAAGAGCAACTGGTTTGCATGGACAGATTCTACGGTAGTACTTGCGTGGCTAAATAGTCATCCAAGTAGGTGGAAAACCTTTATTGCAAATAGGATTACCTTAATAATGGATATTTTGGAACCCCATCAATGGAATCACGTGACGTCAAAGTCCAACCCAGCAGACATGGCATCAAGAGGTCTTAGTTCGACAGAGATGTTGACGTCTTCGCTGTGGTTGACGGGGCCTGAAATACTAAAAACAAAAGTTATTAAGCCAGGAAAGCCAAAACTACTACAAACAAATTTAGAACAAGCTACAAAGAAAGTGTGTATGCATATTTCAACAAATAAGCAATATATCTACGACAGATATTCTTCACTTACCAAACTTATAAGAGTAGTGGCGTACTGTAGACGGTTCCTCAACATGAATAAACCTAGAATAGATCGACACCGAGATGCTATTTTGAGTCGAGGAGAAATCGAAGAAGCAACAGAAGTTTGCTTAAAACAGTGCCAAGATGAATATTTTGCGGAAGAAATTAAAGCGATTAAAAGCCAGAAGAATATAAACAACACCAGCAAGCTTCGGTCTCTAAACCCTTTCTTAGACGACAGGCATGTTTTGAGGGTCGGAGGAAGACTGGAGAACTCAAAATCCAGAACCCAAGGAAGGTGATGTGGTTCTAATCAAAGAGGGTGATTTGCCCCCAAGTAGATGGTTGTTAGAAAATTGTGACCAAACATCCGGACGCTCACAATATTACTAGAGTAGTAACAGTTCGCACTAAAAATTCCCTTATCAAACGACCAACTTCAAAGTTAGTATTACTTCCAGTTTGCGATTAAACACGCTTACTATGGCTATGTGTGACACACTTTTTTGTTAATTGTTAGTAAGTCTAAAGGGTCTACCTATATTCATTATGTGTGTCTCGGTAAATGTTTGTAAAATTTCTTGCCTATGCAGAGTATGCAGTGATCTCCGATAGTTTGGATCACTTCTTGTTATGGTATTATTTTCATCATTTGTATTGTCATAATTCACTTCTGAAGGACAATAATTTGTTAATATTGTCCTTGGGAGGCAGTATGTCGGAAGCCGATTATTGTATCGAGTTGGATAGTTCCAGTTTTAAACTACTAGATGGCAACACTAGTAGTTTAGATGACATTTGACATTTCGAGCGGCAGGCAATCGTGAGATGTAAAAAAACCAACCAAGGAACAACGTAATATATATCTCAAAAGCAAGAAGTCTTTTATTATTTCGCCCCCATGGAACTCGTTCAATTATTGACAAAAATAAATACAAGAAAATCACTGAATTTACATTCTGGTATTAGGTTGATAGCATTTTAAATCGGTCCTCCTCCTTACAGTATTGTACACCAAAAATAGTTGTGGTTTAAACCCTTAATTATAATGCCTATTAGGCTATTTTATTTGCTTATTATGGGCTAAAATATTAGCAAGCTTTGAAATTCAAACTAGTGATATGAAACAGTGTTAATAGCCGCCGGACGCCAGCCAGCCAGCCTGCGCTCAGGAAAAGTGACCAGGATATTATAACTCCGCTCACGAATGCATATGTTAACGTTAAGCCGGGGCGCGGCGCGGCGCGGCGGCACCGCTATGCTAACTTGTTAGAAACTTCCCGACAGTTAATAATTCTTACTTTCAGCCAACTGAAAACTTGCATCAGGATAAGCATCTTCATATTGGACTCTGTTTTAACCATCACTGGCGTACGTAGCGTTTTATTAAATAGTTCGTGGCATCGTCTGTGAAGCGGGACAAAGTAATGCTCGCAGCTATACGCACTGATACTAGTACGCCTCGGCAGGGTATTGTGAAATGTTCATCTATGAGGTGATCTCACGGTTTCCAAATCAGTGTGAAATCATTTAGGTGTTAATTATATTAGTGTTGTAGGCGTGTTCGAAATTACGTCAGAAGTACACGCTGTTGTGTGGGGAACGGTTGCCGCCCAGAGGCCGATGTTAAAAAATACAGCGGCGGCCGCCAGCCGTAAACACGCGCCCCTCTCGCATGACGCCTCATTAGCCACTCCCTCTCACTGTAAATCATTTTAAATTCAAATTTTACTTTCTTTCAGAATTGACTTTGCTTACCTAATTCCCTTCCCGACCACAAAATTTTGCAAATTAGATTTCACCTTTCTTGCGGTCGCGCCTGTCGGAAAAATTATTGGCCCTATCCGGTCCGGATCTCGGTCGGTGATCGTGTTACTTGATCATGATTTGGCTTTCGTCGAGCCACGAAGAATTTCTTTACACTCCGGCTGAAGCTCATCGCACAAAATATGAACTTTTTATGCAATCTTTCAGTGGACCAACCTATGATATATTTAATAGGCTGTAAAGCGCACGCACTTTTGCCGCTAAAATTGGCTACAAGTATTTTATTAATATGACTTTTGATTTAATTGACACGAATTTGGCTTTTAAGAGACTCGACAATTTTCAATAAAGTCTAACAAGGGCACTACACATTCTGCGCGTGAGCGGGTTTCTGAAGTGGAGTGATCATCGTTCCCGAACTGAAACTGGAATGATAGCGATGTGCAGAATGTAAATATCTTGCGCACACGTAAAACATAATAAATGTCCAGCTGTGCGTGTTGTCCACCGGCGCGGCGGTCCACTCACAGCTGGAGTTGGCACGTATCACCGGCGCGGGCGGCACTTCTATTCCTGTCCGTCCCCAAATGTATTTGGCGTTCTGTTTCGTGCGTGTCGTGCGTGTCGTGCGGACTTCGGGCCACCTAACGCGACATCGCGGTGGGAGCGTGTCATTCATCTGCTCGTTAACACATTGTTTTCCTCGTGTGTCGATTTGCCGAGCCGCGTGTTCGCTCGCCAATAGTGTAATGTGCTATTATAGATCGGCGCGTGCGTAGGTGGAGCGTGCGCCGACATCGATCACTCGTGATCGAACGTTCTAATCGATTAACGATCGCCCGCCCGCCCTGACACCGCATTCTTGACATCCCATTCGGCCTGTACCTTTGTGCTGATAAATTCCATTTTGATAATGAGCACGAGGGTTTGAGATGCCTATGAAACTATATGGACGGCGAAGTTTGCCGACACGTTAAAACTGAACTTTGATTGAGCGTTAACATCGTGCTTTAAGCTAACAACGTATAACGGAAACGTAAAGAGAATTAAAATGGTCTATTCTGATTAAATAACAATTCGGGTGTTGTTAATGTTGATGAATGTAAAAGGATTAAGAGAACAGTGTACCTAGTGTTTATGTGCGGGCAACCTCAGTCCGTGAGATGTAAGCGGCGGTGTCGGTGTAACGCGAGGGTGTCCCGCCGGGCTCTACGTTATACACGTCATAGTTTGAGAGTGCACTCGGCCGTCCGTGCTACCCCTAACGAGGCGCCTTCATTGATGTCGTTTTTGCTTTAATCTGACACCGGTGCAGTGCCAAGTCGAACTGGAAGCTATTCAACCCGCATTACATCCCCTTTATACCGCGGTATATTATTCTGACTGAAGCATATCTTCCAGGAAGGAGAACACTGATGAAACTGAGTGTTGGTTAACCCCTTATTGTGTTGCAAGTGCGCATTGTTGTGTTGTAAGGGACGCGGTGGGCGAGGCGGAGGGTAGCGCGCGCTCCGTTTGCTTCTCCACTATCACACAAAAATGTTATTAGTTTTGGGCGGTTATTGCCCACCCTGCGCCCACCCTGCCCCTGCGCCCGGCCGCCCCTCCCGATGCCCATCCCGAACAAATATAGAATATTCAATGGTATTTGTTTAATTCTGAATTTCACGATATTACAATGTGGGCTACTTTGTGAAGTCGTTAAATAATTTTAAAATTTACAATGACTTGGTTTAAATTTTGGACAATGCAATACGATGTAAAACTTTTTAACAAATAATACGCCCCCGCTGCTATAAATTGTTTGATCCGCTCCCTGCGGATGTTCAAAGTGCAATTAATGTGTTTGAATGTGCATGGCGACGGAGGACGGCCGTGGGCCATTCGTCTCGTCCGACGGGCCCATTTGTATCGGCGCGCGGGCATCACTCACCGCTAATCGCCCTCCGCTATGCACCTGCACTGTGCACGAAGGACTTCTGCAGCCTACCCTACCCTACCCTACCCTAACAACATGCCTCGACCCAAATTAAATTGATTATAATTGTTATTATCAATCCATAATATATCATACCTAAGCTCCGTGATAAAGCTCCCGAAAATAAAATTCTAAATATATTATACATATTTCAATATAATCTGTGGGTATTGCAAAGTGACTTGGATCTCCTGCTTCTGTTGTCAAATCGGTCTGGGCAAATATAATAGTAGTTCAGCAGTCCCGACGGAGTTGACCGACGGACTTATCACAGTGAATTATGAGAAAACGTGATCACCCATTCAAGTTTGACAAACGGGCTGCTTCGAATGGAAACTCGGCTAAAGTGGACGGTACAGAGTAACAGGAAATAATAACTTTATCCCGAGCTTAAACTGTAGAGGACCGTCCGACTAACATTATGCCTGCCAAGTTAACAAGTTCAGCTAAATGCAACCGACTGCCTCTCCAGCTAGTCGGTACGTACGACTAGCTGGAGCATCCGTGAACTTTACTAACAGTAGCATGTCTGCATCTGATTACACTTTCAGTTTAAGATTCACACTTTGCCATGTTTGTTTGCTGTATGATTTATATTGGACATAGTTCGTGCTGTTCGTCTATGGAGCGCAAACACGAACGGATAGGGTTTGAACAGGCATCAAACTTATCGATAAGTAGGTACGCGTGACCTTATGTTTTGAATATTGACGTTTCCAAGCCATTTCTTTATGAATTCTATAGAAATAAAGTTTAAAAAATAAATAAAAAAAGAACTCACTACTCAGATATCATCGGAGGTGCCTCGGAATAGTTGGTGTGTAAATCACGCCGAAAGCTTACTCCGTCGACGTTATCAGTAAACGAGTCCCCTTGCACTGAATATTCAAACAGCGTTTGTTTGTATACGTATTTTCTTTGGAACTGCGATAAGCGTTTTCCGTTTTTTCATTGAATAAAATATAGCGCGGGAGGCTCGACGTGCGACGATAAAAATCCGCAAAGCCCTTCCCGTCACGTAGTGCGACAGCTAATTACGCGGCTGTAAATAAATCATCACAGACGGGAACCGGAGGGGGTTCGATTCCGAGAGGCAATTATCTCGCGGCTCATTGACTGTGAACATGAGCACGGAGACCCCGACACGCCTCACATATATTTGACACCACCTAACACGCGGGTCATACACGAAACATCGAAAGTAGGATTCCTGGTGACTACGTGCCCTGTTCACTGGTAATTGTGATGTATTGAGGGGGTATGGAGGGTACGGAGGTTTCCTCCGCATATTCGCTAAATATTGAGCCGAAACCACGACCGGCAATCGAGACTACCCACATACTGCTTACCGGAATGATATCAAGCGAGGTCCGCCATTGTCGTCTGCTCTTCAGGTATATGACACTTTTGAGCTAAGGCCCAAAAGTGTCATATACCTGGAAAGCGCGGTTGGCTACTATTTCCTTATCCACATATAACATCCTAAATTGTACCATCAGGAATAATGTCGTTATAGTAATTGCGTGCTGCGGGCACTTGGTTCTCTGTAACTTTGTGTTAATTTGTTTTTGTTTTTCGATATTTCAGGGTCGGTGTAACCGCGAAAAGCCGCCGTGCAAGTACTTCCACCCACCTCAGCACTTGAAGGACCAGTTGCTGATCAACGGGAGGAATCACCTCGCGTTGAAGAACGCACTCATGCAGCAAATGGGTCTGACACCGGGCCAGGTGCTGCCCGGTCAGGTACCGGCTGTGGTTAGTCCTGTGTATAAATGCTTCGTTATTATACGATATAAAGTTACGGCACAACGCTTTGGGCGTGGGATCGGTCCTCTACATTCACAAAATAAAGCACGCAACACTCTGCTTTCGATGTCCGTACTGGCTCGCGTTCATAATCGACACGTAGATTTTAATCCGTCCAGTTTAAGTTGTGCCTCGCTTAAGTAGTGTGTTTAAAACACTTGGTAAAGTTTAGAAAGTGTGTACCGACAAAAAACAATCGCAAGAAAATGAGTTAAAATCCCTCGTAAAGTTCTATCTAAAACTTAATAATGTGCACGATGTGAAAGCTATTAGTAATTTAGTTTGTTGCATCAAGTTCCGCACTTCAATTTAAAGTTTCCGCTCCACGTGCGTGAAGTTACCGAGTAAAGAGTCGTCTATGTTTACATCTTTATAAGTTTTAAGAGTAACATGATTTTCTCGGGCACAACTTAAACTTTGCTGTCCTTAGGCCGATCGCTCCCAAATGCTTGAGCATGTTTGTAAATTACTTTTTAATGAGCATGAAATTCTCTTTAAGCACACACTTTTGTGTGATGCGGGTTTTTTGTGGGTTGGCACTAAATTTGCACTTTATGATTCATCCTTCCTTACTGTCTTAATATTTTGCTAAAATTGCGTGTCGGCTCTCCTCGACGTCTCTTCGCACAGCCCTAGGCGATTCGAGTAGTTGATGCGTAACTAACATAGTGGTGGGTATGCTTCGTATACTGGCAAGTAGAAGGCAACTGTGAAGTGAGGGTGGTGTGCGAAGCGGCGTCCCGGCGGTCGGTGCGCAACCCGCCCCTCGCACTTTGAGTAGTGTTTGTGTGGTTTTGTGTCGAGGTGGGAGGCATGTGCGGCGCGGGCGCAGCCGCTGCTCATCTCACCGCACTGGATCCGGTCAGTCTCGCCCTGCTCGCCCCGCAGGTAACCGCCGCCACCGACACCGCCACCGGCCCTCGAACACTCCCGACGACATCTAATACACTCCCGCATATCACTTGTACCACGCACCATTTATCCGTATCCTAGTCTTCCTAATTAATGCACTCGGTGGCCGGTGGAAAGCTCGATTGGAGAAACCGTATGCTTACTTTATACTGTATAGATTGCTTAGTAAATGCATGCCCTAAGCTTGACTAGCTTCCAATACCAATATTTGTATTATAGATAACTTGTACCGTGTTACGTGGTATATCTGGTAGTTTTTTTGGGCATTGTTATCAACAGCATAATGGATGCATGGATGGGTGTGTATGTGTGTGTGTGTGCGCGCAGGCGACGTCGCCGTACCTGTCGGGCGTGCCGGGCGTGGGCTCCACGTACGCGCAGTACTACGCGCCGCAGCTGGTGCCGGCGGTGCTGGGCCACGACCCGGCCGCCGCCGCCGGATCGCCGCTCGGCGTCATGCAACAACCTGTGCTGCAACAGAAAATGCCGCGCACCGACAGACTCGAGGTGAGATTATTACCTACTCAACTACTCACACATAGATGAAAGTTTCTCCTCCAATATACACCCGAGTAGTGCTTCCCGATATTGCCATTTTCATCGGGGACCGACTTCAAATAATGTGTCGGACGATCAGCGTCGGTCCCCGATCCAAATGGGCCGATCAGTGCCATGCCATGGCCGTCCCGTGTGTCCGTGGCGCGCGGACGCGTGCGTGTGCGCTTCGCGAGCAGCGCTCGCTTACTCCCTCTGGTAAAGGGCTTGCACTGTCGGCGCAGCTATATCACTCGTTCTGCAACGCTTCTTTCCTTATATATCCACCGCACCGAGACGTCCAGCAGTTGCAGACCTGTGCCCACAGTGTAAGTACCTAACGCTTAAAATCAGTGCCCAGTCTTCCAAATTACGGGTAACAGGATAATATAAGATATTATTAAAAAGTTACGATGTAAATCTAAATTTAATCGATGCGACGGATGCGTAAAGTCATTGAAAATCCGAACAAAGCGTGAGAACTCTGCTCCTTTATTCATTCTGTATATCTGATATTAGAAGCGGCGTCCGGTTGAGGTTAATTTAAAAACAATTAAAACCTAACCGTTTATGAACAAACATAAAATATTACAATGAATACCTTAAAATGTAAATATTCAAAACCACTTGACGTGTTGAAACTTGGAACGACAACTACTTACATGAGGCAACGTGGGCCCAGTAATTAGATGTTGGGCAGAGTACGCGTATCATGTGACGGGCGCGGGCGCGGGCGCGGGCGCGGGTGCGGGCGCGGGCGTGGGCGCGGGCGGCGGACATGGCTGGTGTGTGGTGGTGCAGGTGTGCCGGGAGTTCGAGCGCGGCGCGTGCAAGCGCGCCGAGTCGGAGTGTCGGTTCGCGCACCCGCCGCCGCCGGTGAGCGCGCACGCCGACGGCTGTGTCACGGTGTGCATGGACGCCGTCAAGGGGCGCTGCGTCCGCGACCCCTGCCGCTATTTCCACCCTCCCCTGCACCTGCAGGCGCACCTTAAGGCGCAGGCGCGCGGCGCGGTACGCCACCAGGCTGCACGCTCGCGCTTCCCTACTACCGCTTGATCGACGCTCGCCGCGACGCCGCGACGCCGCGACGCCGCTTACCTTGCAGAGCTTCCTTACGTTTATTTCGCGCCGCCGCCACGCTTCCGTCGCACTCACGCTTCACTTTATATTTTATTTTTATTCTTCGCATATAATATCACGTTACGCCGAAGCTTTAGGTGTATTATGTGCATTGTACTACATCGTTATTGTTTCCGTCCCGTCCTGCGACGCTTGGCTTCACGTAGACGGCCGCCGCAGCCCAGCAGCCGGCGGCGAGCGCGACTTCGGAGCTGGCCAAGAAACGGCCGGCGCCCGCCGAGTTCGAGCCGCCACCGGTACAGACGCCAGCTTTGCACGCTTCCCTCCTCCTCCCCCCCTCCCCCCCCGTCCCCCGTCCCACACCCGCACGATCCCCCTGCGGGCGCGGCCGCGACGCCGGGCCGGGTCCCCCCCGCCCCGCCCCGCGCCGCGAGCCGCGCTCTTCACGCGCGCCGACACCGCCGTGGTATCGCCTCCTTACAACCGTCTCGTTTCTCGTTTCAGATGGACATGAAGAGCGTCGGCTCCTTCTATTACGATAACTTCGTAAGTATACCGAGGAACGCTATCGTACCGCTCGCTGTCGGGGGACCGTTCAATCTGTCTTATCACTCACTAGTATCTGTCGTACCCGCAGGCGTTCCCCGGCGTGGTGCCGTACAAACGACCCGCCGCCGACAAAGCCGGCGTGCCGGTGTACCAGCCGGCGACCACTTACCAGCAGCTGATGCAGCTTCAGCAGCCGTTCGTGCCCGTGTCATGTGAGTACCCCGCCCCCCCCTCGTCCGCCCCGCCGACCGTGAGCGCGGTGGCGGGCGGCGGCGGGTCGGCGCCGGCGCCGCCTCCCTCGCAGCCGCCGCCTCAGCCGCCGCAGCCCGCGTCGCCGCACTCGCCCGGACCGCAGCCGCAGCCGCAGCCGCAGCCGCAACCGCCGCCGGCGCTGCTGGAGGCCTCGCCCCCGGACCCGGCGCAGGTCGCCAAGGAGGTCGCACAAAAGAACTACGTGGCGGCGCTCGCGTTCGCCGCCCAGCAGTCGGCGATGGCGCACGCGTACACGCAGCAGGCGCTGAAGGCGCGCGCGGCGCTGCCCGGCATGATGCGCCCGCCGTACATGATGCGCCCCGGGTGGCCGGCGCCGCCGATGCCGATGCCCTACTACCAGCAGCCGTACATGTACGCGATGCCGCCGCCGACGCAGCCGAGCCACGCCGCGGTGGCCGCCGCCGCCGCCGCCGCCGCCGCGCAGCACAACCCCTACAAAAAGATGAAGACGACATAGAGTTGCGGTCGCGGTCGGCGAGGCGCGGGGCGCGGGACGCGGGACGCGGGGCGCGGGGCGCGGGGTCTCCGCGTAGAGACTCGTAGTATGTGTGCGGTGGAGTGTGCGCCCCGGCCTGTCGGGGCGGTTAGCGCTAGTGTCACGTTTGTATTGTAAGGACGAAGCGAGCGGAGTCTCCGTCGCCGATGTCTCGCTAGTTAGTTGTACGCTATTATCTATACTATTGTGTATTTTACTTGTAATATTCCTATGCGTGTATATTTCTCTTAAACTTCGAACACGGTAATAATAACGCTTGAGATGCATGACTGTACGTTTTTTTATTACCTCTGTCGATCCGTCGTACAACGTGAGTTCTGTCGTCGTACTGAGAGTTGAGCGCTTGGTCCGTCGATCCCGCTACGTACACGCTTGTTCTCGGCGGCGCGGCGCGGCGCTCGCCCGGGTGCGCTTTGGCCGATGTGTCGTTGTCGCCCCTACCTAGTGGTTACCCGTCCGTACCGGCTTGCAGCAGCAACAGGCCCGCCGCACCTAACACCGCCGCCTCTAATTTTCGCATGGAATAGAATCCACCACCCTGTACGTTTGGCTCATCAGGTATTACTCTCATGTTTCTAGTGCTCCTCGTGTGTGCTATGCTGTGCTATGTGTGCCGGCGTGCTCATCGGTAGTGTAGCGAGGGCGACGAGCGTCCACCTCGGTTTTACGTTTTATTCTTTAAGCCGCACTTCTTTCTATTTATTTAACTCGCTTTCTGTTACATGCCTTCCGAATGACCGCTTCGGCTGTCGTCCGCATTGCAAATGTTTTGTCGCTTATTGTGTCGGGCGGACAGGCTGTGCGCCTCCCAACGCGCCTTACGTGGTATACACGGACGAACGCGGACAGGTAACGTGTGCCGCGTGACGCGTGACTTCCATTCCCATTCCCTGAAGCACCGCCGCGCGTTCCTTCGCGCACTGCGCATAATTCCTCGACGCACACGCACACGCTTACGTCACTTGTGATCACTGACCGTTTCGCATGAAGCTTGTTAACGCTAGAGAAGAGTCCCGAGTCATACAGCACGTAGAGTGCCGCACCCCCCACCCCCCAGCTCTAACCGTACGCTACGACAAGGCAATCACCTCTACCTCTACCCTGTGACGCTGCCGCTGTCGCTGCCGCTTACTTATCTTTGGTTTATCCGCTCGAATAACTTCATCATCGTGAGACGTTCCTACGTTCCTAGTTAGCTACTATGAACAAACTTGATTGAATGTCGAGAGCGAGCGATAGGATGTATTTGTATATCGATCTGCAGCA
The DNA here is from genome assembly GCA_947359385.1 of Chesias legatella. Classification (NCBI taxonomy): domain Eukaryota; kingdom Metazoa; phylum Arthropoda; class Insecta; order Lepidoptera; family Geometridae; genus Chesias; species Chesias legatella. The sequence goes on from OX375783.1 coordinate 8,953,715, forward strand.
CAGCGCTAATAGCGCATCATAAATAATATGCTCTCACACATAACTAAAACAGTAACAGTATTATTCGAGTTTGCCTTATTCATCCCGCTTCGTAGTCTCGATCTTTGGTTTTAGTATTTCATGCTTCGAGCGGGCTTCGGTAGACGAGCTATGAACAAACAGATACTCACCACTCTAGCCAGCTGTACACAAAAGTGGGTCCAACGTTCGCTTGGTGAAAGAGCTTTTTAACTATGTGAAAGCACGCATCGAAGAAAGACGTTTAGGAAGCGAGATTCACCGGTGAAAGCTATGGAAAGCTGAACCTTCCTTTACTGCTGAACAGGTGCCTGTAACTGTATACTTCCTAACGTTACGCTATACAATATGACAACTCTACAGAGCAGCTACATTGGCAGATGTTGTCTGAGCCGGACGAACGACGCCTGAGGCCGTGCTCGGCCATTCATTATGTATTAATGTCATTACTCACATCATTTTAGTCATTGTGCTGTACTTGTATGGAATATATTGTACTGAACAGTTTATGCTACAACTTGTTGATGATTTTAGTTTTGTATAGTGATACATACTCGCTTTCAAATGTGGAAGAAGTCACTCTACAGTATTGCCTTGCTTACACCCGGTAAGAAAAAACTGCTTAATTTAATATCCTCAGTATAAGTGATTTCCTGTTTGAAGCCTATACTGAAACACGCCGCTTTTCACACTTGAATGAACTTGCAAGCACAGTTTGTGACTCATCTGACTCTCCTCTCATCACCACTTCAGTGCGGCACTACTTCAGCGCTAACTCACGGGTGTTTCAGTAAAGGCTACTTTTGTTAAATGAAAATTAACGAAGCAATTTTATGAACCACTGAAAAGTTGACCACTTTTATATTTTTGTGATAAATATTGTTGCCGTTCTAATCTGGAGACACAATTTGTTAGTTTTAGTTACAATGCAATGACATTATTTATGTTAATGAATCAGGTCAACTTTTTAGCACAGTAATGTCTGTCTGTCCTGAGCCGATCTATCAACTATCAACTGCTGTGGGGGTTATAGTTTCACTCATTGTTTACGCTTTTTTGCAATAAATTATTGTTTAATGTGCATTAGTAGTTGGTAGTTGAGATGACGACGGTGGACAAGGAAAGATCGAAGTGTTCTCGCTAAATATATAAAATCTCATAATTTCCCGTACGGTCTCAAACGGACCAGTGTAACACTGTGATACACCACTAGTACCACTAAGTAAAAAATAACCTAAATACCACGTGTCACTTCGAATTTTCTGTAATAATGCTTAAAATGCTTCGCCATTGCGGCTTCAATTCCTCGCTTAAGACTTGTTGAGGCCTCTCTGATCTGATGCTTATTTATAATGTTCACGTAGACGTAATATATACTGACTTGGTTTTTTGTTTTGTTTGTCGTACAGTAACCGCATTCCTCTAATGGTCATTATGTTGCAGTTTGTACTACCACTAACATGTCACGTCACGTCCAGAACTGTCATGTAAGCTAAAGGTATACAACATAATAAGTTGTGTACTATTTACATCGTAACCATGGCATTGGCATGCCCTCTGTTCCTCTGCCGAGAGCACCGGAAGACCTGTGTCCATCACAGCCGACGCGCGACACATCACGTAACTTCCCTACACAGCCTCTTTTAAAGCTTATAGCGAGAGTTGGTATAACGGGTACACTTCGGACGCTCACACCTATAGACGCCCTCGCCCTCGCCCTGGTAAAAGTTGTCTAGCATCATGCTTAAGCTTTTTTGTACAATATAGTCACGCTTAAATAAGATTGGCTGCGCAATAATGATTATACTTCAAGCGTTCTGCATGCCATTTAGATTATTATTATATATTCATTCCTACTTTGTGCATAGTGCGGCGTACTTAACACAACTCTCTGACGGTTATGGAAGCTCGTTCATGAGAATAACTAGCATTTCAACATTTTGATTAATTAATTATTTATATTTGTGTGTAATATTACGTTCCAATAACACCGTTACAATATAAAGGTGACACATCAGCGCGCGCACTTCAATGAAAGAATGCTTGGAAGGACCAATCATATTGTGCAACAAATCTTGTAAAGTTATTGTAATATTGAAGCAGCAAAACAAGGTTTGATTTGAAGCGATTTTTGCCTTCCGTGTGTCCGCTATGTGCTGGTTATATGTAGCTGAGTGACAAGACACGCATACGCCCATGGCGGTACCATGACTCAATACTCAGTGGGCATTCAGCCTCTGTACCCTCCTCCCCCCCCCCTCTCTCTCTCTCTCTCCTGTTAGCTCGGTATCACTGTCTCTTCCATTCACTCTTGCTCTTTAATATTACAAAAACTATGTCGGCATTATTTTTCAGACAGGCTGTGCAATGAGGAATAAGTTTTGTGTCAGATGTATGAATGTCTTTAAAGTGATGAGATAGACTAGCATTAACACAAATTAACTTGGTTAAGTTCATAAACCGTCGCGTCGTGCTAATCACAAACTAAATAAATAAACACTTGAAATCATAATTGAATCCTAAGGCAGAGTTATTATGTTTTGTATTGTGATATTTTCCCGACTGTTTATGAAAGTAGTATTAGTTTGTGTGTAAATTAATATTCCACAACATACAAAACAAAAAGAACGTGTGTGCGTGCACTCGCGACGCTCAAACTGATAAGTGGTATACAAGGAAATGTTGTGCAAACATTCCAAATTGTATGTACTGTTTTAGACAAATACAAACGAAACTTTACTTTGATTGAGCATTTCTTTGCAAAGCGATTGCTGACATGACACTTGTAAAATTGCAACTTAAAATGTTTTAAATTTGAGTTCACTATGAATATGGACAAGCAATCAAGTTTTATAAGCTCAAGCAAAACCCATTTGAATGGACGCAGTAGTAATGTGACGCCACTTAACTGAGTTATACAGATTTTTTATCAGTAAATTCTCGCCGAATGTTGTGTTGTGGAATCATAATTTTGCACTTTATCGGTGTTTGGTTGGACAAGTTATACTTATTATTTCCTTGTTGTGTTTCCAGTTACTGGACACCCTCCCGGTGTGCCAAGATTTTAACCGCCAAGGATGTACAAGACCTACCTGCAGATTCCTTCATATTCGTGAAGGTAACACATTTTTTCATGTTTTACACTACCTTATGATTAATATTTGGTATTCATTAATAATTCAAATTAATATAAGATTCATAAACATGAAATGGCGTACGGTATGCCCCAATTAGACGGTCCACAACATTTTAACATGATTTTTCCCCCCAGAAATATCCCGTACCTTAACATTTATGCATGTACACTTAGACATTAGTCCTGTAAACCGTTTAGAGGTACGTGTAGATTTTAAGTAGGTTACATAGTGGAGTCTCACACGATCGTTTTATTTCTCTGTAGTTATTATAATGATGTAGTTTTGGTTGTCATTTTCAATAGAAGAACATAGTGTTCTTTTAGTTCTTGTCTATTTAATGTAACCGTGTAGTTTTTTAATCTTTCATATTATTCATACTCACACCGAGCCTTGTCTTTTTTTTTCCACCATCTTTAAAGTTTCCATGTTCTCTAGTACAGTGCCACAAGTGGCAAGTCACTTGGCGGCCCTGAAGTTAGCTGCAAAATTATATTGTACATTTCTACTATACAAGTTCCAAGTTTAAGTGCAGCTCGTGCGTTAAATCTGTACCCCTGTCAGTTAATTTCAGGACCGCAACTTTCGTCTACCCGCGTCCGTGATATAACTGGTGTATATAAATGTGTTTTCTGATATATATATATGTGTGTGTGCGTGTGTGCGGTGGTTCCAGGGTGCGGGCTGCAGGTGGTGGGGTGTCGCGTGGTGGTGTGTCGCGACGCCGCCGCCGGCTCGTGTCGCCGCGCCGCCTGCCGCTACTACCACATCCCGGTGCAGCTGCCGCCGGCCATACGTCCTCCTTAACCGACGACCCTCCCGTCCGCGCCCGCACCCTCACCCTCACCCTCACCCCCATCCCCTCACCCTCACCCACTCCCCCTCGCCCAGTATCTAGTCCTCGTCGCCCGCGCCCCGCGCTATCCACGTCGCCACTTTGGCACACTCGGGATGGACAGGTTCGTCCGCAGCAGGTTGGACCGCATACCGGTCAGTGTGTGGGCGTGTGAACGGGCTCGCTCGCTCGCTCGCTCGCTCGCTCACGGGAAGGAGTGTGTACATAGTAGCGGGATATGATTCTCAGGCACGGTCATGCGATTGTGATATGAATAGATTTCGAGACGCGCTGGAGCCGTTCCAGTCATTTTGTCGAGATCGTACCGAGATCGTCGAATAGTAGTTAGTGAGGTTTCAAATGTTTTATTACTATTGTATATTATGTTTTAAGATACGATATGAGTTCCTGTAATGTTCGGCGCGCTCGCCGTGTGGCGTCGCGCGGTAACTTGCGCGTTGTATAATGCGCGATGTATCGGTGGTGCGAGCGAGCCGCGGCGGCGAACTCGCACCACCCCCCACTCCTATTGTGAGCATTTTGTGAGAATTATGTTACTTTTTTACGTACGATGTAAAATTATGATTTTTCTAGATGACAAGTTTTACACTAGATTAGAATTAAGCGAATCAGTAATGAGACACCAATAGAGTAGCCGCTTCTATCCTTCGGCACTGGATGTTTTGACGCCGGAGCACAATCACGGCGCGGCGTCGGCCCTCGCTCGCGCGCATGCTCGCGCGCACGCCCGCGAGCATGCGCGCGAGCGTGCGCGCCGACGCCCGCCCACTCACTTTAGCATAGGTCGCCACACTCGTAGAGTGATATAGGACAGAGATTCCAAATACAATGAAAGTTATCGGACAATATTGAAATGAAGAAAGGCATACTTCCAAGCTATTTACCTAAATTATATGATAGAACGTCTGCTTTTATTCCGGTTAGATTTTGCTAGATTACCCGACATTATTTCACCGTTCGACCTCCGTCGATGCACAAACGTTGCCGATGATCGAGTCCGAGTGCAGTCCGAGCACCGCGAAATAGACAATTGTATTGTTTTCGACCCAAACAGTATTAACGTTTTGATCAAATTTATCTCGTCGTGTATATGTAGAGATGATACGCGGTTAGTGAGAGTGGCGGGAGCGCGCGCGCGCGGGAGTTGCGGTACTGTTGCCTACCTACTACTAGTGTACGTTACATACACGTTACATATGTGTGTTACAGTCTGTCTCTATCCTCTGTTGCATTAACCAGTTTGAAACCTAAAATGTCATATTGTTCTTTTATTTGAATACACACGATGTGAGGGACAGCAATATCATGCTTCAAATAAATACGAGTCAGGTTCGCAGAGGAGCGCCTCTGCCAGTAGATATACTTATGCGGTGTTCCCCGTGCGCGCCTCCCGAAGGCATGGAAGCCTAATGCCTAATATTATTCCTAGTCCATATCCTTTTTTGTTGATCAGTCATGCGATTAATGTTAGAGTAAATATTAATAATTTGATTTATTCCTCCCATTTAGTGGATATTTTGATAATGATATATTAATAATGAAATATTTAAGATACATAATACATATTTGATTCTAAATCCTGATAAAGTGACACTAAGTTAGTAATTTAGTCGGAGGGATACTTGTGCCGTGATTATATTTTTAGGTATATATTATGAAATAATTCCTAGCGTCGGAATTAATGAGGTGATTAATGTGTAAGCGTAAGCGTAAGCGTAAGCGTGTGTTATATTTATTGTGTCGTAACGTAAGTGGAATGCCATATCGATAAAAGGTGAATATCGGAGCGGAGTCAAACTCGTCAGGATCTGCGTTGCGTTGCGTTGCGTTGCGTTGCGTTGCGTTGCGTTGCGTTGCGTTGTGTTGCGTTGTGTGTTATGTTGGTTGTTGTTGTAAGCGATGGTTGCAGTTGTGGTCAGTGAGGTCGGCCCACGCCGACGGTGGCAAGTGCTGTGGGTGAATTCACTTCACTTTTATCAATACGGCACTATTACCTACTCCTAAATGTATAAGTTGTCATATATATATTTTTTTGTTAAAATTTATCGTTTCACGATTATTTGTTGCGTATAGTTTTTATTTATAATCAAAATTGTATGATCTGACGCAGACGCATTTATTGTAAGACAATCGATTACTTATATTATATTATATATAATTGTGTAATTAGTTGATGTGTGATAATAACGACGACCGACTATGATGATGATGGTACGAGTCGAGTGACGAGTGTGTATCATGTTGTCGTTGTGAATGATTGAACATCGAAAGTATCCTTCCTGTTAGAGGGACTCTCTTCTGGCCCAACGTTTCTAGTGGATTTTTATATTTTTCCTTTTGTTATATTTTAATGTTGCGTGTGTCTTACACATAATATATTTCATTTTTGTGATATTTTTAACTATAAAGTACTGTTATTATAATCCATGTGGAATAATAATGACCTAATTAATCATCAAGAATTTATTTGTAAATCACGAAAAAAAATATGTAAAACTGTAAATATAATGACAAAAAAAATGAACTGCAACACAATAATTGATTAATTATTATTATATTATAATATCTCTTCATCAAATACACTGTAAGTTGTTTGAGTACCTACATACCTAAAGTAAATCAATGGTATGTTCATGTGGTACCTACCACGTACCACTTACCCTGCCTCTACTACACTCTTACACAATGATGGTGTAAACCGGTCCAGTGAACAAATTATATTGATAATATTGTGAACTTTTTTTATTGACGAACAATCACATAAAAGTACATGACATTGTAATATTATTTATGAAATTACTATGTGATGTGATCTCCGGATCAATTTTGAGTACAGTATAGATAATAAACAACTGAATATGTGATATGAACAGTTTCATTTCATCTCCTTCCTACCCTCCCCTACCCCTACCCCTACCCCTACTATAATATAATCCTGGAGTGAACTAGCTTGTTCTAAGCTGTCGTGCTAACAGATTTCATCTTAGTCTGTTTAGCCGTTTGAGCGTGGAGGAGCAACAAACACACCCACACACATTTTATATTATACATACAAACATTCGCCTTTATAATATTAGTATGATAATACACCCAGACATGGTCGTGAAAATACACGTCGCGTATTGTTCTCTTACTAGTCTATGATTACGAATTAACTTATAATGTCAAACACTAGATAATTTAATAACTTCTAATAATTAAATAATTAGTTTTGTGTGTGTGATAAAGAACTATCATATGGCCCACCTGGCGTTAAGTGAATAAAACAAGCCTCATCATTTTCTTCTAGATGGGTTAGGTATTAAAAATAACATTTAAGTGGAAACAAAACAACGTAAATATGTGTTAAAAAGAGCAAGATTTTATTTAGTAATTATAATAAAATTGTTGGGCATGTCTAGTCTCCAATATTTATCATATATAAAGTTAAGTTTAAGTTTAAGTTGGAGGGTTGTTTTTTTTGGAGCCCAACATTAGAATTAGACAAATTTAGCCCTGTAGTTTGAGGAAAATACCACTGCGTGCAGAGATCAATATAAACGTCCAAACTAGCCCCAGTCGACTCCTTTGTAGGGCAACCTTGACTTCGCCGCCATTGACCTGATTACGAATTTGTGTGGCGTCATCGCGGCCTCTGGGTGACAATGTTCACAAAGAAGCTACTTAGTAAGTTTGAAACGTATGACAACCCTGGACAGATAGCTAATATACACTTTTGTAATGATAAAGATTTAAAGTGTGTTTAATATGGTGGGGGGTAATGTCCGAAACTAATCCGTAAAGTTGCAAGCACATGAGACGTAACATCCCCGTCTCGGGATGGACGCAACGCAATGTGCTCTATAGTACGAGTCATCTCGTACTATAGAGAGGACTCGAGTGGTATTGCTGTTGTCCATGGGCGGTGGTTACCACTTGACATCAGGAGGGCCGTCAGCTTGATCAGTCACTACAATGAATTTAAAAAAAAACCGTTTCGGTAAATTCTTACACTTACAGGAAGCTACATTATCCCCGAGTGCTATAGGTAGGCTATTTTTACATAATGAAGATGAGTTCCAGCCATAAATACCTAATACGCTAGCCGTGCAAAGCCGGGACAGGCCGCTAGTTATAAAGACGCTTTTGTCGATATCGAAAAGGTGGAAAGTCCCATGTGCCTGGTAGTTTTATAGAATGTTTAGGTATAGTTTTTTCTCTTATGTGATACAGTTACGGAACGAGCCGACGGCCCACCTGGTGTTAAGTGGTAACCTCTGCCCATAACAACCGATGCGACTTGGGTCCTCCCCTACTAGTACGACAAAACCCAAGTCGCATCGTATGCGCCCGTAACTATGAGACGTGTAGGTGGAATGTCTCATGTGCCTGTAATTTCACCGTAATTGTTGATATTTAGGCTCCTTGCATGCTCCATTCGTACTTGGCCGATCCTGCAACCGGCGCACCACGCTAACATCCAAATCTCTCACCCGACCATCAATATTTCACAAAGTTCTGTTTGATGATTGGCCTGAGGATCCACTATGTGGATCGGTCGGAGGTTTGTCTGAACATTTGGATTTGAGGATTGGACGATAGTATAGGAGACCCAAGTCATTTCGCATTGCACCTGTCACTCTGAATCCTGAGATGCATGGAACTCTGAAGTCTATCATAAAAAGCACGGAATTTCGTTACGACCGACACGCACCCTTCGTGGGTATAATGGGTTTGCTACATGTACGTTCCCCCTTATCGAACAATACAACAGATAGCCAAAAATTGAAACTAAAAGCTTGAGAAAAAATGACATTGACAGATGGAGCTGGCTCGACATCACCAGTTGACATTGTCACTGTCAGCCAGTAAATTGGTTCGGTTTGTGAGAAATTCACCGAATTCGCGAATCGTAAAAGTAAATTGGATTTTTACGTGTAATTTGTTATTACCTGTGTTAATTCGTTTTAAGAGTGCGTAGGATGAATTATAATGATCTGTGATTATAAACATTCACTAACCTGACTTATACAGGACTCAACGTAAATATTCCGGCATATTTGCGAAGTAACTCGCTGGTAAAGTTGCGAATGCGAATCTTATCGCACTAATTTACATGTTTTTAGCGGTTTTTGGCATTATTTACCTGTATTTTATATTTCCAGCAACGTTTCATGAGCTACAATGTTTGCTAGCCTCAAGAGTAAAATAAAAGAAGAAACTGGAAGCGATATCAGTAAAATAACGAGTAGTTGGCGAAGTGGAGCGTTTTTAGGCAGAATTACACTAAGGGATGATTCGGTAAATAATGATAATGATAATGACTTTTGACTTTTTTTAAATAAATTATTGAAATGTACTTAAGCTTTGATCATGTAGATTATACTAAAAACCCACAGCCTAACTAAGCCCATCAAATGACCTTACAATAAGTCATGCTGTTGGTCGCTGTTGTAATAATTGTCCTGGCTGAGGGCTTATCTAGCAATTATTTAGTGGGAGAAAGTATTAGCAGTTATTTGTGGCTATGCAGTGGTGGTAATAACCTCATAATTATGGTTGAGACTACATCTGGTTATTGCTTTGTTGTTTTATGTATGAAACTGTTCATTATATATTTTAAATGAATCCAAATTGTGCCAGCATTATCTGTCTGCATACCTAGCAAAGTTCAGGTAGCTTGATAAATTGTGTAGGGTTCTTGACATAGGTACACACACTACTACTAATACTAGCAATGCTGATTTGTCTAAAGTTAACTTATAGAACTTGCTTGCTTCATTTTTACGGATCACAGCTCAGCTGGAAGTAACTCCAACTTCTATGCTGTAACTTGTGGTTTTGATTCACACCCAAGATTATCATTTTTGTGAATAACATAAGTGTTGGTTCTATTTCTGGATGTTAATAGTTATTTAATCTATGTATTTACAAAAAAGATATATCAGTTGGTTCCCATTAAACAAGCTATGCTTACTTTGGGTCTAGATGTGAAGTGTGTGTAGTGTGTGAAATGTCCACCAATATTTTTTTTATTCATTAATTATCTGATTATTTATCTAAATTTGCTCTTTCAGTAATTCTAATTACAAAAATGATTGAAAAAATTCAGGAAATATTCAATTTAAATTTACTGACTCAGTAATGAATGTTCTTTTGGGATAAAATTGAATTTGGTTTACATTGCTAGCTAGCTTGAATAAATGATATATTGAGTGATAGTACTAAGGTTGCCTGGCTAAAGCCCTATTCGGAAGTTTGACCCCAGTCCGAATCAATATATGTATTTGGTTGCTGCAACCCAGTCTCACAGTCCACTCTTTTCAAGTTTTGAGTTGCCTTATAAGTCTCAAAATATTTTTTCCATTTACTACATACATTACGTACAAGCTAATTATTTATAAAAAAATGTTTTGTGTAGCTGATGCAGTTATTTTAATACATATATTTCACTTTCAGTCAACTGCAAGTCCTTCAAGCTCCGGTGGTCCCGGCGATACCTCAGATGTAAGAATCTATTAACTATAATAAATCATCATTATTGTTATTAATATTACATAATTTATTATCATTTCCTTTTGCAAATGGAAATTTCTTCAATTATTTTCATATTCATTATTCATACGGCGCCTGTTCGGAATTGAAACAGCTTCTTCAGATCAATCTTCTTCATATAGAAAAAACCGATATATTATAAAACGTGATTTACATTATTCTTCCTTTTACCAGGTTGTAATGTTTACACAGCAAAAGTAATAAATTTAATTAATTTAGTGGTACATTTATTTCGATTTTATTCGCTTTACTATTTTCAATAAGTTATCAGTAGGTAATGTATTTATATAATCTTAGTTTATTGATTTTCCTCAGCGAATGAAATGAACGGCTATAGCTAATTCGATATTTTTCACAAATACCTATAATTGTAGTGTTAGTTACCTTAATTTGAATTATGTAATAATTCAAATGAAATTTATATTACACATCTGTATAATTGTTATGGGGACTCACAGCTGCTTATCCCGGAAAAATACACGGTTCCTATCCATAATTGTAGCGTGCCACAGAGTAACATAGTTTCAATAAGGGTATAGGTAGGTAATACCTGACTGGCCTCACAGCTCACTTAGCTTTCTGTGTAGGTCGTGGGTTCGATTCCCACCCAGGGCAAACATATGTGTGACGAACGTAGGTGTTTTGGATTAAAAAAAGTATATATATTGTATCAGCGCTCTGGTTCCCTTGATACAAGGTATAATAATATAATAATAATATTGGTAGACATTTCACACAGCGCCATCTAGCCCCAAACTAAGCATAGCTTGTACTGTGGAAACCAGATGATTGTATGCTTAGCTAATTTGGGGCTAGATGGCGCTGTATGAAATGTCCACTTATTAATATGTATATATATATGGATTGCAGTCGATATCCCCGCAACTGGAGGCGTACCTGTCGGAGCGCACCGGAGGCCAGCCCGACCAGACGACGTTGCATCACCAGTACGCGACACAGCTCGAGGCCAAGCTGCGGGAAAGAGACGCGTATTGGGAACAAAAAATCGGAGAGGTGAAACTTTCCCTCGCGTCCGTCCAAGGTTTGTGCGGCACAAGGTTGCCTTTTTGTTTGGTTTTCATTGTAATGTTGCCAGTGATGATTTACTGATTGATTTTACTTTTTATTATTTGATTAGCTAACTTTTAATTTCGCCATTTGTGCATACACAGTAAAATAAAACATAAAAATCTTCTGGCACAGAGTTGGTCTGGGTAGAATTCCCGCCGTAGCTATTTAGACCGGGACATTATTTCATTGTTGCGGTATCTTATGTATTTGACTGCAGACATTTATTTTATTTTATTTTAATTACGATATCCACAGCTCTTAATTTAACACAATAAAATCTTAATTAACTTATCGTATAGCCAATAAATGATTTACATTTTATATAATTTGAATAAATAAGATATTCATATAGACATATTTCAATTTGGTGCGTTTGAGTCCTTCGGTTGCCTGGAAGAGGTTGGTTGCTTCTTTTTCTTCTTCTTCGAGTCACCGGTTCTGTCGAACCAGTGTGGTGAAAGAATTGTAAGTGCGCCTCAAAGGGGCATCTTTCGTGCACTCGACACATGTCTTGGAATTTTTAGTTCTAGGACATGTCGGTTTCCTCACGATGTTTTCCTTCACCGTTTTGAGAACGTGGTATTGCGCACATAAATCTTTTAATCGAAAAACTCATAGGTGCACGTCGGGATTTGAACCGGCGACCTCCAGATTGAAACTCGGGGGTCAGTACCGTTAGACCACCACGCTCTCTAGGTTGGTTGCGAGGTCTGACAACGACTCACATTTGGCTTATTAATTAATTATTAAGAACATTTTCATGTGTTGTGTTTCCGTAGGTGAGGAGGCGGCCGCCGCGCAAGCCGTGGCCCGGGCGGCTCAGGCGGCTCAGGCGGACGCAGCTAGGGCGGCGCACGCGCGCGACTCCGCTCAAACACAAGTGAAGGAGCTGAGAGTCCGGCTCGCGGCCGCGGAACGGGCGCAGGATAAACTCGACGCGCTCACAGTACGACACCTGCATTCATTTCTCGCTTTGTATACTGACCTCATAGCTCAGTTGGTTAGTAACCCTACCTTCTGCGCTGTAGGCCGTGGGTTCGATCCCCACTCAGGACAAACATTTATGTGACATTTGTAACATTGATGTTTGTTCTGTGTCTGTATGGGTGTTAATATGTATTGTATGTATGTATTTACAAAAGAAATGTATATAAGTATTATATTAGTTGTCTGGTTCCCATGATACAAGCTGTACTTAGCTTAGTTTGGGGCTAGATGGCGCTGTGTGAAATGTCCACCATTATTATTATTATTATTATATATAATCTTGCTTTGAATACTGGATTTTGTTGCATGTGATAAAGTTAAGGAACAAACAGATAACCTGGTGAAATAATCTATAAAGAATAATGTGGTGTTAAGTGTGTAACCTCTGCCCATAACAAGGGATACTTAGGTAGAACAAGACCCAAGTCGCATCGTATGCGCATGTAACTGTGACACTAGAAACTAGAATGTCTCAGTGTGCCTCTAATTGAATCGGCAACCGTGTCTTTTAAACCGGAACATAGTAACGCGAATGCATTACTGTTTGGCGGTAGAAACGGGTACGGGTATATGGCGGTACTTCCTCGGAATAGAACGTACCATAAATTCATCTGCTACAAAATGTATTCGTTTTTCTGACAAGTGAGAAGCTGAAAGAACGACAAGCAAACGTGGAACGGTTTTGAATTTAAAAATGTACCGAACGAGTAAGATGTTAAGTCCTCCCCTACTTACATACAATTGTATTTTACTGCGGCCCGTAACTTTGTCACGTGTCGCATGTAGAGAGTTGTACCGGTACTAAATATTTTAGTGTAATGTATATTCATGATGTTTGAATTGAAGCCGGTCAGAACACCAGCGTCGCACTGTCACTGATCTACTGGTGCAGTACGGCTTCAAGCTGAGACCGGGACCTATTTTGGCTCCACTATATACTAAGTTTATATATACTTGTATCTTTTTTGTTTATGTATTTTGTTTCCTCTTATTAGTGTGTATTTGTGAGTGGCCAAATTAAATGTTATTCTTTCTTTCATTCTTGAATTCATGATTTTCCAGGAGGAGTTGGAACAATCTAGTCGTGAATGGGCGCGCGCACGCGCTGAGTTGACGTGCGCGCTGGGCGAGGCGGACGCGCGCGCCGCGCACCTGGCGGACCAGCTGGCGCTGGTGAAGGCGGCCTTACCGCCAGACAATGAACACCATCACATGCATGATGATGGTACAATACCATACATTATACTTATTTTAAACTAGCTGGTGCCCGCGACTACGTCCGCGTGGAATTCGGTTTTATCACGCACCCCTATTTTACCCCTCGGAAAAGTAACCTAAGTTACTCCTTGTTACATCAGCTATCTGCCAGTGAGAGTGCCGTTAAAATCGGTCCAGCCGTTTCAGAGATTAGCCGGAACAGACAGACAGACAAAAATTTAAAGATATGTTGTTTTGGTGTATGTACCGTGTATCATATGCACTTAGTATAAAGCGGTTATTTTAATATTACAAACAGACACTCCAATTTTATTTATTTGTATAGATGAAAATGTAGGTGATCAGAATGACCTGACGGCCCACCTGATGTTAAGTGCTAACAGCAATACGATTGAGTCCTCTCCGCCAAAGTACGAGATGACTCAACTCGCATTGCGTTGCGTCTATCACCTCGAGACGGGGATGTTACGTCTCATGCGCCTGCAGTTTCACCGGCACCCACTCCCTTCCACCGGAACGCAGCAACACGAGTGCATCACTGCTCGGCGGCAGATTACCAGGTGTGGTGGCAGTATTTCTCCGGGCGAACTTGGCACAAATTCTACTGTTACTTTGGGTTGCTCCTTTCGCACCACCCGGGGGACACGTGTAGGGATTCAAAGGGCTATCACCTACGGACGTGAGCAACGTGGCCACCCGAATCCGTACCGTTCGGTAACAGATATGGGAACCAGATAATTGATAGTACAAGCTATGCTTTGTTTAGGGCTAGATGGCGCTGTGTGAAATGTCCGCCAATATTGATTTATTGAATCTGTGGTTATTGTGTATTCAGATAAACGACAGCTAACTCCGACGGGGTGCGCGGAGTACGACCGTGTGTGTCGCGAGCGGACGGTGCTCACCAGACAGCTGCAGGAAGCTAAGATGGCTCTCGCCGACGTCAAAACATCTTGGAGCGGACATATTGCATCTTTAGAGACTCAGGTATCACGTGACATTACAATGTCGAACCTCATACCTTGAACAAACCTCAAGGAACCGCCTTGAATATTGACTGTGTTGCCACTATCTGCAGTTTTAGGTAACGCTCAAGTAAACCACCTCGTTGGTAACCTAACAAATAACTAATTATTCGGTGTACCCCACAAACCACAAACCAATCATATGATATACCCTCTACAAGCGGCGACACATATATTATGATTTTCCCGCCACTATATAATTGTACACTATGTGATTGCGGTTAGTATTAGTTAATATTATTATGAAAATGTCGATCAAAAACACATACATTCTAAGCTATACACTGAATAGGTGGCGAGGCTTTCCCGACAGGCGGGGGAGGAGGGTTCAGAGAGGAGAACAGTGGAGATGGAGAAGAAACAAATAGAAGATAAATTAGTCAGCATGGCGGCCGAACTCGAGAAAACTAAACAGAATTTGGTGAACAGTGAAGCTAAGGTGAGAATTATATCGTTTGGTTTGCTTTGTTCGTGTTTTATTTGGCTGCTAGCATCACATCAAATATCCACAACATTTCCTTATAAATATTATATCCAGTACTTATATATTATATCCAGTATTTTTGTTTTATCAGCATTAAACTTTAACCGTTTAAGTTATCGCAATGTGGATGCGGCTTTGTATTTTTTCGAGTTCATTTATGAATTACTAGCTGTTGCCCGCGACTTCGTCCGCGTGGAATTCGGTTTTATCACGCACCCCTATTTTACCCCTCGGAAAAGTAGCCTAAGTTACTCTTCGTTACATCAGCTATCTGCCAGTGAAAGTCCTGTCAAAATCGGTCCAGCCGTTTCAGACATTAGCCGGAACAAACAGACAGACAGACAAAACTTGTAAAAAATGTTGTTTTGGTATATGTACTGTGTTCCGATTTGAAAGGTGTGGTTGCTGGTGAAATTACAGGCACATGAGACATTCCACCTTCACGTCTCACATTTACGGGCGCATACGATGCGACTTGGGTCTTGTCATACCTAGTATGGGAGGACCCAAGTCGCATCGGCTGTTATGGGCCGAGGTTACCACTTAACACCAGGTGGGCCGTCGGCTCGTTCCGTAAATGTATTAAATAAAATAAAAAAAGTACCGTGTATACATCCATCCATATGCACTTGGTAAAAAGCGGTTATTTTAATATTACAAACAGACACTCCAATTTTATTTATTTGTATAGATGTATGTAGCTTTGAATATCGAGAGTAAATTATACATACTAAGTTATATCGTGAAATATCAGTATTTTCAGTGTAGTGGTCTTCAGTTCAAAGTCATTCAAAGTAAGCTCACTATATATAATTTTAGTTACCTTCTAGTTAGATGCATGCTTTATGTATACACACTTTGGAATGTCGACTAACTTGTGAAACACAATCTAAATCCTTTTATTTAGTAAATTATACTTTTGCGTTTGCAAAGTGTGAATGGTGTCTTACACAACTAACATGTATATAATACATTTTTGTCTGAAAATAGGATTGACATTTTGACTCTTTTTTTTTGATGTTTGGAGTTGGTGCCTCCTTAATCCTGACAAGAGTTCACATAGACCATTAACTGTCAAAAACTGATAGTTGACTAGTTTTTGATACAATCAGTGAGAACTATAAAAGGGAACAAAGAAAATTTAACTTTCACTATTTTTAGTTAATCATTTGTTAATGTAAAATACCCTTGGTTTCGTTTTACGTGTAAATAATAGCAGCAATTTACAGTTCAATTGATTTGCGATTAAAAGTTAATAGCACCATTTCCTTTGAATCGTTTATATAACGTGTCGCATATGTACGCGTCTGCACTGCTATGCTTGGCGTATTGTCTTCCCGACCCTGTAAACACAACCATCCCACATAATACATTAGCTTGTGTCTAATATCGCACTAATGTGTGCCATTCTGGTAAATGTCATTTCCTTGGCTGTGTAAATATAACATTGTTATACACTTGGCGTCACAAAAATCGCACCTTTTAAAAAAGCAACTTTAGAATACTTTTACTCAAATTTTGTCAATAGTAAGGGTATGATTGTAGGATATCATTGGAAAGGTAATTGAATTGCTTATTAGAAATTAAAAACATGTGTATGTGTTTTAAATCTTTTAATAAAAAAAAACATAAATAATGACTAAGTTACAAAAAATAAAATTTAATACATTTAAAAAATTACAAATAAGTCCTTAAAATCTAGTGCTTCCGCCCCTTGCTTTGATCACAGCTTCCATCCGACCCTTCATGGACCTCACGAGGGTCTCCACTCTCTCTTGGGGTATGTTCTCCCATTCTTCCGTCACGGCATCCTGGAGCTCTTGGAGAGTGGTGGGAGCAGGATCTCGTGCTCGTACGTGCCTCTTTACATCGTCCCAGAGATGCTCAATCGGGTTCAGGTCTGGGCTTCGTGCTGGCCACTGCATAACAGGGATCTCAACCTCTTCCAAGTAGTCCCGCACAGTAAACGCAGTGTGGCAACGGGCGTTATCGTGCATTAACATGAACCCATCGCCAACAAAACCGGCATACGGGACCACATGGTCTTGTAAGATCTCCGTTATGTACCGCCCAGCATTCAGCGACCCTTGCCCACGACCATCGCCAGTCCGAGAGACGCACACAAGCTCCGTTTTCCCTTCGACGGATATACCACCCCAGAACATACAGGAACCACCTCCGTATGCGACGGATTCTTCTATACAAGCCTGGGCAAAACGCTCTCCTCTTCTTCGGTATACTCTTCTGCGTCTGTCGTTGCAGAAAAGACATACTCGTGTCTCATCGGTGAAGAGAACGGCCCTCCACTGGTCAAGCGTCCAGTTGACATGCTCCTGAGCAAATTGCAACCGCTCTCTTCGATGCTGCACGGTCAGTTTTGAGCCCTTAGCAGGTCTGTGAGCTCTCAATTCCTTTTCTTTCAATCTTCTTCTAATCGTAGAGACACTAACAGACGTTCTGCGAACTGATTGGAGCTCTTGTTGCACCTCAACAGCATTGCTGAAGCGGTGGCGCAACGACGTCGACACAATGAAGCGGTCGTCTCTTTCTGATGTGCAGCGTTTTCTTCCGGATCCACGTCTTCGGGTATAGCCACCAGTCTCACGGAATCGTTGGTATACTCGTCGAACTGAGAATCGGCTGAGGTTCAACTGTCGAGCAACGTCAACCTGTCGCAGTCCTGATTGCAATAGCGCAATGATTTTAGCTGCTTCATCACAGGTTGTATCCATCTTCAGGTATTGTTTTGCGTATGTTGTTCCGGTGTGTTCACTCTAAAGTCTGAGTAGCGACTGACCCATTTTTTAGCTGGAAATGACCTTTTATACCCTTTTAAGGTAGCTCAACTAGCGCTCGCTAAAGTGGCAATTTTTTCCAACATTTTGTTGATTGGTCCCTGGTTAGAAATGGTAATTGGTTTTTAATGATACAGGTTATTAATGTAAAGGTATTGAAGTGCACTTTACAATGATATATTTTTTTCACATGTGGTATTTATGTGCTAGATTCTAGGAGCGATTTACTGAAAAAAACATAAAGGTGCGATTTTTGTGACGCCGAGTGTAGTATATAAGTGTAGTGACATGTAGTGTAGTGTAGTGTAGTGTAGTGTAGTGTATGTATGTTTGTCCTGGTGTAGTATTGTAGTGGGTGTGACGTGTTCAGGTGGTGCGTCTCAACTCGGAGGTGCACTCCTTCGCGTTGGAGGTGAAGGCGCTGCGCTCCGCCCGCCACGAGGGAGTGAGTCCAACCCTCTACACTATATAGTAGCGTCTGTATGTGTGACGTCACTGTACAGTGCTCGCACCGCCGCGCCGCGCCGGCATGTGTGACGTCACTGTACAGTGCTCGCACCGCCGTGCCGCGCCGCGCCGGCATGTGTGACGTCACTGTACAGTGCTCGCACCGCCGTGCCGCGCCGCGCCGGCATGTGTGACGTCACTGTACAGTGCTCGCACCGCCGCGCCGCGCCGGCATGTGTGACGTCACTGTACAGTGCTCGCACCGCCGCGCCGCGCCGGCATGTGTGACGTCACTGTACAGTGCTCGCACCGCCGCGCCGCGCCGCACCGGCATGTGTGACGTCACTGTACAGTGCTCGCACCGCCGTGCCGCGCCGCGCCGGCATGTGTGACGTCACTGTACAGTGCTCGCACCGCCGTGCCGCGCCGCGCCGGCATGTGTGACGTCACTGTACAGTGCTCGCAGTAGTAGTAGTACTGTTATTGTATTGTATATTTGTGACGTCCCTATATTAATGGTAACATCATATTTGTGACGTCAACTATAGTATAGTATGCGTAAAACCGGTATATGCTGATGAAAAAACTCAAAATAACGATAAAATACATGCTTTTATACGCACTAAATACATACTAAAATAGATTCAGTCAACATTGAAATGGTTCCTTTCTTCTTTAGTTCCTATGAATAAATACAGACACATAAACTAACTCACAATGTGTGTCAAATAAAATTTATTCTATTCTATTCTATTCTAAATTAGTCTTACCTTTAACTATGATTAATGTCGATTATGTCACACCTTATTTTCATATTTAGCTGTAGATATTCAGAGTACCTATGTTTGCATATAGAATTTGAATTAAATAAAAAAAATTATGAAGTATTATGAATTATGGTATATATATATAATTATATGGTTGAAAGCGGCTTGGTGGCGGCGGCGTAGGACTAATAAGTCATGTAATTGATATTTATGTGGATATATCCACATAAATATCATTTCTTTTGTATAATTTAGTGTAAGTAAAATACAAATGTTACTATTTTTTGTTTATAAAAGTAATAAGTTGTTTTATTATGTAGTTTATCGCTTTGTACACTCGTACACTTGCGGTAGTATCACTTGCGGTAGAATATGCACGCAGCACGCAGCACGCATTCACACAGTGCAATCAACAATATATATATCATTAGCTTTAATATTGAAGACCCGAACGAACTTTTCACCGCCTTGTCAAATATGATAAATAATGAGCATAAAGAGGTATTTAAAATGAAAACATGTAAATTCAGATCGGGAGTTAGTTTCGATGACTGGGCCACATCTGGTATATATAAAAGTAGAAATAAATTATATGAACTGTATGCTGCAAAGCAGTACATGCTGCATGACGATTCTTTCATTTTGATGGTAAAAAATTACTCTAAAATTTTCAAAAATGTCTGTCATGTTGCCAAATCTTTATATTTAAACAATAAAATTAAAAGTTCAAAAAATAAAATTAAAGCGACCTGGAAAATTATAAACAATGAAACAGGTAAATTTAAGACACGGGACAATAAGATTAATTTAATTATTGATGGTAAAACTCTTACAAATGAAACTGATGTTGCTGAGGCATTTAATAGTTATTTCTCTAGCATACCTAAGATAGTTACTCAGTCATTGAAGTCTTCTGTTTGTGGAGCTGGATCTTTATTAGAATCCTGTGTAACAAAAAGTGATGTTATATTCAATTTTAGGTATATAAACACAGCCATAATTTCAAAAACATTTAAATCACTTAATATCAAAAATACCGAAGACCTCTGGGGAATATCCACGAAAGTTCTATGTTCAGTAGTTACTGATATTGCTCCATGTCTAGCTTACATATTTAATAAATGTATTGACGATGGAGTCTTTCCTGAGCTGATGAAGCACAGTAAATTGATTCCTTTATTTAAATCTGGGAATCACAAAGACCCAGCTAATTATAGACCGATATCGGTATTACCAACTTTGAGTAAAATATTTGAAAAAATAATCTTAGAGCAATTATTAACACATTTTAATAGAAATACCTTATTTCATAGTAATCAGTTTGGATTTACCAAAGGTCGGTCCACGATTGATGCTGGTGTAATGCTTTTAAAGCACATCTTTGAAGCTTGGGAGAAATCACAAGATGCAATCGGTGTATTCTGTGATCTTTCCAAAGCTTTTGATTGTGTAGATCACTCTATCTTGATTTGCAAGCTCAAACATTACGGTATCCAAAATAAAGCGATTGACCTTGTACAGTCATATCTATCAAACAGAATCCAAAAAGTTGCCATTGGCGGTGAAAGGTCTACAGGTTCCGCTATTGACATGGGTGTGCCGCAAGGTTCAATACTGGGCCCGTTTTTGTTTCTAGTTTATGTCAACGACCTCCCTTTTTTTGTGAATACTTTGTGTGATATAGTCCTTTTTGCTGATGACACTTCTCTTTTATTTAAAGTTGACAGATATAAAGATAATTACGATAGTGTAAATGCGTCACTATCTAAAGTTTTAGATTGGTTCATATCGAACAATCTTTTACTCAATTCTAACAAAACTAAGTGCATTAAATTCACTTTGCCAAATGTGAAGCAAATGTCGGCTAATATACAAATAAATGGAGAAGTGCTTAATCTTGTTGGTTCCACTGTGTTTTTGGGTTTAACTATAGATGCAAAGCTACAGTGGGGTGATCAAATCGCAGCACTTGCCTCCAGACTTAGTTCAGCCGCATTCGCGGTACGTAGAATAAGACAGCTAACGGATGAAGTTACTGCTAGGTTAGTTTATTTTAGTTACTTTCATAGTGTTATGACATACGGTATCCTGCTTTGGGGGAAAGCAGCAGATATCCATGCCATATTTGTTTTACAAAAGAGAGCTATACGTTCAATTTATAAAATGAAATCAAGGGACTCTCTGAAAGAAAAATTCAAAGAAATAAATGTCCTTACAGTGTCATCACAGTATATATATGAAAATTTATTATATGTTCATAAAAACATATCTAGTTTTGAGAAAAAAAGTGATGTTCATACTAAGAACACTAGAAACAAAAATAAATTAAACATTCCAAGATTCCGATTGCAAAAAGTCAACGGATCTTTTATGGGAAATTGTGTAAACTTTTATAATAAACTTCCTGAACAAGCAACGAAGCTTCCGACCCAAAAATTCAAGTCATACATAAAGAAGGGTCTGGTAAGTAAAGCTTATTACACTGTAAATGATTATATAAATGATAAATCCCCATGGTCTGATGTCGCTCTGCTCAACGACACACAAAACATCCTGTAATAGTATATTATGTAGTCATAAATGTAACATAGACCTAAGTACTCAATTGTTACAAGGATCGTGCTCGCGAAAAGAAAGGAATCCCTCCATTAGGGGTTTCTTGTCTGTTCTTCCCCATGGAGGGTCGGATAGGGTTTGAACAGGCGTCAAACTTATCGATAAGTACGCGTGACCTTATGTTTTGAATATTGACGTTTCCAAGCCATTTCTTTATGAATTCTATGGAAATAAAGTTTTTGACTTTGACTTTGACTTTTAATTGCCACCGATTGACAGCACATTTCCATGTCCATGTGTTTTTTTTTTAAATTTTGTTTTTTCAATTCAGATTCTGTCGATGTTGAATCCGTACATTAATCACTGAAACTGAAAGTAACTGAATCCCATTGTATTATGTAATTGACCGGCACTTGACCGTGCTGTAAAAACAAATATGTTTGCAGTGCAACTTATTTGGAACATCGATGTAATGTAATCAGGTATCCGACAGTGCTGCCAGGCATCATATTATTATTTTGTATAAAATGTTGAAGTATCCTCTTATTTCTTTTTGTAAGTTTTGGTTGTTATTTGTATGTTGATATGGTTGACTGTAGTTTTAAATAATAAGTGTTATGGAAAGTTTGACATTTTATAACAAGTATTGCTAGTTCAGTTTCGTTGAAAAAAGTTCATTAACATTTACATTATTGAATATTGAGTACAATTTTACATAGAACTGCTTTTAAAGAACAGGATATACTTTTTTGCGATGTTTAATTAATTATCTACTATTCTACCTACTTAATATTAGTTGAATTTTAATTTTAATTTGAATTTCGTTTTCTTCTGTGTGCATTTGTGTTTAACGCAGTTCTTCATCTTATCTGAACAGAAAAGGTTAGATGTGTGAGAAATATTGTGTTTCCGTATTTAAAATGATTGAATTGTAGGTGATTTTATTAATAATTTCACATGAATTTTCCCTAAGCTTAGAGAGTTCAAAGCCGCCGGCTTATCAACTGTTTTTATTTTTATCGCATAGATAAAAATAAATAGATTGTGTCCACAGCGCGACAGCGCGTGACCGTGTTTGAGGGACATATTGTTTGTCACTTGAGTGATACAGGTACAGGTACAGGTACAGGTGTGTGTGGTATCGCTAAAGGATATCGTGTTAACACATCGTGATTCACTAATACATTCCGTGTAAGTTATATTTGTATAATAAGGAGGAAATTTGCAATACAAAATTATTTGATTTTGAATGACATGTAACATCTATACATAAATAATACTTATACATTGTTTTGTAGAGCAGTACCTAGGTACTTAATATAAATGCACTGTTAGTTATTTGGGTTAAATTTATTTATTTTAATAAACTAATTACTTAGGTAATCCTTAAATATTATTTTTGCTATTGTTTATAATGTCAATAAAATTGTGACAGAAAATGAACTATTTTATATTATTTGAAGTTTATAATTGTAATGCGTTTATTAAAGAATTATAATATTATTATCAGGTTTTTATTTAATTTTGACCGCATGGCTGTGATCTAACCGCTTTGCTGAAGGTACGTGTTAATTTGGCACGGTTTTTTATTTCTTACTAATCATTAACAATAAGCCATTACGTTGCTTTTTGTATTGCACGGGCATGTCTACTGATTGGGCTTCTAATACATTACTATGCTTCAAATTGCACCATCAAGTCAAAATCAATATACTAAACAGTTTATGAATACCGTGATACCCGTCGTGTAAACGAATCCATTATCATTTATGGAAATCACTTCCAGCTGTTAGTGTACCGTAGTGAATGCGTATTGTCGCGGACTCCACTCACTATCCGCTAAGATGATAACGCACGGACAGATCAGGTTCATAAAAAAAAAGTACCGTTTTTCGGGGATTCTAGATAAGTCGGGTTGACGAGGAAGACAAGACAACGTATAAAATATATTTGCTCTGACAAAGATCCTCAAGCCTTTTCCTTGTAGACCAAAATACAACGCCGCCATGCTGCATCATGTGCTGCGTTAAGCCTCCTGACGCGTTGACGTCAGTTCCGTTGACAGGCCAATGGGATGAAACTGAAGTCCTCATAGTAGTAGAACAAAGAGGGTTTTGATTTTTGACAAATTTAGTTTTCATGTTGTAATCGACCTTAAGTATCATAGAAAATCTTGTTACAGTTTTACATATCCAAATTAGACGATGATAGGACTAGCCGTTTTCAAAATATCACATCAACTCTATATCAAAAACTTTAAAGTGCTCTACTGTAAAGTTATTGTATTGCAGATCCGTCCTTGTTCTACGACTACGGCGAAGTAATGGCGCCAGACTCACAGCTCTAGTCCGGATATAGTTCCAGCCTGTGGAATACTTTTTAGATTTCAATTATATTTATACAAATATGTACGATCTTCACAAGCAAAATTTAATTTGCCGCGTTAAATGCTTCCTAGAGATCCTAAAGTGAACGTAGGCCGTACTGTTAAGTTTTCAAGTCCAGTGTGTTGAAGCGAAGCTGGAATACCGGCTTCGATCATTGAGAACAAGAAGCAAACACCTTAGCCTTTCACAATTCGAATCAAACTCATCATTTTCGTTGAATTATCAAATAGAACTTCGGCTACGTTAAAATCAGTTTTAATCCAGTTAACCCTGTTTCGGTAATCTTGTCCGTCATCATTCTACGAGATGCCCGAGAGACCCGTAATTACGTTACGAATGTACAAATGATGGTTTTCATGATAATGAAGAGAAAGGGCATCGTTAACCGATTCATAATCAACGTAGCGTAATATCAGCATGAAGTTGTTGATGAAAGTAGGCAGTCACTCGCTTAGCGTCGGCGCGGCGCGGCGCGGCGCGGCGCTTGCGCAACTCGCGGTGACACTACACTCTACGCTTGCCGACAACCACATCTATTGTGGAATATTGACGCGTACTATTATTTGGTAAACCGGTGTTAATTAAGTCTAATAATGTTAAATAATTACTTTTTGAACTTGGTGTGTGGTGTAGTGAGTGCGAATAGATATATTGAAAAGGTGCTTGAAGTTCAGCGTAAAAGTGCATGTTTGAGCACGGTGAAAGGAATCTATTGTTCTTTTCTAAAGTGTGTATCGTCTTTTCTTGTATACATTGTTATAGTTAAGAAAAAAATAGCTTTTTCAAAATTTCACTTAATGTTTTCATAACGTGTACCTTTTCATACACACCATGTTCAATGAAGTATATAACTCATTAAATACTTACAAAACGTTTATGTATCATCCGATTTGGTCATGTTTTGGAGCATAAATGTAAAAAAAGATCTAGTTACTATAACAGCTAAAGAACAATATCAATTATCATATTATTAATTTAAACAAATGTTTTAAAAGGTACAAAAGATATAACGAAAATTGATTTACTCTGTCGGCTTTATTTAATATTGACACAAAAAATGCGACAGAACGATCCAGTTTAAAATAATGCCAAAAAAATGATCATAGTATCAAAACGAAGATATCAGATTGTGACAATAATTGCGTGTGTTTATTGCGCACATGGCTTTTACCACGCTTGGGAGCACACGTTCATAGCTACATCATAAATTAAATTAATTGTAATATTCGTTAAAAGCTACAGGTTCACAAGCATACAAACTCATGGAGAATTTTAAATACCAATAAATAACTAATAACGACGTGTAAAACCTTCACTATTCACTTTCAGGACAAGACGATGGATCTAGAAAAGCACATAGAAGAGTTAACGGAAGACAACAGACAACTGGCCGAAACGTTGGAGAACGAACGAACACTAGTGAAGATCTTAAGGGAAAAATTGGAGAAATCGAACCGGCTATACGACGAACAGAAGGCTGAGGTGAACCATCTGAACTCGGTGGTCAATGAGATGCAATACGATTATGTTGATATGCAGAGGAAGATTGAAAAGTAAGTACATACTATGTTTATCATAATACCAGACTAGAGTAGACTTTTATACTGCGTGTTCGGATATTTTATTTTAATTCGTTGAACGAGATAACCTGTCGCGTGAATACCAATCTGATTCAAGAATAAAATGAGATGAATAGTCGAGAATACACCTGGAACACGGGATGTAAACTAATTCTCACTCTCTTTCCAGGGAGAAGAGAGAAAAGGACGAGGCATTACTCCGTAACGCGCAAATGTCACAAACGATAGAGATGAGCCAATGCGACGTGCGCTATCAGGAGACTGAGATTGTGGATCTCAGAGCGAAGATAGCGGACTACGAGAGCCTCATGGCGCAACACAAGGAGGTGAGATAACAAATCTTAAACCTTCTTGTTACACCAATATTTATTTATCCTGGTCATTAACATTTTATCTCACAATGAGAATGAGAATCAATAAACTTCGAAACTAATGGCATTTATACATAATCCAGTGACAAAGTTCAAAATATTATTTGGCTTCTTATAAAAAGTGCATTAACAAATAAGTTAGCACGATCTGCTGCGCATCTGCGGCACGCTCTCTGCGCTACCTCGCCTCACGCTGTGTATGATCACGGTTCACATGTAACCTCAACTGATTGAAACTGATTTATGTGAACACTAATGTATTACCAAACAAGATGATGAATTTTCATCCCCATAATATTAGCAGGCAAGTCATTATCTTTAGTAGCTATCTTTAGGTAGACTCCAGGAGAATAATGAGCTGAATCTAACTATCTGATCGTAAGGCAATTTTTTAATAATTTCTATTTCATACGCTTTTTTGTTTATGTTCTGACAAGTCTCGAAGACAAAATGTATTCTCTATTTCTAGAACCAAGCAGCTTGTATGCTAATAAAAGAAATGGAAGAAACGAGGAAGGCAGAGATAGCAGAGTTGCGGCAAAAAGTAGAGCAACTGACGGAAAGCGAGAACAGTCTCAAAAAAACAATACAAGACTTAGAAACTGAAATCTGTGATAAAAATAAGGTAATTGTTTATTTATAGTCCTTCAGTTATGGATTGATTTGTTTATTGTACTTGTTCATTAATATACAAAACGAGAGTCTATTTCATCAATGGCGTTTTTAAATAAGACCACTAAAATGTCATTTATATAGAACTATGTTGGTTTGTTGAACGATATTTATTCAGTACACCATTATTTCAGAAAATGAAAACTTTGGACAACCGGATATCGGATATGAAGAAGACGCTACAAAGAGAACTACAGACTAGTAAATCAGATCTCACTTCAGCGGAAGAGCAGGACATTAGCAGAAGGTAACCTCGGTAACCTTACTAGTGACGCTTGACGCTTGACTGCATATTATCACGTACTGATATGAAACGTCTGTTGCGGCCGATGTAGCCAACACTTGGAACTGGATATAAATACACTAATATAATTCGCAAATTTGTTTATTGATTTTTGTTATTATATAAAACTGGGTTATAATAACGTAGGGTTTTTGATATTTAGAATTAAACAAGCAGTAATGCATTCGGGTTACTGTGTACCGGTTTGTTAGATGATTTCCAGTAAAATTGAGACATTCCACCTTCACGTCTCAGAGTTACGCGCGCATACAATGCGAATTGTCTTCGTGTAACTAAGTAGGGGGGATCTAAGCCATATTGCTTGTTATGGGTAGAGGTTAACACACTTAAGGTGGGCCATTAGGTCGTTTCGTAATTTTATCTCTTATAAAAAAATAGTTAGTTTCAATCAACATACGACCATTAAAAAAAATGACGAAAATATGTACACCATCTTTGTAGTGTAAAATTCGTTGCTGTTACCACTCTAGAGGTATAGTCAATTCGTTGCTGTTACCACTCTAGAGGTATAGTCAATTCGTTGCTGTTACCACTCTAAAGGTATAGTCAATTCTTTGCTGTTACCACTCTAGAGGTATAGTCAATTCGTTGCTGTTACCACTCTAGAGGTATAGTCAATTCGTTGCTGTTACCACTCTAAAGGTATAGTCAATTCTTTGCTGTTACCACTCTAGAGGTATAGTCAATTCGTTGCTGTTACCACTCTAGAGGTATAGTCAATTCGTTGCTGTTACCACTCTAAAGGTATAGTCAATTCTTTGCTGTTACCACTCTAGAGGTATAGTCAATTCTTTGCTGTTACCACTCTAGAGGTATAGTCAATTCTTTGCTGTTACCACTCTAGAGATATAGTCAGTTCGCCTTCTTGTCTGTCTGTTGACAAAAATGTTGCCGTTGACTTAAACTAACTTACCCTCGAGCTAAATAGCGTTTTAAAAATTGGGTTATATATATCTTTCAATTTAATAGTTAATGAATTATTGATTTTCTTCCAGGTACTTAAAACACGTGGTACTGAGATTTCTGACCGCGCGTGAACTAGAAGCGAGGCAGTTGACGCGCGCGCTGTCCGTGCTGCTGCGGCTGTCCGCGCACGAGGAAGCGCTGCTGCGCGCCGCGCTGCCGCCGCGGCCGCGCTCCGCCCTCTCCGCCTGGTTCCCCTCTCTCACCTCGCTCACCAACACCACGCTCTGACTGCCCTACTAATACCGTACCGTACCGTACACTACACTAAAGTTCTGTAGTCACATGTTGGTATTGTTTCAGTGGGATCACTAATCTGTACAGTGTTGATTGTTAAGAGGAGTGATTACACCAAATCGAGACGATGACTCCTCACCGTTTGGTGTAATCATCTGTGTATCACTGGCGGAACTGACAGGAAGGATACGACTACCATGTACAGTTCAGTAATTAACGTTTTGTTTCGAGTGTACACAATCCGTACAGTGTGCGTGTGCGTGCATACACAGTGTAATATTGTGTGCACCCGCCCGCGTAGAGTGCATGCAATCATGATGATAGAGTCAAGGTTGTATGCGAGCCGTCGTATATTGCTTAGTTATTGTCACTGACCAATACTGTAATGATGTAAGGATGCTGCGTACTGTGTATACACTGATGTATGTACACGAGTGTTGTCTGCACATAGATCGGGTAGTTTTAGTGCTATTTCCGCACATTCAATATTTGGCTGTGTTACTGTGAGCCTCTCAACAGTGAAACTTAACAACTGAAACCTAACAATTAACAACTTTTGAATATCAACTGTTGTTAATTTTACAGTAATTTTTTTTTCTGAACAAATTGAACTTCATATTTTAAATATATTGAAATAATTTACTTACACGAAAACTTACGAAGTAATCGCCATTTCTATTGTCAATACCATGTAATAAAATAATTTGGTACGGAATGGCATTTTCACAACAAAATTCCTATACAAAAATATTATTATTAATATATTTTATTATATATTACGCACACGCACGCGCGCGCGCGCGCGCACTAGCGGACACCCGCAGTTATGAAATTATTTGTGAAAGTGAGCATACGAGATAAAAATCCTTGATCTTATGTGTCGAATATAACATTCCATTTTGATAAACACTAATAAAGATCTTATATTAATGTCAAATTATTATTTTGTAGTCAGCTAGGACTTGTAGATATTTGAATGATGTGATTTTGGTGTTAGTCCTGCGAAAGAACAACTCTTTACTACATACCTATGTGATGAAATCATTTTGAACGACATATTAGTTGTTTTAAATAATTGTACGGAATAGTTTTATTTTCTAATTAAAAGTATAGGTACATATCTATGGTTAACAAACTTTGAAGGATTTATGTAATTACCTTAAATTTTTGATTAGCAGATTATATTTTTGTCTCGAATTTATTTGTAATATATGTGTTTTCACGTAAAACATTGCACTTAAATCATTTGTTGTGTACTTTTGTACTAGTTTTGATTACAGTATTTGAAATATACATTTTGTAAAACATAACAATTGGAACAAGTACATAATACATAATAATGTAAAATACTGTATTAAAGTTGCCTTAATAGTTGCTAGTCATTTAAATTTAGATGTTGCTGTTGTGTGAAACGCCTAGTGTGCCCTAAGGCTTATATTTAAAAACATTAAGTATTCATGTATATAAAAACCTGTCCAATTTGATTTCGAAACCCATCATCGAAATTCCTCTAATTGAATATCGATTACTTCAAAGCATACCCACCTACCACCCGGTGC
Organism: Chesias legatella; assembly: GCA_947359385.1. Lineage (NCBI taxonomy): Eukaryota > Metazoa > Arthropoda > Insecta > Lepidoptera > Geometridae > Chesias > Chesias legatella. The sequence continues at coordinate 8,983,680 of OX375783.1, forward strand.
AATAATGCAACTCCTCGAAACTGATGTCAGTTCCGAAATGATGTTCCAACCAGTTTATTAAATACTGCTCGGCGTCAGAAACTGTGTTCCGGTTTGAATGGTGTGGTCGCCGGTGTAATTACAGGCACATGAGAAATTCCTCTCTCACGTCTCAGAGTTACGGGCGCTTATGATGCGACGTGGATCTTGTACATATGGCTTGTTATGGGAAGAGGTTACAACTTAACACCAAGTGGGCCATCTGCCTGTTTCTTCCCAGGATAACTGCGTGCAGTCGACTAGTAGGTATCTTTTTAGAAATAATTTAGATACTGCGTTACTTCTGAATGTTTCTTATCAATTTATCCGTAAAATTGACTCTATACTCCTTGTGTATTGAATTTGTACAAATATAGTGAAACGTGTCAATATTGTAGACTGGTGTAGAATATGTTGTGTAAGAAGCCGCGTGTTATTACCGATCACTGCCACAATTGTTTGAACTGTTTAGATAAAGTGCTGAATTACAAACTATATCCTATACAAATTCATAAACACGCGAATGTAATATTCTTATAGAAGATGGAATATACATATATATGAAATGTAATTTCACTTGAGAAACGCTTCATATTTAGAATTTTGATTGAATATGTAGCACATGTAGGGTATTTGATTAGCGATACTGTATGTAGATATATCATTGCAGCATATAAGTCAAACATAGAACATAAACTATTGTTATAATTTTCAGAATATAATATGGATGAACGTTAATTTTTCACTGGTTTTATTCATTTGAGTACAACAAGTATTTATTGCTTGTGTTCAACCCGAATACTAACTAGGTCTGGGCTGCGTTCGCTAGGTTAACTAGCTCCAGTTCAAAATTATGTCAGTATAATTACTTTTAGTTTTTTTTTTGATGTGAAACATCTATAGCCGCACGTAAAACCGATTTCTGGCGTGGTGACGCGTCGCCACGGCATGCGTTGCATATTACTACGATAAAACATTTAAGGGCCAGTTACGTTTAGGTTAGTTTCGTTACTTGACAGAAGGAAATCATGACGAAGAAAAAGGTTGTGTTTTCTGGTTTGAAAAGTATGGTTGTCGGTGAAATTGCAGGCACATGTGACATTCCACCTTCACATCTGAGTGCGGGCGTTTGCGATACGACTTGGGTCTTGTCATACTACGGGAAGACCAAGGTCACACTCTTTGTTATGGGCAGAGGTTTCCACATAACACCAGGTGAGTCATTTCGTCCAGTAACTGATACATATAAATAGATACATAGATACATATAAAATTATATATTACGGACGTGAGGAGTGAGCAAAAGAGAGCGATGAGCGACACACCACAACATAAGAAGTGATTGAGATACTCGTAGTGTCGCGTGCGCGCGCGCGCGTTGTATTTTTTAAGTTAATATTTTTTGCGAATTTTTTGAATATTTGGGTTCACATTTTTGATTTCACAACACAATCCAAGTAGTACACGTAGTAAACCGATTAATCGTAATATTATGTACTCACATTTTATTTACCTGACAGTATGATACACATCTAAGGGGCCGCAAGGCGTTGAAAAAAACAGAATACATTATTTAATTGAATTTATTTACATTTCACTATACAATTTGGTTGGAGCGATTTGGAAAGCTTCTTATTTCTATTGCTATAGTGCAGGAAAAAATTATATAAGAGAAAAAAATAGTAACTACCTTCTGGCTGAGTGAGGTATCAGTAGCGGGAACATACAAGCTTATTGCTGTAGGACGCCAAGATAAACAGCTTACAGTGGCACCACTAAAATGATTTATTGGTTTATAATGATCTAAATCAGTTAACGCGCTTTCATGAAGCTGTTGTATACAGCAAACGGTCAAACTGTAATGGGTGACAGGAATATTATGATAAGTAATTTTATTTGCAATTTACATCTAGATATAGGTAAACACAGCAAACAGAAATTAGTCTTTTTGTAAAATTTATGACAACGTTAAATGGTAAACACGTGGCTAACGCTTCTTGAATACAAATGTGCCGTACTCATGTCACGTCATCGGCGCGCATTCGGTGACGATGCCATGGTAGGTGTATAGCACATGTCTAGGCCTGGATTGAACCGAAAGAGAGGTGGTAAATTTAACTTAATGACTAGTGGTGGAATGTCCTATTCAACGGGATGTGGAGAATTCAACAAGAGGTATTCAAGTTGAATTTAATAAAAAAATGTGTCAGCATTTAACTAAGAAACTTAACAACAAAAACCACAGAAACGAAATGTACACACCACTTAACTAATAACATACATCGGAGTGAGCTCCTAAAAACGATTCACAATACAATATATTCTCACATTTTTCTCAATATAACAACAAAAATTATTTTATCTACAATTTAATTATTTTTTCAAAGTTCAGTGATAAGATGAATCAAATGCACGATTCTGAATAATTTGCGTGACGAAAAAGGTGAAATAAATTGTGTTTTTAAGCATAAACATAGATTTTATCTGGACCAAGTAAAATGCTATGAACAGGTGGGTCGGTAAGTCGTTGTCTACTACACAGTACTAGTAAGCCAAGTGTAACAATGACTCGACTACAACAACAAAAATGATGTTTATAAATAATGTAAACTAAATATAAAATGTAAACACAATTGAGTAAATCATTGTAGGTCAACAACATAAAGAAAGATTAAAATATTCTTCAATAAAATAAAGTCCCGACTGACTGACTGACATATAGACAAAGCACAGCCTAACTCACTCACTGCTTGATCTTTGAAGTGAGTTTGCTTGTAAGCTGAGAGTGGTACTAAGAAAACGTATCTTAGATATTCGTATTCTAAGGGGCCAAAATGGGACTTAAGTGGAAACCAAAAACCTATGATAACGAAAAACTAGGTACTAGATTTTTAAACCTTTACGTACAATTTCCTCAAAAAAATAGGCAATAGAATAATAATTAATTTTAATAAATTTATAAAGCACGGGACCTCTATCTAGAATGGGACAGTGACAAAAAATAACTGAAAAACTCTTGAGGGACAGGATAACGGGACACTTAGGAATTCGGTCCACGCGGACCAAGTCGCGGGTACACCCACTAGTTTTATTATATTGTCGTAGTGGGGTATAATGTTTGTTATATAGTCTACGCTGCCTTAGGCATAATTTTCTTTCGTGTCCTATGAAACATTGTTTATATATAACCTATTTATGGTCAAAGAGACTTGAGCTAGATAAGTATCTAATATTTAATTTTCACAGTCGCGAAGTTAGATATACCTACATTATGCCAGTGATGTTACAGCTAAACGTGTAAAAGAGGAATCCTAATAAAGATTAATATCTGACCTGGGGGATATAGGAAAGTTCGTTCAACTGTTCTGAATATTGATTAATCCCAGGTATCTGATAGGTATATGTAACCATTAGCGAGCATAATCCTATACTTAACCTTGAAACGTAGGTACCTCGCAAACTCTTGGTAATTTCTAGACGTGATAGACGTGACTCTACATATAAACCCAGTTTTGCGTTACTTTAGCAGATAGACATTAATGGCGGTAAGTTAGTTACATCTGAGGCTAGAAAACTAAATTTTGAACCGAATGTAACACATACATTGTTTTTCCCGGAGTGGTAGCCACTTTCATTCGGTGGGTTTAAACTATGAGAACATTTGAGCTCAACAACTTTATTGCTTTTCCAGAATTACTTTATTTTCAACATAAGGACTTTCGTCAATAACAAAGTCTCCTGCGCTACATATAAAGTGAGAATAAAAATTATCTGTCGGCAGGTGAATAACATGAAATAGTTGTAAGAAAGCACTCATAATTTTATGCACGAATCTCTCCACCGGTACCGTTTCTTTGCCTCTTACGACGGATACAGCACAGGTAAAGTAACGGGACGAAATTATCACAAACCCTCAAGTAAATGAATAACAAATGACGTAAATAACTTGCCGAATTTCTCTCTGCTAACAACGGACAGAATTAACAAGGTAAATAGACGTGTGCGCCACGTGGCAGAGTTTAAAGTTTGACCTTCCCGTGGCAGATGTCGTGGAAGAGTTGCGTGGAGATGCGCACGAAGCCGCCGCCCGACCGGAAGTAGAGCCGCTCCTTGATCACGTCCGGGTCGAACCCTTCCTTCTGGTACTGCAGCTTCTTTAGCTTGAATGTGCCTGCAACGAAACATCACTTAAAAGCCCGTGTAAACGCTGTCAAGGCCGTCTGCGGATAACACCAAATAGTCCAGAAATAAAAAAAAGTACTTGAAGTTTGAAGTTGGAATGGTTGATGTATTTGTGTGATTGTGTGTGATTTAATTGAGGTAGAATGTTGGAGGAACGTTGCTGGAGTACATCGGGAACAACCGGTGATAACCCGTGATTCAACATACAAATTATGGATGTTAATAAACATATTTAATCATCTACATTCAATTTGACTTTTGACTCGCCTCACAGCTCAGTTGGTAGCAACCCTGCCTTCTGGGTTGTAGTTGTCTGTGCGTGACGAACATAGATGTTTATTCTGTGTCTGGGTGTTGATATGTATTTTATGTATGTATTTACAAAAAAAGTATGTAAGTATTATATCAGTTGTCTGATTCCCATGATACACGCTATATACCTTACTTAGCTTACTTTGGGGCTAAATGACGCTGTGTGAAATGTCCACCAAATATTTTTTTTGTCAAGACTTTTCAAATCGAAACCATTTCTATGTTGCGGAAGAAATACGTGTATAATACTTTCCTGGACGACTTTGGCACAAGTTCCACCGTCAGTAAAACCTTTTGAATTATAAATAACGGTTATGAAACCTAACCTCACTTTACCTAAGTATATCTTACCAGTGATCTCGAGATCTGTCTCCATAATGCGCAGGAACAGCGGCCTGGCGTACGAGGGCAGGCAGTTGTCGAGGTGTTGCGCCAGCTTCTGCAGGTCCATAGTACCGCTGGGATCCGCGATAGCGACCATGCCCGCTCTCCCCTCCGTTTGGGGAATCTGTAATTAGCTCACGTTATAAAATACATAACACAAGTCACAAGAGGAACGTTCCGTGAATACATTATAGTCATTAAATCTGCCAGGTAGACTTGTGCATTACTAGATACCAGCCTGTTGAAGTTATTAGGATGCGTCTTTCGCGCAACTGACAACGCCTACTTGAAGTATTGATTAGTTTTAAAATAAGTATTTGCTGTCGCTTCAAATATTTTTCATGGTATGTTTTTGCGTTTTCACCTATACTTTAATTACAGTTGGGCCTTATGTTCCTTAAGACCTTATGACAAATATATCTGAGCGGCGAAAACACAATTTCTTGACAAAAAAAATGGTTGTCTGTAAAGTCGGTTTACTGACGATAGTTGAACGTGACAACGTCTTAAGAAAATACTGATGGAATGGTAGCATTTTTCAAAAGAAAATTTTAATTTCATTTGTTTAATAGATTTGTATGTATATATGCACTTGATACTCGATCAAAACATGTAAATGTAAGTATTAGCAGCTGTCCACGCAGACGCATCGCTCACTCAAGTAGGATAGAGACGGATGTCGAACGCTGCCGAACGCAAAGGCCGATTGTGCTTCTTTGTCGCTCGTACCGCGCTCTCGCTTGCACTTGCACAAGCCTTACATGGAACGCCTCAGAGCGAGGTAACGCCGCATGAGTCATGTTTTTTCGTGCGTGCAGCCGGCTCTATCGAATTATAAGACGTTGTCACGTCAAAAAAAATTGAATTAATATTATGACTTATTTCGATCGGATGAATTTAAGGAGCCCCCTTGTGGTACTATCGACTTGAGATTCAGGCACAGCCTGTAGCATCCCGGTATCAGCCCATTGCCACGCAGCGCAGTCCAGCCGGCCAAACCATCCATCACAATGACTCAACTCCTTGCTCAAAGCACGGTCCTTGCAATTAGTATGAAATCACTTTTATTTTAGTTTAAGGTAGTCTGGAAGAGATCGTATACTACGATAAGACCGCCTATTGGATCCACAGCAATTGTCGCAATGTACTATTAGTATCACCTTGTCATTCCAATAAACAATAATTATTATAAGGTAGTGCACCCGGAGTGGGGCCACTTACAGAGACTCCGTAGACGACGCACCCCCTGGAGTCGAGGGCTGGCCCCAGCGAGTTCTCCACCTCCGCCGTGGCCACGTTCTCCCCCTTCCACTTGTACGTGTCCCCGGTGCGGTCCCGGAAGTACAGGTAGCCGAGCTCGTCCGCCACCAGGATGTCTCCGCTGACAAACGCCGCGTCGCCCTTGCGGAATATGTCGCGCTCCAGTTTTTTGCTGCTGTCTTTCTGTTGATAGACAGTACGTGTGCATAAGCACTTTAACTGTTTCACGAACATGCCGGCGAATAGAATGGATGAGGTTTTTTGACTGATCTTCCCTACCGACGGTCGGATAGGGTTCAACAGGCGTCAAATTTTTTTTTTTATTATCGTACCAATTGACGTTTCCTAGTCTTTTTTATGTGATACAGTTACGGAACGAGCCGACGGCCCACCTGGGTTATGTGCTAACCTCTGCCCATAACAACTGATACGACTTGGGTCCTCCCCTACTAGGTACGACAAGACTCAAGTCGCACCGTATGTGCCCGTAACTCTGAGACGTGTAGGTGAAATGTCTCATGTGCCTGTAATTTCAAGTTCAGTCATTTATTATGGAATTCTGTGGTAATAAAGTTTTTGTCTTTGACCTTGAATTGGATTATACCAACGTATTATCGAGTGTAACATTAATTGTTTTGTGGCAATAACTATGAATGTGAATTTATATCAATAGTTAGGACAATCTGTCTTGCTCACGAGCTTCATAATGCGAAAGCCGAGACATAACAGATCTTAACCATTCTTAGCAATTGATTTGCTCAAATATACCCTTGAACTACAACTAATGCAACAAAGCTGAGTTTCTATAAGTCGCCGCTTTGAGTCAGATAGATATGAGACTCTCAGAGCATAAGATATTGCAGTTAGAGCTTAGTTTAAAGACACCGCAGCGCGTTTCTAGCGTTCTCACTGTTCTGATAAACCTACCGGCCTAGTAGATTTTGATAACCAATGAGACACGACAATATGGCGTGTACATTATTTTTATATTACCTTATCCACGTATCCGTGGTACTCCCGAGACGCGTTGCCTTGCGCTATAAGTCCAATAAACATTCCCGGTTCATCTGAAACGAATAAACATTACGTATTACAAAAATCTTTTGGCCTCTACTCAAAAACTCATCTGCATGCTGCATGTTTATGGCGAGTCACTAAGTATACATCTGATGCAGAGTCCATTCTATCCTACCGCCCGCGCCCGCACCCGCGCCCCCACTGTGCTGTCTACGTTTACGGAACCTGTCTTACCATTATCAAGAATCCTCCCACTGTGAGTCCCCGTTCTGTCACGCGCCTAGTCTCACAATCCACTGATGGTTAAAGTAAACTAAACTGAATCTGTTTTCACGGCAATCTCGTGTCTGACTGGCCTCACAGCACAGTTGGTTAGCTGCCGCAGGCTTTTTTCGTTAAAGGGACTATAGTTGCCATAGTACAAGCTATGTTTGTTTGCAGCTAGAGGGCGGGTAGTGAAATGTCCCCCAATATACTTCAGGCTTAGCTCCGAGTGTCTGTGTGTGGGGGTGTGTGGGGGTGTGTCCACTGGGGAGGTCATCCTCGAGATAGAATGTGATCGCGGACTCACTGGGCAGACACCTGACGCAGAGTCCGTCCGGTCCGCGCACGAGCGCGCCGTGCTCGTGCGCGCGCACCAGCGCGATGGGGTGCAGCCGCGTCGGCACCAGCTTGGGGAGGAACCCGACCGCGCCCACAGTGTTGTCCACGTTTACTGGGGACGCATACGCATACGCATACGCATTACATTTATATATTCATATGCTACTATATAACACCTCCATATATTTATATTAGTGAAAACCTTTCATTGACTAGCTTTTTTTATTATTTCCGATATCGCTACTACTATACTATTGAACGCAATCTCACCTGATGTTAAGTGACGATGCTATTTCTATTGAAGTCTGTAAGGACACTGTATAAGCTGTTGGTTTTCCGAAATTAAATAAATAAATATATTAATCATTTGCCATTAAATGTACATAAATTATTCAGTTAAATTCAATCAATGTTTAATTAATTATCGTCTCTTTCATTGAAAACAATAACTGTAGCTGTAATAATGTAATTGTCTGTAATGAAAAACGTAAATATGTACCAATATAATGTATAAATAAGCGGTGAGTAATTCAATTATTGCATTTAATCACATTTTCCCACCTATCCGGTCTATAATCTATATTCTTTGTTATTATAAACCAAAGGCAGTTTTATCGCTCACTGTAAAGGCCAGCTCTTACTTAGCGTTTTGTCGGTTTGGGAACAAAAAAAAATGTGAGCCGTCACGGGACGCCTGGCAGATGTGAAACATCGACATTATTTTGTAAGAAACTAAGTACCCCATCACTAATAATGTTTATGATTTGTCGTAACCTCGAACGGACCAATCAGCGCTCATGCCGTGGCGACGCGTCGCCAAGCCAGAAATCGGTTTTACGTGCGGCTATAGATGTTTCACATCAATTACAGACAAACTAGTAAATTGAAGCCGACGATAATGTATTTAAAGGTAATGTATTTAGACACTTACTGATGTTTGCGTTGCCCTCTGTCGCTCCATAAATTTCGTTTATCTGGGCCACTTTGAATCTGTGATTAAAATACAATGGGTGTTACATTAATGCGCATACAAATCGGTGAACTTTGGAAGTGAGGATATGTTAAAGTTTGAGCTGATTTCAAAAAGTATTATCAGTACCTTGAGTAAAATTAAGAAATGATTTATAGTAATTGTTTTTGATTTAGAAAATATATCAATATGAAAGTACTGATACTGAATATAATCACTGAGAAATCACTCGTCAACCAGTGCAGCGCGTCTACCGCTACCCTACCCGCGTCATATTCTAAATAACGGCATACATACATACGCTACGCATGTCCATCTCAACCAGAACTTACACTTGTATTTGCATACTTCAAGTGCAAGGATTCTATACCGTTGTTGTGTCACGAAACGAATAGCCAGTTCGGCCAAAATTAAACATTTTCAAGATTTAGTCCCTACCACAAATAACTACGTTACTTGCCCCATCTAAATCTCCAAACACAACAACAAGGGTAAATGCGATAGAGAACCACAGAAACGCTTCGCCGGTTCACAGTATTTCCACGCGGTATTTGATTTGCCATGCGAACTTAAAATTGATTTACTGTCAACCGAAAATTACTTAGTTAAAAATAAGGGATATAGATATACCGAGTAAAAACTAAATCTTTCATAGTTAGTAGATAAAAATCATTAATTTAATTTTACTTGTATCGCTCTTATGTGGCAGAAAATGGTTTAAATGTTTCGTGTTTCATCGGGACGGGATTAGCGTTCCAGTTTATCTAGCTACAGCAGATGCAAAATCGTCTACATAGGCCCTAAGTAAACATAAAAAGGACAAGACTCAAAACGTTTACACAGTAGGTGGGCGCATTTATTCCCACTCCGGCCGACTCGCAACGCCATGGCCAGGCACCGGCACATCTCGCCGATGTACTGCGCCACCTGCATATATACGTACACAGTACCTGTCGACAATCTGCTGCCAGATAGCGGGGCGCATCCCGTTGCCGACCATGATGCGGACGCGGTGTTGCGAGTCGGTGGCGCGCGCCTCCTGAGCGAGCAGGTACCGGCACATCTCGCCGATGTACTGCGCCACCTGCATATATACGTACACAGTACCTGTCGACAATCTGCTGCCAGATAGCGGGGCGCATCCCGTTGCCGACCATGATGCGGACGCGGTGTTGCGAGTCGGTGGCGCGCGCCTCCTGAGCGAGCAGGTACCGGCACATCTCGCCGATGTACTGCGCCACCTGCATATATACGTACACAGTACCTGTCGACAATCTGCTGCCAGATAGCGGGGCGCATCCCGTTGCCGACCATGATGCGGACGCGGTGTTGCGAGTCGGTGGCGCGCGCCTCCTGAGCGAGCAGGTACCGGCACATCTCGCCGATGTACTGCGCCACCTGCATATATACGTACACAGTACCTGTCGACAATCTGCTGCCAGATAGCGGGGCGCATCCCGTTGCCGACCATGATGCGGACGCGGTGTTGCGAGTCGGTGGCGCGCGCCTCCTGAGCGAGCAGGTACCGGCACATCTCGCCGATGTACTGCGCCACCTGCATATATACGTACACAGTACCTGTCGACAATCTGCTGCCAGATAGCGGGGCGCATCCCGTTGCCGATCATGATGCGGACGCGGTGTTGCGAGTCGGTGGCGCGCGCCTCCTGAGCGAGCAGGTACCGGCACATCTCGCCGATGTACTGCGCCACCTGCATATATACGTACACAGTACCTGTCGACAATCTGCTGCCAGATAGCGGGGCGCATCCCGTTGCCGACCATGATGCGGACGCGGTGTTGCGAGTCGGTGGCGCGCGCCTCCTGAGCGAGCAGGTACCGGCACATCTCGCCGATGTACTGCGTCACCTGCATATATACGTACACAGTACCTGTCGACAATCTGCTGCCAGATAGCGGGGCGCATCCCGTTGCCGACCATGATGCGGACGCGGTGTTGCGAGTCGGTGGCGCGCGCCTCCTGAGCGAGCAGGTACCGGCACATCTCGCCGATGTACTGCGTCACCTGCATATATACGTACACAGTACCTGTCGACAATCTGCTGCCAGATAGCGGGGCGCATCCCGTTGCCGACCATGATGCGGACGCGGTGTTGCGAGTCGGTGGCGCGCGCCTCCTGAGCGAGCAGGTACCGGCACATCTCGCCGATGTACTGCGCCACCTGTTTAAGTGCATCGATGTAATTATGTTTTATGTAACAAATAAAAATAAATATATTATTATTATTGTTGTCGACAATGAGGAAGAATTGGACGGAACTAAAACATTTTATAGTTTGGCGAAAATCAACAACCGTACTGAAGGGTACTCGAATGTCACTGATTCTTTCAAAATTCACAGAAACATCTTCTCTATCTCGTCTAAAAATGATATATACGTGGCTGGTGCTGGTGTTACCGTGCACTCATATTTGATGCAATCCGTCCAGAAGTTGGAGGCGGAGAACTTGGGCCGCAGCACGGACGGTATGCCGTCGACGAGCGCCGCCCCCGTGCCGACGACGCCGCCCGCCGTGTGGTACAGCGGCAGGGAGTTGTACACGCGGTCACTACGCTTCAGACCCAACATGTGGACTGTCGCCACCACGATCAGGAGGAACCTGGATAACAAACAATACAATAGTTTCACGTGTGGTAGGTTTTACACAGCCAGGGAATAGTGAATAAGTTGAAAAATGATCCAAGACCAAAACACTACCTTTTATATCAATTTCATGCAAAATTTGCTATTGTAGGGTAGGCGGCTTGCTTGTTGCGCGGTGTCGTTTACATGAATGCGATTCAGTTATCCTGAAGTGCCCCCCAACGTGATTCTTCAATGGAACTTAGTTCGTTGAACAGGCTACTAGAAAGATGGAGGAGGCAGGCGCGGTACAATAATGAGCAGACGCTACACTTCAATAGAAACGTTCCGTCCATCGTTTCCATGATGAGACCAAGTGTTCCACTTAGAACGGTAATCAAAAAGCTTCATCTTCAGTCAATGTTTTTTTTTTAAGAATTGACAATTTGCTGTTTGCCGCAGATGGGCTTGCCAGCGTTTTCACGGGCTTTTGGTGAGAGCAGAGACGGCTCTCAACGACAAAAAAAAGTGTGAGCCGTCACGGGACGCCTGGCAGATGTGAAACATCGACATTATTTTGTAAGAAACTAAGTACCCCATCACTAATAATGTTTATGATTTGTCGTAACCTTGAATGGACCAATCAGGGCTCATGCCGTGGCGACGCGTCGCCAAGCCAGAAATCGGTTTTACGTGCGGCTATAGATGTTTCACATAAAAAAAAATAGCTATTAGTATAACTTGGATTGCATTTAATTTTTATATGTTATGTAGTTACGGAACGAGCCGACGGCCCACCTGGTGGTAAGTGGTAACCTCGGCCCATAACAACCGATGCGACTTGGGTCCTCCCCTACTAGGTACAACAATACCCAAGTCGCATCGTATGCGCCCGTAACTATGAGACGTGTAGGTGGAATGTCTCATGTGCCTGTAATTTCACCAGCAACCACACCTTTCAAACCGGAACACAGTAACGCGAACGCGTTACTGCTTGGCGACAGAAATGGGCATGGTGGCAGTACTTCCCCAGACGAACTTGGCGAGTTCTACTGCTCTTAAAAGTAGTTATGATTCACTTATGACTTGTACGTTACAAGCAATGTGCGTGTGCGTGCGTGCGTGCGTGCGTGTGTGTGTGTGTGTGTGTGTGTGTGTGTGTGTGTGTGTGTGTGTGTGTGTGTGTGTGTGTGTGTGTGTGCGTGTGTGACAAATGGCGCTGATTGGACCACGTTCTATTTATTTTTACTACGCGTAAATCTTGTAATTATCTATTTAACATTGAGTTTATGGTAATGACTAGATGAGTGGGAGAAGTTGAGCGACAGTGGCTATCATAGAAATAAAAATATACAATAATAAGAACAAAAATAATCTCAATCAATCTAAAAACTGGATATAAAAGCGTGGAAACATGTCAAGTGCCATTTATATTTGAACAATCCTCCAGCCGACAGTAACAGGTTGCAGCTGTTGCGATATCGTCTAACAAAAGCGTTGCAAAAGCATATTTGTCCCTACCCGACTACCCCGGCTACCCGACTACCCGACTACCCCGACTACCCCGACTACCCGACTACCCCGACTACCCGACTACCCCGACTACCCGACTACCCCGACTACCCGACTACCCCGACTACCCGACTACTACTATAAAGGTAAAGAAAGGATTAGTTTAACAGGTTGTCGGATATAGTGAACAAATGAGGAACGTTCGATGCACTTTATTGTTATAATTCAGGTAAATATAACAATTTGATGACAAAGTCTATTTTTAGTTTACGGTTTGTTTAAATTAATAACTGAAAGATTTTATTATAATTAAATATTTTCATACATGTATATATGCGTGTTTTTATATAAAATTTGCCGTTTTTGCATTGCCATTGTCTTGTTTTACTACAACCGATGCTTACTCATAGTCGTCACGTTGTTCGTGACAGAGAGAATGTATCGCCCACAAATATATTCATTGAAAGCACTTTGTCAAGCGACACACACGATTATAAATGATAACATCCGCAGGAAACTCGATATGCCCCACATATATTAAGTTAAATCGGAAACGAGTGCCTGTTTATTGGTTTTATTATATAGTGTTTTATTTAATCATAATTTTAAAGTGCCAATATTGTTACAGATGGGTTCGTTGTTCGTTACATTGTCGCAATGTGTAATAAACCCAACCCGAGTTCCGGGTTTCAGATGGTATTTTATGATGTTGAAAAGTTTTGGACTTCAGTTGGATAGTTGGCGCGGCGCCATACAGACCTGTATGTGTGAGTGTAGCTTGAAAAAGCCGCAACGCGATGAAATACAATTAAAAATCCAAAACAAATGTTCCACATTTCTATCCATTTACTTGTTCGTCTGTGTGCTCTTATCCCGATGAATGTTACGAAGTATTTACATTATTCGCAATTGAAAAAATATTAACTATACATAAATAATTCATATAACTATGTATTTTTCTATTTTATATCAAGGTGAGTTTTTTCGGACAGCATCGGCTGATATTATCATTTGCTAAACAAAGGACGATAATTTGTCAAAATTGCATATCAAAAATAAATATTGTCGGACATCGCACACAGCGCCATCTAGCCCCATACTAAGCATACCTTGTAGGTATGTAATCACACAAGTAATAGAATACTTATATTTTATACATACCTACATTTTTAAATAGATACATATTAGCAGCCAAACAAAGTACAAACATCTATATTTATTCGTCACACAAACGTTTGCTCTGGGTGGGAATCGAACCCACGACCTGAAGCGCAGAAGGTAGAGTCACTACCGACTGAGCTGTGAGGCCAGTCTCTTTCGTATGGTGGTGGTGTTTGCTATATATTTATGAGTGAAATTTAAGTTCCTTTCGTAAAAACAGAAGTGCACAAAATCCATTGGCGACACATAGACCATAGACCACAAACCACAGAGTCACATACACATAGATAGCATAGAGTAATAATGAACAAGTAGATAGTGTGTCTCACTTAGAGTTGGGCAGCACAGCCGCCTTGGGCATGCCGGTGGTGCCGGAAGTGTATATGTAGAGGAGGGTGTCCTTGTAGCGGGGGGGGTCCGGCACGCGCGGGTACTCGGGGGGGTGCAACCCCATCTCCAGCCCCAGGTCGAGCACTCCGGCCGCGGGCTCGCCGTACAGCTGGAACAGCTTCAGCTCCGGGGGCAGCTCCTCACGGATCTCTTCCAACGCTGGGGACAAATATTACATTGACTTTTATGTACAGCCTCACAGCTCAGTTGGTAGTAACTCTGCCGTCTGCGCTGTAGGACGTGGCTGGGCTTGATTCCCACCCAGGACAAACATTTGTGTGACGAATATAGATGTTTGTTCTGTGCCTGGGTGCTAATATGTGTTATATGTGTGAATTGTCCACTGATATAAATATTACTTATTTATCACATAAAAGGCATCACAAAGGAGTTTATTGAAAAATTTGCGAAAAAGTCTTTGAACGTAGAACCTAGTACATCTATCAATCCTGAACGAACTATTTATTTACGTCTTACATGTTCCAACACGGTTAGGTGCTTCAGAACAGAATAACTAAATCTGGATATCTAAACAAGAAACCTTTAAGTATAACATACAGCAGGTACGTAGGTACTAATCAGGAATTCGCCAGCAGGAAAGGAATAACACATAACAACATAATACCTAATAATTATAAGTGAATCACAGATTATAATAATAGAAAAAAGGAACAAATTAACGAAATATGTATGATCTAGGTCAGTTAATACAGATGCATCTATTCAGTGTTCATTGATGCAGAACTAAACGGAACTATAGCACCTATCTACCACACCGGCTTGCGACGCAGTTTATGCTTCCTAGTTGATATAAACTAATAAAAGAACTATTATTCCCATAACCTACATACAATTGCAAGACGAACAGTGAATCATTAGGGATATTTGTGATTAATTATGTGACTAAATAATGGTCTATTCATGTACATAATAATCGTCTATACAAACATTTATTACTTAGAAGAAACCCTAACATTCCACAATTTGAGTAGTTCCAATTTTATATGTCTCATGTTGACACTTGGCCTTCCCATATCTTAGTAGGGGAGGGTCATATCTACTTTATTGGTGATGTAAGCGGAGAAAGCGCAAAAACAAATCTAAAACACGACCCACTACTGCAACCAAAAAATAGGTACGTGTAGAATGAATCAAAAAAAATTATGATCCATCTTTAAAATATGCAATAACGTAAAAAAACGAAGTACCCACCTCCCTTAGAAATGTGTAAATGTAGATTTCAAGCAAATATTCGTGTACCTACGTGACGTTATGTCCCTTTTATGGTAGTAGCCGATCAATTTAAGCATCAAAATAGAATATTGTATTTTGCGTAGGTGGATAAATCCCGCTCCACTGAAGTCCTTTGAATGTTTCACAGGTCGGAATAGGTATGCGTCAAGTAGAATCAAAGTCCAATAAACTACAGTCACGTTAAAACAAAAATGGATTGTGGTTGAAGAAATAATCTCGCTTGAAACCTTTGTCGAGTGTCACGTTTGTCGTCTCGGACGTCGCTTAACGAATTGTTTGGAAGAAATTTAATATTATGGATTTACCTAATCGAACCATGTTGCAGCCACAATGCAACCACTGTCCACTAGTGACACCGCGCAACAGCGAGCGACGGAAGTTGCACAAACTACTAACATGTCTCTAGTGCACTTTGTCTTTTCAAAATGTGGCTGCGGTAGAGAATTGTCACGAAAACCAAAAGTATTTGTGTTATTAAATGAATTTAAACTGAAATGTATTGTTTTAAAACATCCCCTTAAGAGTAAAAATTATTAATACTACATATTATATCTAGTTTATTCCAGTTTGAAAAAGATGTCTCAACTTGTTTTAATGACTTGATGTGTCGCGCATAACCCGACCCCGATTGACATTACCCAGCATTTACTCCTATAACATTATTTTTTCTAATATTACCTATATGTTTTGTCATAGTTAATATTCAATATATACATTATGTTTGTTACAATAATAAGGAAACTTAAAGAAATATTATGTTCTGACGCGAAATTAATGCATGAAACTTATTTGAAAATCATACGTAATTGAAATATAATACGTTATGTGATAGTTAATAACCATTTAGTACTACTACATCTTGTGTTTGGGGAAAATATGCGAATTATTATGTTCAGAGGCCAAACATCACACATAACTGATATACATATATTTTTTTAATCACTGATTTTTGGTAACGTTTCACAGCACAGCATAAACAACGTGAAAAGTTCACCAACACCGAATTTATAGTTCATTTTGAATTTCATTTTGCTCGGGCGGTTTTAGATCGCGATCCTATGTCCACATATTCTTACTGATACGTAAACTGTAAACTGATACGAATCGACGAAAAACGGACGAATTAAATGCATTCATAGCGACGTGTATAGTTTGACGTTTCCAAGCCATTTCTTTATGAATTCTATGGAAATAAAGTTTTTGACTTTGACTTTGACTTTGTTGGTACATTATTCATGATTAAAATTACCCTCGCTAAGTAGTCATAAGTATTAATTTTAGAACACACTGAATTCATTTATGAACACATACTGCCAGGCAGGTATAACGAATTCTAGAAAGAAGAAAGAAAAACTATTATTTATTTATAATTCCAAACGATACCAGAAAAAAGCAATTTGAAACAAAATTAAAGGTATATCGATCGCCGGTGGGTTTTTTCACACGAAGCCGGTCGATCGATACAGAGTAAGGTGGTTGCCGGGCGATCGATACAGAGTAAGGTGGTTGCCGGGCGATCGATACAGAGTAAGGTGGTTGCCGGGCGATCGATACAGAGTAAGGTGGTTGCCGGGCGATCGATACAGAGTAAGGTGGTTGCCGGGCGATCGATACAGAGTAAGGTGGTTGCCGGTCGATCGATCGATACTAACCTCACGTCACGTTATCAATGTCATTTATAATTGCTTCGTTACGTCCGATACAATGATTGGCTAAGCACGGATCCTACTACGTAATTACTGCTTGTATACCCATTCACATTACAGCTATTCATCTGATCATCATTATCATACCTGATGCTATGATAATGAAGATCAGATCAATAGCCGATGGGCTCTTTGCAAAGAGCTCCCACGAATATGAATGGGCAGTAAATTAGATTATATTAAGGGCAGATTACAAATCTTTTTGACATAACTCCACATGGTTTTAATCTATTTTCTAAATGCCATTGCTTTAGTCAAGAGTTAATCACGAAACAAAACCTAAATCTGAATTCGTTTCAAATCATGTAACATAGAGCAAAGTGTATGCATTAGCCTTGACCTGGTGCACTTTGGATGCAGCGCAGGTCGCGTACTGTACTGCAGGCTGCAGGTCGCGTACTGTAACGGCAAACAAATAGTCGTTAAAATTACTGCAATATTGAAATGGTAAGTAGAGTACTAATAATAATTACCACTACGAAGTGAATAAGTATAGCGATATAGCTTCAATTTCTATGTTATTGGACTAGCACTAGTAAATTAACTCTGGTTTTGCCATCGGTATACTAAAGCAGAAGATTACGACACACCAGTGCAGTCGATCAAAGAACACTTGGTCATAGCAGGCCAGGTGACTACAACTCTTAACATAAATTAACAAAACAATTAGGATAATAAAATTATATACTTTTTAATATAGTTTCAGTAGGTGTGAAATATTCTTCAGTGTACACTGCCGTCTAATGTTTAACTGTCTTATCCATGCAAAGGTTGCATGGAAGAGATCACTCTTAGTGATAATGCCGGCCATTTTTAATATAGCGGTAATATCTTGTAATTATAAATCATTGCTTTTGTCGTACAATAAAGAGTTTATCTATCAATCAAGTATATTATGTAGTCATAAATGTAACATAGACCTAAGTACTCAATTATTACAAGGATCGTGCTCGCGAAAAAAAAGGAATCCCTCCATTAGGGGTTTCTTTGCTGTTATTCCCCATGGAGGGTCGGATAGGGTTTGAACAGGCATCAAACTTATCAATAAGTACGCGTGAACTTATGTTTTGAATAATATTGACGTTTCCAAGCCATTTCTTTATGTATTCTATGGAAATAAAAGTTTTGACTTTGACTTTGAATCTATCTATAATGCATCAGAGCAGCGACTTATAGTTCATCCCAGGGCAAGTACGATTAGAAACCACGAGAACAGTTTACCAGTAGCGAGTTGTTCCGTGAAGAGGACAGCCTTGGCGTTGGCGACGCGGATGCAGTGTAGCAGCGGCTGGCGGCGCAGGTTCGTGTTGATGAGCGCGGAGACCGCCCCCAGCTTGGCGACGCCGAGCCAGCTCCACACGAACTCCCCGCAGTTGGGCATCAGCACGCAGACCACGTCGCCGCGCCTCAGCCCGAGGTGTTGCTGCATGGCGCGCGCTAACTGATTTGATTTGCTCGCCATCTGACGGAATTCATAGGGTTAAGCTTTTGAAGAATTACATTTTCGTCGGTTCTGGGAACACAACTTAAATGGATGTTCTCTCAGTGAGCGCTTGAATAATTATTGTTTAGCAGGCGTTGACTTATAGTTACTGATGCCGGTAGGATTGTTCCGTTACTACCAGTACTTACTGGTACTAAACGAACAATGTTAAAAAAAAAATGTTTTGATATATGTACCGTGTATACATCCATATGCACTTAGTAAAAAGCAGTTATTTTAATATTACAAATAAACACTCCAATTTTATTTATTTGTATACATGTATAGATCCTCGTCCTCAAAACGGTGAAGGAAAACATCGTTAAGAAACCGACATGTCCTAGAACCAAACATTTGAATCCTTTCACCACACTGGCTCCAGAGAGTTAGTGACGCGATTAGTAATAGTATATTTTCATATACATACAATACAATACAATACAAAAACTCTTTATTGCCAAACCACAAATGAATACTTATAAAATAAAACAATTATTAATAATAATTAATACATAACTCATTTACGTGTATGTATGTCTCACCTGACCGAATGTCCAAGTGCGGTCCCCGACGACAATGAAGCACGGGGCGTCCGGGTGTGTCAGCGCTCGCTGTGTGAACAGGGAGGCCACCGTGGCGTCGCGGCGGCCCCACCGCTGCGACCTCACCATGCCGTGCGCGTACCGCCACAGGAACCTGCATCCAACAAACAACCAATATAACATTCAGCTCCATCACAACATTCCCCATAACCTAACTCATGTGTTCCTACTCCTACCACCCTGTACTTGTTACAAGAAGTCCTTTATGTGATCAGGTTTTTTTTTTTAATGTGATACAGTTACGGAACGAGCCGACGGCCCACCTGGTGTTAAGTGGTAACCTCTGCCCATAACAACCGATGCGACTTGGGTCCTCCCTTACTAGGTACGACAAGATCTAAGTCGCATCGTATGCGCCCGTAACTCTGAGACGTGTAGGTGGAATGTCTCTTGAGCCTGTAATTTCATCGGCAACCACACCTTTCCAACCGAAACACAGTAACGTGAACGCGTTACTGCTTGGCAGCAGAAATGGGCATGGTGGCAGTACTTCCCCGGACGAACTTGGCGAGAGTTCTACTGCTCTTATAGGGAGGTGTATACGGTATGCCTTTTAATATGATAGTTTTTCAGACAAGCTAAAGGGGCCACGCTGCCCGTCTTTGAAAGTGATTAAACCCCCTTTTGAAAGACCCCAAAGTAGGGTAAAACCACAGGTTTATACAGGCAGTGGAACTTATGACAAGTTCGTCCGGGGAAGTATCGCCAATATACCCATTTCGGCTTCCAAGCAGTAATATTACTATTATATATTACTGTGTTCCGGTTTGAAACGTGTGGTAGCAGGTGAAATTACAGGCGCATGAGACATTATCTGTGGGCCTTTGGCTTGATCCGTTACTTTATCGTTTCACAACGCTACACTATGCATGAAAGTACGTTATTGTATATTTAACGATTAACCTACACGTATTTAAGCATAGTTTTTCCTTAAATAATAAATAATACAAAATCCTGGCCACAACCCAAGAATTACGTGCCATAGCATATCAATAAATTTACTTAATGATTTATGTTAGAGAACTTTATTGAACAATTTACGGTGTGCCAGGTGCGTCCATTCCCAAGGATCCAAGGTCACCATGATTTATACTTGCCTATGTACGTATAAAGACACATGAAGGTAATTAGATATTATGACGGTAGGTCTTTATATATAACTAGCTATTGCCCGCGACTTCGTCCGCGTGGAATTCGGTTTTATTACGCACCCCTATTTTACCGCTCGGAAAAATAGCCTAAGTTACTCCTTGTTACATCAGCTATCTGCCAGTGAAAGTCCCGTCAAAATCGGTCCAGCCATTTCAGACATTAGCCGGAACAAACAGACAGACAGACAAAACTTGTAAAGAATGTTGTTTTGGTATACATACATCCATATGCACTAAGTAAAAAGCGGTTATTTTAATATTACAAACAGACACTCCAATTTTATTTATTTGTATAGATGTATAGATTTGGGCATCGTGTCGTCGGGTGCGAGTTATATAAGTGTCGCCACACATTACAATGTGACAGACAGTATCCACTCGACAGCAATATTTATTCCTTGCCTATATTCAGAAGTGGGTGAAGTGTTCAATATGAATGATAATGAGGCTTTTAGAACATAATTAACGTCCTGTACGCCGCGCCTAGAAGTAGTGTACTAAATTACACATGACTAAGATATTTGCTGCAGGCATAAAATCTTCAGTCATCTTTTTTAATGGGCGCGTGCTACCTTTTTTTTTTCACCTGGTAGTAAGTGGTAACCTCGGCCCATAACAACCGATGCGACTTCGGTCCTCCCCTACTAGGTACGACAAGACCCAAGTCGTATCGTATGCGTCCGTAACTATGAGACGTGAAGGTGGAATGTATCTTGTGCCTGTTATTTCACCGGAAACCACACCTTTCAAGCCGGAACACAGTAACGCGAATGCTTCACTGCTTGGCGGCAGAAAAGGGCATGGTGGCAATACTTCCCCGGACGAACTTGGCGAGAGTTCTACTGCTCTTCATCATCACCGCATATTGATCCATAATACCGAATGGCGGTTGACAATGGATGATAGAACAATGGCGGGTGATTCGTTTATGGGCGCCTCAGTGCGTTAACAAATCTATATAAAAGTACTTGGGAAAGGATGTATTGAATAATCAAGTACCCATCCGTCCATCGAATCCATGTTATTAGAATGGATTAGTTGTCAGCTGAGAGACTTGGTGCTACTACATACAAGTAGAACATAATAGATCTGTCTGTCGTGCATTTAAAACAATTAGACAACAGGCCGTTTTACATAACTACTCATACTTAAATACAAACTCGGAGAAAATGAAGCGGACGGAAGATTTCAAATCTCGCATATAAAAATTTCGGAACATATAACTACTTACATGTGTTAATATTATATTGTGTTTAATTATTTTTATTTTTTGGCAATAATATGTTTGTAATGTTTGTATGCTCACATAGCAGAACCTAGTGACCTAATTTTAAGCCCTACCACCATTATGTATACCTACGTTCACAAACAAAAATAAATAAATGAAATGAAATGAAATGTGTTATGTATACAATAGGTAGGTATAGCTTCTGCTTGCGGGTTTCTTTATCTGTGTGTTATTCCATCTACGTATAACGGGACATAAGTATATTTAAACCAAAATTTCAGATATCTGCGTAGTTTGATCTGAAGGACTAATAAACATCCGCATTTTGTTAAATATTGTATGTGATTGTTGTGTTCGCTGCGCTGAAGCTGAAGCGAGTTGGCTTGTTTACTGAAAACCTACAAAAGCTAACATCGCACCGGACGCGGGGCGGGGCGGGGCGGGACGGTCACGCGACGCGGTGACGTAAACGAACCAGCGGCGCGGGGCGGCGCGGGGCGGGGCGGCATTCAATATAATCTCATAATTAGATGAAGACTTGAACGCGACCTTCTGTACGTTGCGTCCAACTTGGGAGTTACTCTTGTGACAACTCACAACAACAAATTGTAAAACCGATCGAATGTGACTCGTATTGGGACTAGAGTCTCGATATGAGCGATTTTTTTTGTTCTAAACCCAGCTAGGGTAGGGTGCTTACACCTGTATTGTGTGGTAGTTATTGAAACCTCAGTGTGAGATTAAAACTCGCAGATATATATTTCAATTAGACACCATGTTATATCATTTGTAGAAACAACTGAACTACTGATCCAGAGGGGAAATGATATGTCCTGAAAAGCTAAATCCTACCTACGGAAGCGTTTTTAGTTCAAAAGTTGGCACGATACCATCAAAGTTAAAACTTCATACATTTTTCCTTAACGTTTGCATGTGACAGCGAGACTAGACCGCAGCGGAAGCAACGGCTGTTTATATAAAATTAATAATATAAAGTAATAAACTGAACAAGTTAAGCAGTAGTTAAGTGGTTTTTGAAACTAGAAGACGACTCCAATCTAAATCTCTTGCGTCTATCAGTTTAATTCCTACCTCATTGTTCGAGCTTCAAGCTCGAAGATACATTTAAACAATTAAAGAATCAAGATATATCTTTAGAATTGTCTGAACGTGGCCCTACTTGCTACAGTACCTTTATATATTTGACAAAGCAGACGAATAATAAACGGAATGTCGTTCGTTGTCAAGCAAACATTCGATGTCTACCTCTAAAGGACGAAAATAGCCCCGGATCCGAGTGTAAACATTGTATATAGCGAGCCGGCCGCACTTCAAAGGTCAGTCCTAAACCGATTATGTAATGGTTAGAGACAGTGTAAACATATAAGCGTGAATTTATCACAAACCGTACTTGTGGCCTGATCAAACCAAATCGAAACGCAACAAGTTTATGAACTATTATCTCCTATAATTGAAACAATATCAAACTAACTGAGGTATGAGGAAAATACAAGCGAATATTTTGTTATATTTCAAACCTTGAAACATCCATACAATAACGATTTCATTTCTTAATAAAAATCAATCAAAATCATAAAAACATTGAACATTGACTGACCTCATAGCTCAGTTGGTTAGTAACCCTACCTTCTGCGCTGTAGGTCGTGGGTTCGATCCCCACTCAGGACAAACATTTGTAACATTGATGTTTGTTCTGTGTCTGGGTGTTAATATGTATTATATGTATGTACTTACAATAGAAAAGTATATAAGTATGTATATCAGTTGTCTGGTTCCCATGATACAAGCTATGCTTAGCTTACTTTGGGGCTAGATGGCGCTGTGTGAAATGTCCACCAATTATATTATAATTATATATTATATATTATAATTATTAAAAAAAACTTATCAGTTTCGTTAGTCTCAATAATGTACGCGATTCCTAAACTGAGGAAGTTTATTAGATGTTTTTTTCGTGGGATGTGGCCTTCAACATAAAACCAGTTTCGCCATTTTAAAATAATTTACGTTTTATGTAGTACATTTTTTATTCTAATCTTCTTCGAGTCACCGGTTCTGTCGAACCAGTGTGGTGAAAGGATTGTAAGTGCGCCTCAAAGAGGCTCCTTTCGTGCACTCGACACATGTCTTCGAATTTTTAGTTCTAGGACATGTCGGTTTCCTCACGATGTTTTCCTTCACCGTTTTGAGAACGTGGTATTGCGCACATAAATCTTTCAATCGAAAAACTCATAGGTGCACGTCGGGATTTGAACCGGCGACCTCCGGATTGAAACTCGGGGGTCAGGACCGCTAGACCACCACGCTCTAATAATAATTGACTGAACTCAACATACATTAACTGATATATAGTAGTTTTACAGTTAACACGAAATTAAGTGCCTCCTTGGTTTCGTTTTGTCAATCTCAGCGATATAGGATCAATAAACTGATTAGATACTAATTTTAGATACACTAAACGCATCTCATTCTCTCTCCAGTGAACGAGAAGAGACCGCCACAGCACACAGACTAAATTTTGGAACCGTCAAACTAAATTTAGTGTTATAATAATATAGAATCACAAAATTTTGCAGGAATTTTGATGGCTATACCCACATGACTACTGACACTATGTACTTACGTGAAGCATATACCTTACATACAATACATATTCGATTGCTTGCTTAGTTGGTAGAATTAATCATTTAGTTTCTCACACCACGTGGTGAGGTGAGCTGGCAACCCATATCCAAGTGTTAATCAATTAACTGACTGGCCTCATAGCTCAGTTGGTAGTAACCCTACCTTCTGTGCTGTAGGTTCGATTCCCACCCAGGACAAACATTTATGTGACACTTCTTACATTAATGTTTGTTCTGTGTCTGGGTGAGTGTATTATATGTATGTATTTACAAAAGAAAATATATAAGTATTATATTAGTTGTCTGGTTCCCATGATACAAGCTATGCTTAGCTTACTTTGGGGCTAGACGGCGCTGTGTGAAATGTCCACTAATATTTGTTTATTTATTAACTACGGAATATTTGAAATTAATTAAAGAATATTCGTAAAGATGATTCATTATTTAATTTAAAAAGAAAATTACCCACTAAAACAATCCGCGTGTGTGCGTGTGCGTGTGTGTACAGTCTGTTGTCTGAGTAAACATCCTGGTGTGTAGTGTATCCGCAAGTGCGGACATACTTTAAGTATTACTACTAAAATTAAGTACTTACTTAATTTTAGTTTTACAATTAAGTACTTACTTAATTTTAGTTTTCTCATATAAAACAGATATTCACCGTAGTTCGTGGTTGGATCCCGGCTGGGGTTTGTGCGATCACCATAACATAGCTAATATGAATGTTATAACATAGATATGTTTGTAATATTTGCGTGTTGTGTTGTGACATGGCGCTGGCGCCTGCGCCACAGAAGTGTCTAGTGCGTGCACTATCTTGCCGCGCCTGTGTGTGTGTGTGTGTGTGTGTGTGTGTAAAGTGTTATTTCGCATGAATACAACAGCAAAGTGGAATGTCCTGCTTTATTAAAACTAAAGCTAGATAGCTAGGGCAGGGCTCTCGCTTCGCGGCAGTAGGTACACACAGTACGAGCTGATGCCATCCCTCCGGCTTGCCGGCTTGTTGAGAGCTCTCATTCTGGTCGACTACGAATACGTTCCTAGAAAAATTTATATAGGTATAGTTAAATCGATCTTTATTTCAAATTATGATATCACACACGTCAGTCTCCGGGTCTCCTGTGCAAGGATTTGCGTAGGAAAGTACCTTAAGAAAGCCTTCGCCAAGCTGAAGGGAAACAGAACATATCACACTGAGCAGGTAGGTACCTATATCACACATAGAGGCTTTTCTTACCGACCGGATGTATTTTTGTAATTTGAATATATTTATATATTTTAATTATTTTATATAGTTATATTAAATTACGTTATATTAAAATCAATGTGTCCACAGACACTATTAACATCAGGAAAATCCTGGTACCAAAGTCACGACGGACCTACATTATGACACTATTTTTGCAAAATATAGGTTGATAACCACGCGTTGGCCATAGTTTATATTGACAATGTTACACGGTGTGTGTACTCTAGTACCCCTATTCTCGGCCCGAAGTGGCACACGGAACATTTCTTATCTACCAAAACTAAACAATACCCCTATAATAAAAAATACACTATGAATAGGATTCTAAGTTACATCATGTCCTTGGTTTTGTAACACTGGTTCCCGGTTGGCGTAAAATAAAAATTACGTGTCCCGTCGGGTTGTCAATAAGACCCCAGGTAGGGTAGCTTCCTCTCATAAGAAACAACTACGATTTTATTTTCGTTCTGTTAATAATATGATAGGTTCGTTTTCATTCATGTATCTACTATATTTACGCCTGCCGAAACACAATTTTCGTAAAATGTTACTTAAGTCTATGGGGAAAACGTTAATAACACTACAAACCAACAGCGGACTGACACCAGACAAAGCCGACACGAATAGGCTTATTATTCAAACTTCTACCAAAATAAATATATAATAACTGTACTCACTTTGTATCCCTCGGCAGCGTTTTGACGAATACGTAAATCCATTTTCTGTATCTGTAAAGGCAAGGCGCGACCGCGACCAGAGCAAATATTGCCGCTTTTGAGAGAGTGCTGAGCACCGCGGCCATCGCGGCGGCCGCTGCCATGAGGGCGACGACAGCTGCCAATATAGCATCCATGGCTGGCGGCTGGCGGCTGGCGGCTGGCGGCTGGTGGCTGGCGGCAAGCCCAATAGGGCAGCGTATATAAACAGCGCGGTCTGTTCTCTCGCTCGCGTACTCGGCACGCGGAGCGCCGACGGAAGTCCGCGCGTCAGTGCGGCGCGGCCGATACTTTACTTTATAATATAAACTATTTATTGTATTGTGTTTGTGAGCAGCTGCGAACGCACCGCGCGCATGCGTTCAAACAGCTGATGTCCGCGGCGCCCCGCCCCCCGGACCCCTCATCAAACGGCATTCAATGGATTTTTACACTAAAAACTTGGGGAAGGTTGTTGCGACGCGAGTGACGTCCGAAAGCTTGACGGATGTCATTCTGTGTTGAGTATTTTTTAAGTTTAAATATTTAACGAATAGGTTTAATGGTATTTATTACAGGTCGTACGTAGGGCCAGTAAGTTAGGTTTGTCGAGATAGCGTGTTGGGTCGTGGTTGGTATTTTATACATAGTCGTACTTCGCATAACCTAATGACGACTCATTAGGTTACCGACGTAAAACGTAGGGTTTATTGCAATAGGTATGTTTTGGGTTACCTACTTAATTGTTAGCATGGCTTTGATCCGCGGCTTCGCTCCCAATACTAATTCCTCATGTATTACAAAGAAATCGTGCGTTTTTCCAGGATAGGGACAAATAATATTATAAACTGTCCACCGATCTCTATGCAAAGATGTACGTCAGTTATAGATACGTAGTTGGATGCAGGTTGCATTGTGAAAGAAATAGACAAACTACAAACCAACAAACATACTTTCAGTGGCAATTCTAATAGCTATAATAAGGACCTGACGATCTACCTTTAGTAGGTACGGTTCCCGCTTCCAGTAGGTACCTAGTATTTAAGGTAGATATACCTACTATGATTTTATACGTTGTGTAGATAAGATAGAGATGCTCACTCAATCATGATAACAACGATCAGTAACTGTGAAAAAATCGGCGGTCATTTCGCTATAAAGCGATCTCTTTCAGGCAACTTGTGACTTACCTGAGAAGTAGCCAAAGTATATGTTCTTCATTAACCACGTTGATAATTAAGCTTACTTTGCAGTGTATATGTAGAAACTCAATTTAAACAAGTAATTTTACCTGACTTTAGTTCAGGTTCAGGATATTGTTGTGACTAGTAATTAAATTTTAAAGCTTTATAATCATGAAGATATATCAGGTTATAGATAGATCTTATGAACAAACGATTGCAGTGTTTACCTTGTACTTGCTAATACTAGAAGGTATAATATATAAAAAAGCAATTAATTAATAAAAACATTTATTGAACCATACTTTCCAGCATATCAATCACCATATGGATAAAAATATGTAACTAAAATACAACTAATAAAATGTAGTATCATTTATATTCTCAGTCTTACTAAGAGAGACTGGAAGTTTCAGATAAACAATTGTAAATAAATAATTAGGTACTGAGGCAAGTGACATTACCATTAACAATTATATGCATTAGTTAATTTCATAACAAACATATATATTAATATGTTTACTACATACAGTCAGCCACAACATTACAGATCAAACATACTGTTGAATATTTCTGAACATGGAAGAAAATATATTTAAAGGCCATAAAACTATAGCAAAAATTACAAGTTATTGGTTTTATAGTCCTTATTTTTTTTTATATATGTGTACAGTATGTGGCTTCCTGTATTTTTGACGCAGACGTCCGTTTGTATTCAAAACTGAGAATAAAGGTAACTAATATATATATTGAGAATTTCCGACACCCTTACACTATATGCGCTTAAGTACATTAATGTCCTTGACAAAATATTATACGGAGTATAATGTCAAGTAGTCAAAACAGGTACCCGATATACATTTTTTATTTCAGTGTATCATATGAAGTCTTTCATGATAAATGTCTTAGTTGATACGCTAACCCTTTAAAATTGCGGGTAGTGCATATTTAGTTAGCTCGTCATAAATATGTATGAAGTTGTGGCGGTAGACAACTCTGAAGTTAACTGTTAAGGATTAACATGTCTCGCTATCTCCTTCGATCGTACCTATATGGTAAGAGACAGCTATATTGAGAATGACGTAAGAGGTAATATTTAAGTGACATTGACATTGACACTGAAACCAAACAGATTAAAGTTATTTAGAGTGAATATTGAACACAAGAGGTAATTTTGTTCAACAAGGAAATTTGATAAATCATGTATTTTTGTCATACAATCTGTAATAAATTTACATGTTTCTTTCCACAATTCAATAGATTACGTTCCACATTGTCTTATCGCTACAAATTGGAAACCTACCTCAATTCCATATCTATAACAAAACAACGGGATTCAATACAAAATAGTATATTTGTGTTAATGTTTCCTAACAACTATCATATATTATGTAAGACCTTTTTAAAATCACTATAAATTTAGATGTATTGTTAAAACTAAGTACAGAGCTTTGTTTCACAAAGATGTCTTAAAACAATTCCTTACAATATTATATAATCACGTTTCACAAATTGGAATTGCTTGTGAATCATATTTGTAACCCGTTACGTACGTATCGTCCAAAAACATTAATCTGGAATAAGTAGGGACCTTCGAGTAAAGCATATACTGCCTAGGTACATGTTATATTCAGGTACTAGGAGGGAGTGTCAATAAAGTTAGCAGAATTGTAGCCTTGGGAACGGCTAGCGGGAATTATTATAACCAGTACTCAAACAATATTAATTGTCAGCACATTCTAACAATTATGTGTTGTTTCTTTTACATCAATTTAGCTTAAATTGTAACATTCAGTTCATAAACGATTCCCAAGCAGCCAAGTTATATCACGGGCTGTTTTAATCAAATTAAAAAAAGTTAAGGATGATAGAATAGTAATAGATAGATAGCTGCCTTTCAATGAACGATAGGACATATAGTTTTTATACAAGAAATGGTCAATTGCTTAATATCTTTACATGAATATATTTGGGTTAAATGTAACAAGGTGATTGCTAACAAATGCTACTCCAATGTATCATTAGTTAATGATAAACTAAACAGAGTAATGTACACATAGTAGTTAATAGTACTGTGACATTTACACAGACAAATTGTTATAATGTGGTTTACAGAATCGTTTGCTTTGTAGTTAACTTTATTGTACACAGATAACAAAACACAAAGGGACAAAGTAATACATGTACATGCGAGTTTAACCTTAACAAGTGTTCTCTTCCAGCAAACCTCTGAGACCAAAGGCGATTTCATATAGGAATGACATGTAGATAATAATGCGAAATTTTAAACTAAGGCTTTTTTACTGTCAAATAGAACAAACAATTTTAAAACCATCCTGTGAATTTGTTCTCCAATTGAAACAACAGATTTTAATGTCACATTTTATACAATGCATATATATATATTGTAAAAATGGTAGACAGCCGTCAACGACCATGACACGGTATTGATATCAACTAACTAAATGAATAAATGTCTTCTCCTCAAGGAATGTTACCATAAATGCAGTTTCAGAGTAATATGAGTAGAGAATTTATTTATTTATTTATTTAAGTACACAAACATCATATATATTACACAATTAAACTAAAATAGAATAACAAAAAGACAGTTCTGATACATATGACAATAATATGTGTACATAACATTTACACATAGAAAATTAATAAAAAAGGAAATAAATACTTAAAACATTGAAGGTTAAAATGAATTAAGTAAGACTAAGAAGTAAGAATAAGAAGAGTAAGACATAAAAAAATAATAAATAAATAATAATATATACATAAGAATTGAGTAGTTTAACCCTTCTTTGCATGATGATGGAAATTTCAATCATAATATTTAGTCAACAAAAAAAGGTACTCAAAACCCTTGTACTGTAAATTTGTTGTTGCTGGCAACTTTTTAAGCGACTATTGCGTACAACAAAACGCAGTTGTCAAAAAATAACAAACGTCACTGTGAATTACCAGGCCTAGAACTTGTCATTCCGCTGTTTGTTGTGACTGGAAGAAAGGAGCGAGATTTTAAATTGTTTTATGGAAATAAACGGAGATATAAAATACAATAAAAGTGAAAATGAGTCGCAAAAAGGTTTGTTTTCATGTTTTTGTTATTTTATGTACAATTTATATCAAAACACTGTGAATAAATTTCTCAAAATTATGTGATGGATATTTACATCACTATGCAGTAACTTCACTTGTAATGTGTGGCAAACATTTTTTGTAAATGTTTATTTTGTGTTGTTTTTTAGGGAAACTTGAATGAAAGAGATATTGAAGATTATCTTAGTAAGTTAAAAGGCGGTTGGCTCTCAGAAGATGGCCTTGATGACCAAGATTCCGATGATGAAAACCGCAATGCTGGTGAAGTTATAAGAGTGTTGCAGGAGGAGAACGATGATGATGATGATGATGATGATGATGATGTGGATGAAACTGCTGACATTGATCCTCCTCTTGTAGAACCAGAAGATCAAGAACCCTCTCACCCATCAACATCATCCAATTTGCAGTCTTCATCCAGTTTTCCATTTGACAAAAGAAGCTTGATTTGGAAAAAAAGGAATCTGGTGTATGACACAGATAAAATTACTTTCTTGGGGAGTTCTACTGCTTCAGGTGGTCTATCACACCTAGAAACTCCATATCAATGTTTTAACCATTTTATCACTGAAGATTTTATCAAAACATTAGTAGAGGAGACAAATTTATATATAAAATAGGGCATTTTTTAAAACAGTATCTGCCTAAGAAGCCCCATAAATGGGGCTTCAAATTATATGTTCTCTGTGATTTGATGGGATATGCCCACAAGTTTGAGGTATATTCTGGACAAGAGAATACAGAGAAACTCCCAGATGAACCAGATCTTGGTGCAACAGGAAATGTTGTAGTTCGTTTGCTTCGAGGAGTGCCAAGAAAGCAAAACCACATCATATACTTTGATAATTTTTATACCTCTTTGCCATTGGTAGTTTTTTTAGCTAAATCAGGAATTCACACAGTGGGAACTGTGCAACAAAACAGGATACCAAATAATAAACTTCCAGAGAAGAAAAATTTCATGAAAAAATCTGTGCCCAGAGGTAGTTTTGAGGAAAGAGTGTCTGTGCATGATGGTATAGATTTGAGTTGTGTGGCTTGGAAAGATAATAAGATAGTAACCCTGTTATCTTCTTATTCTGGAGCATTGCCTGTAACTAAAGTCAATAGATTTGACAGGATAACAAAAGGAAAAATTGATATTACTTGCACGTTTATTGTCCAAGAGTACAATAAACATATGGGAGGAGTTGATCTCATGGATAGCTTTTTGGGCAGAAATCATATAAAAATGAGGTCTAAAAAGTGGTATATGCGTATTTTTTTTCATCTATTTGATCTAGCTATTATAAACTCTTGGATTGTTTATAACAAAAATGCTCAAGAAAGAGGTGAACCTAAAAAGAGTCTGCTTACAATGGGCCAATTCAGAAATGAATTGGCCTTTGTGCTATGCAACAGAGGAACCACCAAAGAAGCTAAAAGAGGGCGTCCTAGTACCAGTGTACTAGAAGAAGAATTACAATCAAAAAAAAGAAAAGGTTCTCCAGCTCCACCACCTCCAAAAGACATAAGAAAAGATGGTGCTGAACATTGGCCAAAAGTAGGTGGGTCACTCTGGTGCAAATTTCCCAAATGTAAAGGCTATTCCACAATTTAGTGTAATAAATGTGGCGTCAATTTGTGCTTAAATAAGAATAATAATTGTTTTTTAAATTATCATAAAGAATAAAGAAGATTGAGTAAACTATATTTTTTTATTTATTTAGTACTGAGCTAAATATGTGACAATGCATGATGATGTAAATTTCCATCATATTGTTTTTTACATAATACATATTTTTATTTACACTAGGATTTTTTTAAATATTTTTCCTTTAATCTAGAGCATTAATTACATCACCCTGATTTATTTTAAAAAAATAGAAAAAATCATGCAAAGAAGGGTTAATGTAAAAATAATTTAATGTTACTATTATATTTTATTATTCTATTATAAACGAGACGTCATAGATATAAAATGCTAAATAATGACGCAGAAAGAAGTTATTTATTATAAAATAAAGAATAAGTAGTCCTTAATTTAAGTTAGGTAAGCTTTATGTGAATTATCTCTGAAAAATAACTTGATCCGCCCTTTTGAAACTAATGACTATTCGAAAATTTTACTGAAAATTCGGCCTATAGTCAGTGTAAAATTGCACAGAACATTGGAAGTACTAAATGTACACTATAATTCGCATTTTCTATTACTCATTGACCAGCTTATTCGTGAACCTACTTTAACAACGCTTTACATATATTTATACTTGAATATGTCTGTTGTGAGAGATAAACGCACTATTCTATATTACACGACTGTCCAAAAAAGGAGTGTAAAGTGTTCAGGGTTCACGTATAAATAAATAAATATAAATATGTGTGGACATTTCACACAGCGTCATCTAGCCCCAAAGTAAGCTAAGCATAGCTTGTATCATGGGAACCAGACAACTGATAAACATACTTATATACTTTTCTTTTGTAAATACATACATATAATACATATTAACACCCAGACACAGAACAAACATCAATGTTACAAATGTCACATAAATGTTTGTCCTGAGTGGGGATCGAACCCACGGCCTACAGCGCAGAAGGTAGGGTTACTAACCAACTGAGCTATGAGGCCAGTCATGTATGTATGTATGTGAGTTTGTATATTCCACCATTATTATCAGATACCTGAATAGATTTGGATGTATGCGGTATTATTACAATTGTTTCATCATCCCGACTGACAACGGCTACTATTGTTTATGAAAAAAAAAAAACAATGTCTGTTCGTTTTTGATGTGAAACATCTATAGCCGCACGTAAAACCGATTTCTGGCGTGGCAACGCGTCGCCACGGCATGCGTTGCATATTACTTTTACAAAATAATGTCGATGTTTCACATCTGCCAGGCGTCCCGTGAGGGCTCACATTTTTTTTTTATGTGTGTACTTCTTTACACTCGCACGATCCCAGGATATCCAAGACTCCTGGGTTAGAGTCTCTCAGAGGCTCTAGAGTAGAACGGTCGGTAAGGCCCACATTTAACTTGTGACAGAGACTTATAACTAATTATTATGATCGTTGACTGCATATTATTACATTGACAAATAAACATATTTAATATGCACTTATTGTATTTGAGAAAAATAACTAATAGCTTCTCGCTACTGATACTAATATTAGAGAACATGATATATCACGCGATAAATATTTCAATGTAACTTAATTTTTAATAAGGTTTATTCGTAAACTCATCACTTAGAAAGGTAAATAACTATTGTATATTTAACGTAATTGATTCTTAAAATGATATTTAGTACGAGCGATATAAATAAAGATTTTATATTCGAGTTTTGAGTCGAGTTTGAGCGAAACGAACATTATGTAAAATATTATAATCACAGTCTAATTTTGCCAGCGTTGATCATTTCATACTCTTCTACACCTAATGGGAGATATTTGCATAACTTTACATCTAAATAGTAAAGTTTGTCTTTTTTCACCAAATTCGGGTCGAAACCTTCCTTTTGCAAATCAGTCTTCTTCATTTTAAACGTACCTGAAATAAAAAAATATATTTACAACTATATATTAACTACTACTTCTTTGTTAATTATAAGCCACTTTACTTTCCACACCACACACCACACACCACACACCACACACCACACACCACACACCACACTTTAATTTATTTTTGTAACGTTTGTCGGAGAGGGTGTTGTGAGTGGAAGTGGTTTCGGCAGAACAACAGCGTTCACTGCTAAAACAGTGGGCATAATGCTGAGTGGAATCCCATTTGCTGGTGTACCGCACCACACATTACGTACTTGTATGTAGGTCTTGTTTTATATTAAATTTCTTTATACATATTTTGATGAATGTAAAACTGTTTAATTTTTATTCAATTGTGTATTTTTTCCTCATCTGTTTCTTTTTGTGTTACAAAGTGTTAGAATATATTGTGTGCTACTTAGTAAATAAATAAAATGTCTATATCTAGTTGTCTGGTTGCCATAATACAAGCTATTTGTTCTTAGGTAACTTTGATGGTAGATTTAAGAGCAGTAGAGCTCTCGCCAAGTTCGTCCGGGGAAGTACTGCCACTATGCCCATTTCTGCCGCCAAGCTGTGAAGCATTGGCATTACTGTGTTCCGGTTTAAAAGGTGTGGTTTCCGGTGAAATTAGAGGCACAAGAGACATTCCACCTTCACGTCTCGGAGTTACGGACGCATGCGATGCGACTTGGGTCTTGTCGTACCTAGTAGGGGAGGACCCAAGTCGCATCAGTTGTTATGGGCAGAGGTTACCACTTAACACCAGGTGGGCCGTCGGCTCGCTCCGTAACTGTATCACATAAATGAATAAATATATGTTGATGTGATGTGATGTGATGTGATGTGATGAGCGTGCGTACCGGTGATATCTATGGCAGACATGACCCGCATGAAGACGGGCATCGCGTACGCGGGCAGCTCCCGCGCGAGCCGGCCCGCCAGCGCTGCCGCGTCCAGCGTGCCGTCCGCGTCCACTATGCCGCACATGCCCGCCCGCCCCTCCGTGCCCGCCACCTACACGCACACACACACAACAGAGATATTACTGGTGGAGTCCGCCTTAAGCGTAGCCTGTATCGCGAGGCATCAATTACACACTGAATTAATAGGTTCATTTATGCGTCACACAGTAACATGGTGAATGGGTGAGGAGCGAGATAATACTCCGCCGAACAATAATTTAACTACTAGTGACAAAAAACAAACAAAATTATATATAACACAAGAGAACTAACAAAGAATCCGCATTTAAGAATTTAGAATGTAAAGAGTGTGTTGACAAGCAACGAATATCTGCCGCCGAGCCAGTGCTGCACTCGTGTTGCTGTGTTCCAGTGGAAGGGAGTGGATGCCGGTGAAACTGCAGCCGCATGAGACGTAACATCCCCGTCTCGGGGTGATGGACGCAACGCAATGCGACTTGAGTCATCCCATACTTTGGTGGAGAGGACTCGAGTCGTATTGTTGTTGTCTATGGGCGGCGGTTACCACTTAACATCAGGTGGGTCGTCAGCTCGTTCCGCCAACGGAATCACATATAAAAAAAATTGAAAAATGCTAACAGTTTGCTGCGGCAGAAGTAAACTGGCAGTACTGGCCCGACATGTCACGTAACATTACAACATGAAAAAGAAAACTTAAGACACTTACCAACACGCCATAGACGACGGCGTCTCTATGGTCAGCCACTCTGGAGATGGCGGCCTCCACTTCAGTGGTGGAGACGTTCTCGCCGCGCCAACGGAACGTGTCCCCGGTGCGGTCGCGGAAGTACAGGTACCCGAGCTCGTCCGCCACCAGGATGTCACCTGAATACACGTGTCCACTCGTTAAATCCTTTTCCATCCAAATGTTGTCTGAAAGACATGGCTTCTCAGCGATAAGACCGCCCATTGTACGTGTATCTTAAATAGTTTTAACGTTTGACTAATTTTACTTTTAATTTTGTTATTTTAATGGTTTACAATAAAGAATTTTCATTCATTCATACGCATGATTATAACATCTGTACACATTGTTATGAGACAGTGCAGTGAAGTGCTCGAGACCAGTTTAAAAACCAGATGCGTTCCAATGAGTTTCTAGCACCTTCTTCAATGCCTTAATCGTTCAAGCTTAATTATCTCGCATGAAATATGTACGCTGTACATTTCTCAAACAGTGCTATGTAGCTATTACTATTAGCTGTAATGTAACATTGTTGTCCCAGTAGAGAGCCATCGTAGGCATCTAGTTCGTCTCTCCATCTCTTGGTCTACCTTGAAACCATCTTGCAAACCTCCAGTTGGTAGCGTGTTTGGCCGACTTCAAATTTAACTTAGCGGCTTTTTCTCCTGCATCAGCGATTTATGTCTCGGAGCACAATATAATAATAAATATTTGGTGGAAGTTTCACACAGCGCCATCTAGCCCGAAAGTAAACAGCCTGTATCGTAGGCACCAGACAACAGAGTACTCAGAGAGACTTTGAGTACTTAAATACATTATGATGCTGTGTGAATTGTCCACCAATATTATAATTATGACATACAGCAGACACAGAACAAACGTCTATGTTGGCGACTAAAATGTGTGTCCCGGGTTGTGAATGGAACCCGGCGACCGAGAAGGCGGGGAGGGTACTTATCTCACCGGATATAAAAGCGGCGTCGCCGTGCGCGAACACGTTGCGCACGATCTTCTTCTCGGAGGCGGCGCTGTCCACGTACCCGAGGAACTGTCGCGACGGGTTGTTCGGCTGGATCTTGCCGATGAACACGCCCGGCTCGTCCGCGCCCGTCAACTGCACGACACGACACAACACACATTACTTACAAGCACTACGCACTACGCACGTACAACACATACAACCATCATATTACTGACAATATTCAAAAACCTTTCATTAATATAGATGGAGACAAGCTAAAAATATTATCAATAAAATTAATATTGTACGACTAGCCTGAAATGTAATGTTAAGGCACAGTCACCTGACATAGTCCCCGCGAGTCGCGTACAGGCTCGCCCGCCTCGTCCACTCTGATGATTGCAATCGGATACACTTTGGGGAATATGCGCGACACGAACCCGATGGCGCCCGGCGTGCCGTCAGTGTTCGCTGCCAACACACACACACACACACAACACGTACACAAAACGTACACACACAACACGTACACAACAATACCATGATACCATGTTTCAATGTTTATTTGTGTGTTTTCACGAATAGGTACTAGGTTAGGCTGCTAACAAGTTTTATTTGTATGTGATGTAACTGGCGGAACTGACTGAGACGGCCCATCTGATGTGAAGTGGTAACCGCCACAAACAATAAAACGCCTTTCACATTAAGGGTGCGAGATATACATTGTGATATCTCACCTATGTTTGCGTTCCCTTCCGTAGCACCGTAAAACTCGCAAACTTCTTTTATGTTGAACCTTTTGATGAAATCATTCCAGATCTGTAAAATGAAAAAAAAAAAAACACTTTCACACAAGAACTTAGCATACAACAGATTGACTTAAATGGCAACACTTTTAAATAGACAAACTTGGCAAAACCCCAGACACGAATAACTTAATTAACTATTTTAAATAATTAAAATATGTCCTACTGTGAGGTGTATTACGGTGTATTTCGGCAAATTGGACGCGAGACGCTACCATAGGCTACCTATTCGCCAAGCAAGTATTGCCCGAAATAAACGGTTATTATAACTATTTCAACTTTATCACAGATCTAATCCGGTCTTTTGGTAAGCAACAGCGCAGCGAAGTCAACGCTAATAGCTCCGTTTTGTGTGTGTGGGTGTGAACTTATGAAGATGTGCAGGGAACGCTGATGGTACTACTGACACTAAATTGCAGATGATATTATATTATTATGCATCAAATATCATGTAGAAAAATCAAACGTATAATTGCCACAGAAAAGTAAATGCCATTCTTTGTTAGGAAAGATATTGGTAGGCGATGTGAGGTACCTGTGGCCTGAGCCCGTTGCCGTAGATGACGCGCACGCGGTGAGCCGTGTCGGAGGCCGAGGGTGGCGTCGCCAGCACGTACCGACACATCTCGCCAATATAGTGGGCCGCCTGGAAACGATAAACAGTTAAGTTAATTCAACATATTGCGAGGAAACCGGCATGTCCTAAGACCGAAAAGTCCAAGTCATATGACATCTATAGAGGTAGATAGTAGCATCCACGAAGAGGCGCCACACTCTTCTTCCTAAACGCTCCAATACGGAATGGGCTACCATTGTCGATAGCATATTAGCTCTTACTTGTCGACTTTGTGAACGCTCTTTAGAGGCCGGATCTTCTTTCAATTCAAAATATTGTAGAGTGCTTTTCATGAAAAAAGTCCCGCGGCAGTTGACGGAGCTAACGCGTAGCGAAGCCGAAGTTTCACCTTTGCGTAGATACAAGCGCCACAGCGTGGGAACTTCTTTGGTAAAATGGACTTTATTTAACGCTATTATTTGACAAATACAACAGTTTGTGAACTGTTTGTCATGCCATAGTGACCAGAATGAAACTGACCAATGGATCAGTATTCGTCAGTCGAACTTTGGACATCATTCGCTCCGGCACTGACATTCATGTGACAACGTGTAGAAGTTGTCAATGTCAGATGAGCTGTAGAATGAAAGGCTACAAGATGCAACGTAACAGATTCCCTCGCATTAGCAACTCACCGTTGCGTTGTAGCGCGCGCAATCCGGGAAGTACTGCGAGGCAGAGAACTTGGCCTTCAAGACGACCGTGCAGCCGAGAATGAGCGCTTGACCGACGCTGATCACTCCCCCCGCGGTGTGGTACAGCGGGAGGGGGCAGTATATGACGTCCCCGCTCTTCAAGCCCAAGTAGTACAACCCCGTAGCTATGAACACGTATCTGACACAAATAATACCAAGTCACTGTGTGTTCCGTACGCTTAGCCTAGATATGGATC
This sequence comes from Chesias legatella, assembly GCA_947359385.1. Classification (NCBI taxonomy): domain Eukaryota; kingdom Metazoa; phylum Arthropoda; class Insecta; order Lepidoptera; family Geometridae; genus Chesias; species Chesias legatella. The sequence continues at coordinate 9,022,856 of OX375783.1, forward strand.
CCAAACCATGGTCACGTAGCGTCATTATCACTATTGACTACAAGTTGCTGCATTCTGACGTGACTCACAGCTCAGTCGAGACCGGACATAACAAACAGCTATGTTCGTCATACAAATGTCCTGGGTGGTAATGGAACCCACGACCTACAGCGCAGAAGGCAGTGTTACTACCGACTGAGCTGTGAGGCCAGTTAAGATATCTTAATATTAAGTATTTAACTGTTTTTTTTATGAACAGAATTTGGAATATCCCAAATGTGTATGAGAATAAGTGACCTGGCATTGGATATGACGGCCGCCTTGGGTAGGCCCGTGGTGCCCGACGTATATATGTACAAGAGCTTCCCCTCGAAGCCGTCGGCGTCCGCCCGGCTCCAGGCGGCGGGGGCGCTCGTCTCCAGGAGGTTGGTCGCGTCTGTGACGCCGTCTTCGGGCGGTGTCCTCTCGTTTGACAGCACCAGCGGACGGTGGGTGAATTTGTACAGTTTGAGAGCGGGATCAAGTTGGCTTCTCACTTCTTGGACAGCTGTAGAAGGTAGATATAAAGAGTGACTCTATTGTGTCTTGTGGGAACTATTGATTCAATGTATATTGTTTATTATTTTAAGCTATTGCATAGCTTCTATCGCGGGCCTTGAGCGTGGAGACCGAATCCAGAAATTCCGTAACGAAAAAAACCTAACACCCCCCCACTCCGACCGGCACAGCGGTGATACTTTTTAGTTTTTCCATCTATCGATAAATACCAGAAATTTTAATGAATTTTTGAAATATCACGCGCAATAGCTTTACCGCGGCAGTCTCCGAGTGCCACACGTCTTTTTTTTTATTTGTTTTGTTTAAGCATTTTGTTTTTTTATTTATCGATGTGAAACATCTATAGCCGCACGTAAAACCGATTTCTGGCGTGGCGACGCGTCGCCACGGCATGCGTTGCACATTACTTTTACAAAATAATGTCGATGTTTCACATCTGCCAGGCGTCCCGTGACGGCTCACATTTTTTTGTCATAAGGATGAGTTTCAGCTGTAAATACCTAATACCTGCCCGTGCGAAGCCGGGTCGACCGCTAGTAATAAAGTAATTAATTATTATTTAATACTCGTCTATAGTAGTTACGAACTCAAATTTTGGTGTATAAACAAGAATTTTGTACGGTTGCAAAAATAACCAGACACCACGCTTTTCTGAACAGACCCACTTAGACTCTTTCTACTTAGGAAAATGTGAAATTATATTGTACATGTATATATGTTTCGCGCTGCCGAAACCCAGCTCATTAATTACCTGCACAAATCGTGTCTTGTTGAAAATAGCGCTCCAACAGACATTAAAACAACAATTGCCTGAGTAATTTTAGTTACTATGTTGTGTTTTTACACAACTTTACTCAAGTAACCTTGAAGTTATTACGTCTTACACTGATTTCGAAATGCGTGCCTATATGGCCGACTGGCCTCATAGCTCATTTGGTTAGTAACCCTACCTTCTGCGCTGTAGGCCGTGGGTTCGATCCCCACTCAGGACAAACATTTATGTGACATTTGTAACATTGATGTTTGTTCTGTGTCTGGGAGTTAATATGTATTATATGTAGGTATTTACAAAAGAAAAGTATATAAGTATGTATATCAGTTGTCTGACAATGTCCACCATTATTATTATTATTATTATTATATGCTAAGTAATTTTATTATTTCCAAGTGATTAAAAGGACAGTACACATGAGAGTCCGGCCCATTTTGAAAAGTTAACAATGAGAAAGGAAATGTGTTCATAAGTATTGAATAATTATATTGCTACTGTGTTGTGCATGGTGACAGTTCAAACCTAACCTAAACAACTGATTTAAATCTGTGTAGACAAGTTACTTTCAAAATACGCGTCACTGGTGAAGGGCTCGCCCATGAAATCGACAATCCATTTTATATCTAACTAGATATAAATTTACGTAGTCCGGTTTGACATGTCATGATTCATATTGGCCGGGCATTATATATATAAATATCGGCCGGGTTTATATAATGCCCTGATTATATATCATCGCTATATATACACATGGGTATATAACTTGGTCCGTGACATACATATACACTAAGTCTACGTTCCGAATTATATAAACAATGTACTTTGAACTCTATAATTAAATCAGAGTTACCGCTGAATAAGGAAACATCAAGAGTACAACTATGCATGGACACTGGTTCGTTTCACTGCAAAAAAACTGACAAATTTTTCGGTTTTATACAGAACACTCATTCAATATTTGAAAATGACTAAAAGAGGAGGAAAAGAGGAGATAAGGGAAAGTCTCACGTTGCATTGGATTAATACAAAAAGTCTACGTTTTTATGAACTTTAGGAAAAGGTGGATCTCATTTCGATTTTTTATGTTTGTTACTTCAGATCTCCGTCATTTATTAAACGAATAGTTTTTACGCGCGGCTTCGCTCGCGTTAATGTTGATTTTGTTAACCAATACTGGTTGTCGATTGATTGATAGAAAAATCATTAAACGACAAACTATTTATTTATTTCAGGTTATTGGTCAGTTATTACAGATATAGATTAAGTGGTTATAAAAAGAAAAAAATATGAAGCAAATCGGACGATGCAAAAAGTGTCATACAATATTTGACCCTACCCTCACCCCACCACGTAAGTGTATAGTCAAGGTCAAAAACTTTATTTCCATAGAATTGATAAATGGCTTGGAAACGTCAATAATATTCAAAACGTGAAGTGACTCGTATATATCGCTAAGTCTGACGCGAGCGACAATAAGTATCCAATAACCGTTATTGATCACACTGGATTCTGCGGTTTAGGCGTGAAAGTGTAACAAACAAACACACTTTAGCATTACTATTAGTTAGGATTTTGATGTTATTAAAGGCCCACAGATATTTTATCAAAATCGGATCGGTAGTTTGTTTCTTAAATCAAAAAAAAAATGTGAGCCGTCACGGGACGCCTGGCAGATGTGAAACATCGACATTATTTTGTAAAAGTAATATGCAAAGCACGTAAAACCGATTTCTGCCGTGGCGACGCGTCGCCACGGCGGAAATCGGTTTTACGTGCGGCTATAGATGTTTCACATCAATAACTAGATAAAATACGATTTATCCAAGTGCGAGATAACTAGGAGTCAATCTCGTTCATTGGGTGATGAAGTTTTTTCGTTTTGCTGCGCAAAATATATATCAAAAGACGTGTACTGTGTACATAGTGTGTTGTCTGTGCTACTTAGTTAGGTATGCATGCAAAACAACCCACCGAATCATCCAGCTTGAACTTAACCCGTATTTTAATTTTCAGTCCATTTCAAGTCCCACTATTCCGCACAAAAACATCACACACTGACAATGCTATCATAAAAACTTCATTAACATTGTCTGCTCACTACACTGGACAGATATTTATTTAATATATTATAACTGCTTGCAAGGTTTTTACTCAAAGACAAATGACATATTCTAGAAATGTTTATAGGGTTTCCCTCGCCACTTTCTAGTTACGTCCTAAGCAGGTTTCCCAGGTGTTAAATGATGCTCTTAGCTCATACTGACAAATAGATCCTAATTGTGCAAATTAAGTATTTTATACTTTCAAAACTAGATACCTACAAAGGCCTACGGTGAGTCTTAACACGGGCAAAGGGAAGAAATTGACCTATGCCCATAATGGAATACTACAGTACAGTACTACCGTCATTGAAAACTGTATCCATGCCCAACATTAGTACATAATTGTAATGCAGTTAAACAAGTAATCTTCTTCTTCGAGTCACCGGTTCTGTCGAACCAGTGTGCTGAAAGGATTGTAAGTGCGCCTCAAAGAGGCTCCTTTCGTGCACTTGACACATGTCTTCGAATTTTTAGTTCTAGGACATGTCGGTTTCCTCACGATGTTTTCCTTCACCGTTTTGAGAACGTGGTATTGCGCACATATATCATTCAATCGAAAAACTCATAGGTCGGGATTTGAACCGGCGACCTCCGGATTGTAACTCGGGGGTCAAGTAAGCAACAAGTAATGTATATTGGTGTGTGTGTGTGACCTGTGTGGTACTCCTCGGAGTATATGAAGTGTTTGCAGTTGGCGACGCGGATGGAGTGCAGGAGCGCACCGGCGCGCTGGTTCGTGTTGATCAGCGGGACGAGTGCGCCGAGCCTCGCGACGCCCACCCACAGGCACGGCTGCTGCGGACAGTTGTTCAGGAGGAGGCCCACCACGTCGCCTCTCTTCACGCCCTCACCTCTGAACGCGGCCGTCACGCGTAAACTGTAATCTTCCACCTGAAATACAGTACCGCACACACACGTTTATATATTGCCTAAATGTGTATTTGTAGTTTTTAATTTGACATTTCTTTACTATTTATTTAATTAATCTCTTTATATCTGACATTTTACTTGCTGTGATTGTTTGTGAATTTGTAATTTTTTTTATGTATAATTTACTATGACAACCTAACGTTTGGGCGCTTTGGATGAAATCTGTAAGCTCATTATGTAATTTTAATAAATAAATAAATAAATAAATTTGAATCTTTGTCTGCAAACACAGACTTTGCAAATGTACGAGAATGATACCTCATTATCTCGCACATGAACGACATATTATATACCAGTTATATTGATTTTAAAACCAAATTGCTGAACCAATTTTGATGAAATTTCTACGGGACCAATCTGTGATGATATCCTGACAAACAAAAACCTACCAAGTGTTAATATGGCGATATTTATTGTGATCTTTATTTTATTTTGTTTCGTGTGTTTAATATTGAGTTAACACTTACAACTTAAACATACCACAATGATTACTTACTACTTACAACTACCACAAGTGTGTAGCTACATACATAAATGCAAATAACAGATGTATTCACACATAATAATAATGTCATTGTAATGTTGACTTTATAATTAGTATATTATATTCATTATATTGGTAGATACCAAAAACTGTTCAAACACCGAAAACAAAAGCTTCAAGTGTGTATGATAATTATTACTTACTCGCTGTTTTTTTTTTTTATGTATTACATTTACGGAACGTGCCGACGGCCCACCTGGTGTTAAGTGGTAACCTCGGCCCATAACAGCCGATGCGACTTGGGTCCTCCCATACTAGGTATGACAAGACCAAAGTCGCATCGTATGCGCCCGTAACTGTGAGACGTGAAGGTGGAATGTCTCATGTGCCTGTAATTTCACCGGCAACCACACCTTTCAAACCGGAACACAGTAACGCAAATGCGTTACTGCTTGGCGGCAGAAAAGGGCATGGTGGCAGTACTTCCCCGGGCGAACTTGGCGAGAGTTCTACTGCTCTTGCTCTGTTGCCCGCAACTTCGTCCGCGTGGAATTTGGTTTTATCACGCACCCCTATTGTACCCCTCGGAAAAGTAGCCTAAGTTACTCCTTGTTACATCAGCTATCTGCCAGGGAAAGTCCCGTCAAAATAGATCCAGACATTTCAGAGATTAGCAGGAACAAACAGACAGACAGATATAATAATTATTCGAATTTTTCTCACCTTTTAAAACCTTCCCTAGACCTCCACGAACATTTCAAGACCAAGATAAGATAAATCCGTTCAGCCGTTCTCGAGTTTTAGTGAGACTAACGAACAGCAATTGATTTTTATATATATAGATTTATTGTGGATGGAAAATGTACTCAGTTTCAGTGCAAAGTGTTTTCTCCATACATATATAATAATTAATTAAACATAATATTCTCATTTTTCTCACTGGCTACATTACAAAGTACAACTGCTTGAATTGCCAGTATGTCTAGTTTTTGAGTAATTACTTGAGAGAGTGGAACTCCTCGGCTGCGTGTGTATTTCCCGAGAACTACAATCTGGAGGGTTCAAGAGGACAGTGAATAGATATCTCCTAGGCAAGCTGCTACATCGTAGACCGCATCGTCACTTCACATCAGCCAGTCTAATGTTACCCAACCGAAAATAAATTAAAAAAACTTCCCATATAAAGTGTGATGCCCATAATAATGTCAATAAAAGTGCTTTAGTATTAACATATGAGTACTAGTATTAATTGGAAACATGACAAACCTGTTGGAATGTCCATGTCTCATCCTGGAACAGGAAGCATGGTTTGTGTGGATGCCTCTTCACAACCTCATGGAATATGTCCGGTACTGTATCATTTCTCATTGTGAATTTCCTCGCCGTCCACATGATCCTCACATAGCTTACAAGAGCACTACAACAATAGGAAAATAGGATTATTTATATTTAATTTATAGAGAATGTTGTAATGTATGATCTCTTATCATTTAAACTATCATATACATACATATATAACTAACATAGGTCACAGTGACTCCACACTGCATTTACTTCACTGAATATATAAGTACATTGGTATAGAGGCAATAGGCATACATGTATAGATATGGCTCATAATTTTGTCATATTACAAGGAGGTAAATTTTGTTAGTACAATGACTTGGACACCTTAAAAATATACCAAAAATAGAGAATATATTAAGGCAACCTAGTACTATGCATCAGTCTTGTCATCAAGTAAGTTTACAGCCACTTATGTCCATTACTTGTTTCTACAGGCTGCCAAACAGTAATGCATTCACATTACTGTGTTACATATTGAAAGCTGTGGTTGCTGGTGAAATTACAGCCACTTGGGGTGTGGGGGTGATATTGTTCTGTTACTTTATCACATGAACAATATAACTAAACAACTCATCATTAGTATTCAAATATAACAAAACCTAAGCAGATTCAGGGGTTTCTTGGCTGTTCTTCCCCATTGAAGGTCAGATAGGGTTTGAACAGGCATCAAACTTATCGATAAGTAAGTGTGACCTTATGTTTTGAATATTGACGTTTCCAAGCCATTTCTTTATAAATTCTATGGAAATAAAGTTTTTGACTTTGACTTTGACTTTGAAGAGTAATACCCACTGAGGAGGTAGAGCTCAGCAGGTGTATAGCAGGTGTATGATACCACATCATCACAACACCTCAATGTTATTGTATTATTGTCTTGTAATGTATAAGCTTGTATAAGCTTGCTGTCTTCTGTTGGCTGTTGGCTGCCCAATATCAACTTGGTGAAAACTTGACAACTTATTTACATAAATGGTCAGATAATTAAGTAAAACATTTGTATGTATGTATGTAGATTTATGTCACTGGCATTGACAGAACTTTTGTAGCCAATGATAATGCACAAATGAATAGAAGTCAAAGTCAAAACTTTTATTTCCATAAAATTCATAAAGAAATGGCTTGGAAACGTCAATATTATTCAAAATATAAGGTCACGCGTACTTATTGATAAGTTTGATGCCTGTTCAAACCCTATCCGACCCTCCACGGGGAAGAACAGACAAGAAACCCCCTAATGGAGGTTGGAAGTTAAGGGTAAAGGCAATGTTGAAACATGTTCACATTGCATGTGACAATACTACTATTGTTTACTACCTATTACAAAACATATAAATGCACTCCCTAGTGTTGTGTTATTGTTGTTGCTAGGTAGGCTGGGTAATTAGGTTACCTGCCCTTTTGTTTGGAGGGTCAGCGTGTTGCAAGTTGTTTTACACATTTTTGTAGACACTTTATGGAAAATTCCAGCTGTTTTGGAAATGATGCTATCAAAGAATATGTTCAGTAAATGAAAACATTACGTAAATAATGTAAAAAAACAGTTTCTGGACCATTTTCTTTGTGTAAAATGATGAGTATGATAATATTATTGATTAACAATGGTATGAAGTAATAATCAACATAGCGAATCCATTTTTTTCCCCCAATTAATTCAACAGGTACTCACATTATATCCCTCTTGGAAGTCTTGAGGGCGATGTAGCACCATCTTGTATGGAATAACACCAAGTACAATAAACCAAGGAGCAGAGTACCAATTATAGTACACAAAAACCCCTGGTACATGCAGACGGCGGCCGCCGCCACAACCACTCCGAGCACAACCACGCACATCACCATTACTTTACGCAATGAGAAGCGACTAGCTCCCACCCGAACCATACGACGCTGTCGCTTGAAGCGCCTCGTCCGTCACACACTCACACACACTACATACAAAACGTACGCAATCACTTCAGTTGCGACAAGTTTTAATTGATGCTTGCGGAACTGGTAACGACATACATCTACGTACAAGCAAACAATAACATTAACTCACTACGCTCACTAGAGCACAAATATACAAATACGTGCACCGCGCAACACGAAACAATAATTATAAATAATTTAACAAAATAAACAGGGGTGGTGATTATAAAAAATATTTATTTTTTATTTTACTCGACATCGGAATCACTGCGGTGAACGATCGATAAATAATACGAAGTTTGGTAAAAGCGGCTAAGCGGTGACTATACTTATTATTTAGATGATTGTTCTTTTTATGTATAGAGTACACTGAGTTTTTTTACATGATTTATGAACTACAAATAAGCGCAAAACAGGTAATGGATATCCAAATAAGAAAATAGACCTCATGACAACGAGTTCATGAGAATGAGCGCTCGGACAACTCAATTGCGAGGACGTATTTTTTGACAGTTTGTTAGTAGATACAATTGACAGTGACATTGACAACTAATAATAATTCATTTACAACACGCCCAATGCCTGTTTACGTTTTAACCTAAGTCAAACTACGTGCATTAGGTACCTACTGGTTTTTGAATTTTTTTTTAATGTCATATTAGTGACAGCACGAGCTGACGACCCACCTGATGTTAAGTGGTAACCGCCGCCCATACACAACAACAATACGACTCGAGTCCTCTCCACCAAAGTATGGGATGACTCAAATCGCATTGCGTTGCGTCCATCACCCCGAGACAGGGATGTTACGTCTCATACGCCTGCAATTTCGCAGGCACCCACTCCCTTCTACTGGAACACGGCAATACGGGTGCATCACTGCTTGGCGGCAGATTACCAGGTGTGGTGGCAGTACTTCTCCGGGCGAATTTTCCGGCTCAATGGGAACTGAATGCAGCCGCACGCCAAACCCCGACACCGGGGCATAGTTCCTAGTTGCCCCCCCCGGATGCATCCTGGACAAAGAGCTTGGCTGGATGCCCGTACCTGGTTCCCAAAATAAGAAGGGACGTCCAGGAGACCCGAACGACGCGACGGCGACGGCGCGGGGAGGCTAAATTATACGAAAATATTTGTAATACAATTGTTTATTGAAGTAATTTGTGCTAGTTTTTTATTTCATTGTTTCTCGTAATTTTAAAACTATAATGAATTGATAACTTAATATAATTACGGCAACTTGAAACAACTTTTAAGTCTTGTATCGTATAAATATAATAAAAATGAATAATACAAGTTACAAAATATAGTTTACCCCACCAACCCCGATACGGAATACAAAACAGTTTATCCTAACTATTACTATTTAGGCACCTAACTACTAAATAAGTATTAACAATTCAACTTGGTCCTCTTTTGAGTGAGTCACATCTTTTCTATCACACATTCCATTATTTTCCTATTATCTAAATAAGTATAAAAATCACAGTCTAATTTGTCCTGATACAATTTTGTTGTATTCTTCTTCTCCTAATGATATGTATTTGTTTAGTTTTGGGTCGAGGTAGAATAGTCTATCTTTGACCACCGTTGGGTTATATCCTTCCTTCTGAAGATCCACCTTTCTCAGCTTGAAGGTTCCTGTAATAAATAAACAATATAAATAGAAATAAATACAAAAGATATTTACGTCTGTGCCTTGCCTACCTACCTTTGCAGCTATAAGTGTCTGTATCTTAGAAAAGTGTCACTGAAACCAGAGATATTTTTTACTCTGCGTTGGGTACTTTATATGGTATCGGATCTGTGGGTTCATATTGGTATTCCTTAAATTTCACACTAGGCATTAGAATTGTACCTAACTACAAATAACACTTGTTCAGCTCTCTACGTCTTTCCATCGTATATGAACGATGCGACCACGAAAGCGGCCCTTCAAATCAGCTCGCGCACTTTCTAACCAACCAAACAAAACAAGATTTCGTGCGTCCTTGATACCTTATCGTGTACAAGTGATACCCATGATACCTACGCAATGTGTTGCCTGTATAATAATAAATCTAATTAAAATGAGTTAGTAACTTACCAGTCATATCAACGCTAGTCATCAGTCTAATGAAGACAGGGCGGGCGTATTTCGGTAGATCCCTAGACATGTCCTTTAGAAGCTTTTCCAGATCCAACGTGCCTCGTACGTCCACGATACCGCACATGCCCGCTCGCCCGTCCGTGTTCGGAATCTGTGGAGAATAACAAGAATATAAGCCTCTTCTGTAGCCACATACCTAGAAGAACCGACAACCGTTGGGGAATAAAGGTTCTCGAATGGCGACCGCGAACCGGCAGACGCGGTGTAGGGCGGCCACCTACCCGATGGACTGATGACATAGTCAGGATCGCAGGAAATCCCTGGATGCAGGTGGCTCAACACCGTTCACAATGGAAATCTTTGGGGGAGGCCTATGTTCAGCAGTGGACTTTTACCGGCTGATATGATGATGATGAAGCCTCTTCTGTTCAGAAAACCTAACGTAAACTTATCATTGGTGTTCACTCCTTAAGAATTGATTTCCATATATAAAGAACAGGAGAAAACTTGTCAGTTGAATAGTTTACCTCGACACCGTAAACGACGGCGTCTCTCTGTTCAGCCACTCTGGAGATGGCGGCCTCCACTTCAGTGGTGGAGACGTTCTCGCCGCGCCACCGGAACGTGTCCCCGGTGCGGTCGCGGAAGTACAGGTACCCGAGCTCGTCCGCTACCAGGATGTCACCTGACGAGGGAGGAAATAGTTCGATGGGTGATGCTATACATGAAAGTAATTTTTATTCACTCTTTGGAAACATAACTAAGTATTTCTGCAAGTAAATTGAGCATAGGTAAGTGAAATAAAGAAAAATATTTTCGAGTTAGACCACTCTAAAAAGTTGTAGTCCAGCTGCAGAATTAGTCTCAAAGATTTTTTTTCTAAGTTAGTATTTATCCTAAGTTGAGGTGTAGAGGCCAGTAGGTAGCGGTCTCTGCCATCTACAAATAACGAATTCTGGGTGTATTTATCTGAGGGACGCAACGTTTCATTTTATATTTTGGCCTGTCCATAACAACAGCTAAACTACACATAAAGGAAGGCCGTAGGTACACAGTAATGCACTGCGCGTGTTATTCCGAAGCGTGAAGATGAAAATCAAATTACTACTACATGAAGCCCCTGCACAAATACAATATTTTTCTTTTATCAAAGCATACTTAGTATATGACAGTCAGCTATGACAAACAGACAGACAGACAGACAGACAGGTATATTATGGCAGAGCAGTCCCGGTCCCGTGCCCCTGCGTAACGTACCTGATATAAATGCAGAATCTCCATACGTGAATACGTCCCTGACTATCTTCTTGTCCGATGCCTCTTTGTCCACATACCCTAGGAAGGCTCTCGAAGGGTTATTTGGCTTAATCTTGCCTATGAAAACACCTGGCTCCTGGGGTTTCGCTAACTGAAAATAGAAGACAGACAGAAATTAAGTTCATAATTTGAAAGATAAGGTAACATGTTGCAACATAGAAATACTTATTGTTTTTTTTACAACGTTCAGTCCAAAAGTACGAGCGGTGAAAATAAACACAATTTAACATGATTTTAGAATGACTGTCCCACGATACCAAATTCTTTAAAGCAATGACTTTCTTAGGCTTGGGAAGACTTCACCTGTTATAAAATTCTCTGGCTAACTGCTACAAAACCAATGACGGCTTTAATTCACTGATACACCTTTTAGAAACTACAATATAGACAGCATCCACAATTTCAGAAAAAAACTATAATAAAGTCACCTGACAAAGTCCTTTCGCATTTCTGATGGGTTCTCCCGTTTCTTGGTCCACTTTTAGGATAGCGATGGGGTACACCGCTGGAATGATTCTTGAGACGAATCCAATGGCACCGACTCTGTTGTCAATATTCACTGAAAAACAATCAAGATGAATAAAATACTTTTACGATTCCATGCTTTCAGAACATTAAAGGAAAACAACGTGAGGAAAACGACACGTCCTCGGCACAACCATTCCAAGACGTGAGAAGTGCGCGAAAGGAGCCTCTTTGAAGTGAACTTTATCCTCTCATCACACTGGTTTGAGAGAGGGAGAGAGTAATAGCTGTAGTAAAATAAGTAGGGGTTTGTTTAATAATTTAACCCGCCCAAATTCACCTTAAAGTTATTTTGGTGCATCATTATTGTAACTGTCTGCTGCTGGATCTTAAGTTGCAGACAATTTATTTTTATTTTTATATAACGATTTTCTGGAAATAGAAGCGCAAATATGTAATGCAGTTTGTAGTTCTAGACGTAAAATGCAGTTTGTTACCGCTCTGTTGCATGAGGTATGAGAACAGGGTCCTCTGGCGTGCACAGCGCGACCAATACACGAATTATTCAATAAATTGGTGTTCATTTCATTGACACATGTTTTTTCTTTTTCTTTTTTTCCTGTTTTTTCTTTTCTCACCGAATTTGATACTGTACCAACTAAGTATTGGTCCAGAACAACATAAAGATGTATTCTGCTAAATCCATCAACTGTCTGTTATCTAAATTACACCTTTATGTAGCTCTATAGACACTATTACTCAATAAATAAGTGTCATCATTGTTACACTGCCCATTATAAATACTAAGTAACACGCAACTCACCGATGTTAGCATTTCCTTCAGTCGCTCCGTAGAATTCAACTACCTTTTTGATGTTGAATCGCTTCACGAAGTCATTCCAGATCTGAAATCCAAAATGTTTATGAATTCCCTCAAATGAATGAAAACCTGAAAATGAAAAATGAAAAACCTCCCCTACTAGGTACGACAAGACCCAAGTCGCAACGTATGCATCCGTAACTCTGAGACGTGCAGGTGGAATGTCTCATGTGGCTGTAATTTAAACGGCAACCACACCTTTCAAACCGGAACACAGTAACGCAAATGAGTCACTGCTTGGCGACAGGAATGGGCATGGTGGCAGTATTTTTCCGGACGAACTTGGCGTGAGTTCTACTGCTATTCAATTGAAGATGAAAGTTATGAGGGCATTACAAAATAGCCAAGCGTAAAGCGGCGAACAAGTAGGAGCGGCGCGGGTGCGACCACTCGTGTACTGACCGCTGGTCTCATGCCGTTGCCGTACACTGTGCGGACTGTATGCTGGTTGTCTGTCACCGCCGGAGGAGTAGCCAGCACGTACCGACACATTTCTCCGATGTAGTGAGCAGCCTGCAATGGAAACTATGCTGTTAACAAACTGTTTTCCATTCCCACACTGCATGCCTCTCGACATCAGCTCCATTCACATCTAAACAGTGTGTAGATTTTTCTCAGGCATGTTTTTAGTTGAAATCCTATCTCTGCATTCTCACTGTATATCAATAGTAAAAGCAATATTCACTAATTATCATTCTGGGAGTAGTTAGCAGTAGTTTACTCGGTTTTGTTATCTTGTGACTGACCTCTTCACCTTTAAACTACGCCTAGCAGTACTGTGGATTACTCGTGCGATTGTTTTATTTTGGAAGTAAACCGGATCCAATCATGTTTCTAATAATAGAAACAAAATCATTTTAACTATCAAATAAAAGCATAAGTTGATTTGTCCGACGCTTTTTTATTACTATAGTACCTACTACTATCTGTGGGTAGGTGCATAATAACTTGTGTAGGTACATATGATCAGGTTAATATCCGATCAATAAACTTTCAATATCTGAATGCGCCATAACAAAAGTCGACAATACATCGCTTTCTCCATCATGAGATTATGAGTAGGTACTCGTGACTGTACAGATCTCTGTGTCCGCTGCACTTTCTCCTTTCACTCGATTCACAATGCTCACTCGCTATATGAGAGTTTACGATGCTTCGACACAATGAAGAATCACATCGTAAATCATTACGCTATCACAGTTTTATAATGAACAAGATTAAAAAAAATTGTTTGTTGAATTTTATACTTGAGTTTGTCATAATTAACCTTTCACCTGACACACTAACAAAAATACAAATGTTGGTACTTAATGATAATTATGAATTCATATTGCGCAGGAGGCAGGTACTTTACAACGCTATGGCCTCAGGCTCAAAGTCTGAATTATGAACCTATCTTCCGTAGACGGATCTAATAGAGAAATTCTCAAAAATCTAAAATGTTATCAATTTGAAAATGTATGTTTGTCTGGCATCATGTGGTGTGTGGTGGCGTCATAGTCTTGACGAGATTAGAAATAACTAAACTAAACTTTGAATCTGTTCTGGCAACCGGATCGAGGAAGAGGTACAAACAATAAAATAGTTGCTCCTATTTCTGTAAAGTTGATCCGATTTCTATTCCCATTATTATTTCGTCAAGAGTGGCCTCATCAGGTCAAATTGTTACAGAATCGTTTTATATTTGAATATAAAGTTGCATAAATTAAACTTGAACATTCCGGTTCCGAAAATACATAATCAATGGTTAGCTAATGCGTTACATGTTGGAGTAATCTTGACCTCGCACATTGAAATAAGTAGCCAGTGTGCGTGAGGGAGTTATGTATATACATATCTACATTGCAATAATACTATTGACTTGTATCTATGTATTATTACTACATCATGTTATTTCCTAATTTGAACAAAGATATTATTAAAATTATGATTGGAAGAAACATTGTCAACTTTATTCAACAACTCTTATTTTGCCTATCGAGATACTTTCTTCATCAACACAGTGGCCGAGTTTCTATAATTTGTATAGCATAAAGCTCTGTTTACAATAACTTACCGTGGCATTATACTTGATGCAATCAGGGAAGTACTGCGACGCGGAGAACTTGGTTCTGATAGCGACGGTGCAGCCGAAAATGAAGGACTGCCCCATAGTGATGCACCCTCCGGCGGAGTGGTACAGCGGCATGGGGCAGTAGATCACGTCGCTGGTGCGCAGACTGCCCAGGTAGTGCACACCCGACGCCATGAATACCATTCTGTCATTGGGTTATTGGTATGCAGTTATTAATATGACAAATCCAGACAACTGGTTTAACAGTGACACAGACAGTACACTGTAGACGTAATTTTTCACTTTATGGATGTCCTGCTCTCATCGAGCGAGATTGTCACTGAGAGTCACTGTCTCTCTCAAACTAGTGTGGTGCAAGGAGTAAAGTGCGCCTCAAAAGAGGCTCTTTTCGTGTACTAAAGTAATTTAGGTATTGCGTTATGTCAAAGTCTCATACAGTCTGCATAGACCTTATATTATGCAGTGCTCTGAAACCAGCGTTAAGGCCAGGTAGAACGGTTCGCTGTATTCAGTTGTCCATCAACCCACCTAGAAGATGATATGACAGCGGCCTTCGGCAGGCCCGTGGTTCCAGATGTGTAGATATACAGCAGCTTTCCATTGAACCCTTCTCCATCAGACAGAGTCCAAGGGGCGGGTTCCGTGGTCTCCAGCAGTGAGGCGAAGTCACCAGGAGACGGCGCCACCTTCACCGAGTCGCCCGCGCCGGTGTGTAGTGGGCGACGGGTAAATGCGAACAACTTGATTGCGGGGTCCAGTTCTTTAGACACTTCTTGGAATACTAGAAAGAGATAAATCACGTATGTTTTTTTTCTGGTAACTACGTTATTATGTCATCGGTTTATGATCCCAGTTGACTAATTAAGAAATGCTAGGTACTGGACGAATGCAACCGCGGTACCGGTTCGGTGTCGTGCTCCCAGTCGCCTGTCTTTTACTACAATTTGGTAACATTTGAAAGACTGGAGGCGTATATTTAAGTAGAAGTTTATTTTAAATATGTTCAATAAAGATTCTACTTTACTTCATGTTGAAACACATAAAAATTCTCTGCAATCCTTGCTCTGTCAGACTTGTGCGTGTCCCAAATGTTGTAAGGAACTTGTAACAAGATTCCAGTACATCTCGGCAGACAGAGGACGGCACTTGAAATAGTATTTGCCTATGTACGTAATACCACAGATTAATTAATATTATTATGGTTGTTTTTAATTTCCCTTTTTAGCCCCAAACTACTATGGAACCTAATACGTTATAGGCTTTTTGTAATTAAACACTTATAATAGCATCTACCAAATGAGCTTAGAAGACACTTTTTAATCTTTTAGTATTTAGGCTTAGTGCAAAAACTTACGGGTCTAAAAAACCTTTTTTGTTTTTTATTTTTTGCCATTTATCAATTTACGCTTAGCTTATCAAAACCAAATTTCCTTTACGCTTTGCCAACCATAGAATTTGAAATGTGAAATGTAAAAAAATATGGAAATCCTGCCTTGCATGTTGGAATTTTGCCGTTGCTTCTATAGAATTACGCCAATAACTCATATATAACTACTTACATAGGGGCCGGGGGGGGGGGGGGGGGGGGGGGGGGGGGGCGGGGGGGGAGGGCATGACGGGGCAGTGGGGCGACACACACACACACACACAAAAGTATCTAGAGACGCTAGTTGTGTGTGTGTCGTATTCGGCAATAAGCAGCCATTTTAAATCGCCGGTCGTTGCGGAAGTGACCGGAGCCGGGGGTGGAAGTGCGCGCGTGCGATTTTTACGAGAGAAATTTAGTTTTAACGCTGATGACAAAAATGATGGAGAAATGCACATTTGTTTTGTATTGTGAAGGCAAATAGCCGACCCGTCACGTTCCCCATACTGCCCGTTTTCGAAACCCCGTACTGCCCCTACCCCGCCCCGGGGCACGACGGGCTTTCCTTAATATATAGTATATGTAAATAAAAAAAATTAAGACTGTTTGTTTAGTTACATTCCCGAAGAGCTTGCCAAATACTAGTTTAATATATAAGCAAAGGGTTGTTATTAATGTGAATTATTATATATAAATTTTCGATACATTTCTTGATGTTTTGTGTTAACGTCCCCGTTATGCCCCTCCCTCCCCTATCTGTTTACATTGTAACAATGGATAGATCATTTTCTCAACTACACACCACTTACAACAACTGAGAACAAAAAATAGCAACTCATTGCGCATGCTCATCTATGACATTACAATGATGAACATCAATTGAAAATCTCAAGAGGCCAATAAATACGCAATTACCTACAGGGTGCCCCAAGTTATAATAATAATACTATTAAATAGTTTATGACTTGTGACGTACATATCGTGTCAACTCTTTCCAACCTGTGAGGGTTCAAGTGCGCCCATAAAGATGCTGCTTTTATGCACTTGACACATGTCTTCCAATTTTCGGTTCTAGTCATGTTCTAGAACCGAAAATCTGTTCGATGTTAAGTGATAAGCCGCCATAGTCGACAACAAAACGACTCAAGTCCTCTCCACCGAAGTAAGAGATGACTCAAGTCGCATCGCGTTGCGTCCATCACCTCGAGACGGGGATGTTACGTCTCATGCGGCTGCAATTTCGCCGGCACCCACTCCCTTCCACCGGAATACAGCAACACGAGTGCATCACTGCTCGGCGGCAGATTACCAGGTGTGTGACATTTGAACTACGCACTTCTCCGGGCAAACTTGGCACAAGTTCTAATGCTACTTGTCATTGTTCCTTTCGCACCACCCGTCACCCGGGGGACACGTGTAGGGATTCAAAGGGACGCGCCTACGGACGCAAGCAACGTGAGCCCCAAAAAAAAAATTATAAAAATATACAAATTAAAGTCAAGCGGAAGTCCAAATCCGAGAATACGATTTTTATAGTTGGAGATATTTTTGTAGAGATATAACAGAAATACCTAAACGAAACAGATTCATGTTGCAAACGTTGCAAAACAAACATCGACCCCATATTATTCAAAAATCTAAGCCTATATCATCATTGGGTATGTGGCAAACTCTGGTGACCTCGACAAACAACCAGCCAGCACTCGAGAGTCGTCACTATGTTTGATGTTGAGAGGGACGCCCACGCCCTAGCGCCCGCGTTCGCGCCCGCGCCCGCGCCCGCGACCGTGCCCGCGACCATACCCGCGCACGCGCCCGCACCCGCAACCGCAACCGCGCCCTCAACCGCGACCGCAACCGCGCCCACACTCGCGTCCGCGCCCGTGCCCGCACCCGCGCCCGCACTCGCGCCCTAGCGCCCGCGCCCGTGCCCGTGCACGCGCCCGAGTGTTCACTTCTCCAAATTGACTTGACGTCAAACAGTAAAGTAACAGTACCTACCAACGTTTATCATGTACGTGCATAGATTAACGTGAGAACATGATTGGTTATATGTATACTTATACACAGCGCTTTAAATAAAAAAATGTGAGCCGTCACGGGACGCCTGGCAGATGTGAAACATCGACATTATTTTGTAAAAGTAATATGCAACGCATGCCGTGGCGACGCGTCGCCACGGCAGAAATCGGTTTTACGTGCGGCTATAGATGTTTAACATCAAAAATTATCTAATATGCATTTCACATCAATAAGACCTTGGTAGTTATGGTAGCTTTCGTAATATTTTATAGTATTTATCATTATATCATTTAAGGGGTAACCTCGTCACAAAATTACAAATTCAATGACAATAGTACAAAAAACAAAAACAATACTTATAGATATATATCGTAATATACAAAGTATTAAGAATAATTCAGTTTTAGAATTGAGATTTATACGTTAATTATATTATACCTCTATCCTACCTAATAGTAAAGATACCCACCATATCGACCCTTCGACATAAGTGAAGGTCAGATTGAGATCCGCAGGTTTCCGTGGCAACCAGTTCGGCACTCTTAGTTATTTTTTTATAAGTGTTAATTATGTCTTGAAACATGTGGATAAGCAGTTGGTATATTTGTAATCACAACAACACGAACATACTTTACATAAGTACATATAAATGAGTAAAACTTTGAAATGACGCCGAACTATCTAATACTACTACTTAGGTTTAAAATGGTACCCAGGCGTTTTACAGTGTTGTTAGTAACACGCTAATGGCAGTTTATGTAAATCATATCCATATAATAATATATGATCTAACATATAGAATATCGACATTGTTCCGAACATATTCAGATCTTCACTTCTTCAGGTCTTCATACTTCAAAGAGTTCGTAGGGCATAGGCCATATTCATACTATTACAGATAATTATTTTTCACAATACACATGAAATTTAAATAGATCGAATAAATAAAACACACAAAAATCTTTTAAGAATTTTTGAAAATCTTCAACTACAATAGTGAAGACGTGTATTTAATTTGTTATGACCATAAATAAATACATTCAGCTGTTAATTCAAAATAATTCTATTAAACTTTCGACATTTCAAAATTTGTGCATCAGCGCAGCGGCTGTAGATACCATATCACCAATAACCCCGTCGACTACAGCAGCTCACCACAGGTGAACACAGGTAAATAAACTGAAGGATCATTGACCACCGCGCCCTCACTGAGGGGCAAAAAGGAAAAAGCTGAACGGTCTGCGCTTGTGTGTCCAGTATATTGATATCTCCATAAACGTGTAGGTAATCCCTTATTCTGCGGCATAATTATTGCACCAACTTTTTTTGTATGTTAGCTTGTCTGATTGAAAAATTTAACTTCTTATAATGTGGTAAAAATAAGGATTTCGCACCATACACAATGAAAATAAATAATATTCACCACTCGACAAAGTAATGTTGCTCAACGTTTCAGAAATTAATAAAATAATAGGAATCAATAATATCAAAATGCACACATACCAGTGTGGAACTCGTGTCCGTATATGAGGACATCGCACTTGGCAATGTTGATGGAGTGCAGCAAAGTGTTGCCGCTCTGGTTGGTGTTGATGAGCGGGCAGACGGCCCCGAGGCGCGCCGCCCCCGCCCACAGCGCCGGCAGCTCCGGGCAGTTGTTCAACATCACGCCCACTGTGTCTCCGCGCTTCACACCTTCGCCCCGTAGCACGGCCGTTACACGCAGACTCAACTGCTCCACCTGACGCCGGATACACGACACGGAGTTACGACACGAGCACAGGACTGACAGGGGCACTAACTATATTTATACCACTCGAGTGTCCTACTCATATGAAAACAATCAAACCTCCTCGTATTGAGAGAAAGAAAAAGATTTTATTGACTCCACAATACATATAAGTTATATTATTGCGCACGTAACTCCGAGACGATAAACTGAATATCATTTGCCTGTCATTACAGCCGCTCGCACAATTTTAAACTCGAACGCGAGTAGCGAGAGCATTACTTCTTGGGGAAAAAATAGGTTATATTCAGAAGAAACCCTGAGTCCAGGGAAGAATCCTGGACGAAGTCTGCACGAGTTCTACTGCAGCTGATTTTTTTTAACAACAAGACTCTTCTCTCATTGAAGCTAAAGCAAGGAGTGATGTGATGAACTGCCCATAACAAGAGCAATTCAAAAAACATGCGTTCCAGCCAAGACATGGGATGATTGCACTGCGTCTGGACACATGGAGATGGAACATTTCTTGCGAGTCAGCACCTAACTCCTCAATAAGAAATAAAGACAGCGAGTACTTCGCCGGAAGGAGACAACACACAAAGAGCTGTCAAAGGTGTGTTGTGTAGTAATGTTTGGCTTAAGTAATGTTAGCATAGGTAGGTAGGTATTACTTAACTGAATATGATGTATTACCTGTTGGAAAGTCCACGTTTCCTCTTCAAATAAAAAGCAGGCTTTGTTCGGATGCTTGATCACCATCTGATGGAAGATATCTGGCATCGACCAGTTCTTCTTCGTGAATTTTCTCGTGAGCAACAGGATTTTGACGTAGCAGTACAAAGCCCTAAAAAATGAAAATCCATCTTAGACGTGTATGAATAAGTAAAGTCTCTTAGTCTCTCCGGAGGCGAAAGTAAGTTATAAACAACAGCTAAATTTAACATTGTTTGCTAGGTACTGTAACGAACGGAATTTAACTGAAGCCTAAGTAATGACATTACGTAATGACATTCACTTACAGCATTATGTATATGTATGTATGTATGTACGTCATTTGGACTCGTGTCGGTTGGAAAATTACCCAAACCACACTACGTTTCCAAAAGCCACAAAGTTCATCTTGAACTTGACGCACGAGGCGACTTTCCTTGGCGACGAGTATTCTGCTTTTATTTAGACTAGGCAATACAACTACTCCTGAAAAATCGCTATAATCATCTAAACCATAATGATTAATTGTATAATTACTAAACAGTTCTCTTAATTATTGCTAACATTCTAAATACCGGTTAATTAGAAAGATATAATTTTTCCACTTTGATTAATGGTTAAAAACATATTATAATAAATTTACTCTGTAATAGATAAAAAAAAGTAAATCATTCAATCAAATATACATTTAAAAGTGATTAGTATACAAAAACAGTCACGTTGAACGTCATTTTCTTGGGGTTTTAATTATAAATAATTGAAAAAATCCTATAACACGTCGCGTGAATTTTCGTTTGATGTTTTTGATAATATTTTTTTATGTACGACCTGCATCTGTACGTGTGTACTGTGTGTGTGTGTGTGTGTGTGTGTGTGTGTGTGTGTGTGTGTGTGTGTGTGTGTGTGTGTGTGTGTGTGTGTGTGTGTGTACATCATATATATGTATTTAATCAAATTTCCCTTTTAAATCAAACTAATACACACTGCCTTCCTTGCACACGTCATGTCATCCTGATTGTTGTTATACCTACTCGTAGGTAACTCATTCTCATTCATACACATGGAGGGAGGTATTTCACATATAAAAAATTTGTATTTTGATTAATTAATGCAGATATGTGTTTACAAGGCTGCATCAAATAGAAAATGGAGTACCAGTTTGAAAATTTATTTCAATATAATATATTGATCATATGTTTCGGCACGCTGTATGTAGTACGCTGTAAACAATAGGATCAATGTCAAAGGTCATTGAAGCGACCTACCTCAAAGCAAAATATACAATATCGCATCTGTGTGCCACAAACACTGCGCACACGCAGCAACATCCCCAATCCATCCCACTGGTCTATGAATAATCATTACTTACGATAAATCTCTAGGGGCTGTCCTGATTGCGATGCAAATCCATCTCCAGTAGAAGGCAATGCAGTAGACGACAACTAGGATGGCGAGCACGAGCAGACTGGCCTGCCAGTCCTGGAAGAGCCACGCCACCGAGCACGCGGCCGCGAGCACGCCCAGCGCCAGCGCCATCACGACCAGCCGGCTCCACGGCACCGGCACCGGCACCACGCGACACGGAGCGCTGTCGATGTCGCCTCTCTCCAAGTCACCGCCCTTCTTGCTCTGAAACAAACGGTTGCCATGCACTACCGGTTCAACTAAACATATTATCACATACCCACGCGATTACATGGTGGTCATGTGGAGATTGCTAAATGTATCATTATATCTAGTAATGAGTCAGGAGGTCGCACACTAAACGATTATACTTCTGATCAATGTTTTTGACCGGCGGCGGCGCCGGCTCCTGAATAGTTTTTGGCCGTATTGTAGCTTTCAAATTTGATCTCGTTTTTAAACACAAAATGTAAAATTAAGGCCAAAAACCAAGAGTTTAACCATAGTATACCATACCATAGTATATTTTGGGTCTATTTACCGAATGATTAGGTTCTTATACATTGTGTAGTAATAGAACTATGAAACAAAAAGTATATATTTGTAAAATAATATATAACCATGTAGTAGTTAATTGTTGTACTTTTACAAACAAGTTTTTTCCCAGTTTAGTTGGCAGTCTGTAGTAGGTGTTAATACACCTAAATAATATATTTTGAATGTTGTATTACAAAGTGTGTTAATTATGATATCACCTTCATTTAAAACTGTGATCAGGTGACGACGAAAACGTTTTTGCATACAATTTTGCTTTCATAGTAGTGCCTAACATGACCAATAATATTTAAAATTTAGGCGAACATTTAATATTAGGTGTCTACTTATAATTAATCTAAGTCATGTTAACATAGGTAAAATACCTATGTGACAGTAAATCATAGAAGTTTAATTAACAAATACATTATTTTTCATAAAACATGTTTAAAAATATTAAACAATTATTAAGTATTAATGATCACTAAGATAAGTGAATAAGCCACAGAATATTGTTGTTTAGTTGCATGTTACATGTTTACTGCCGCCGCGCCGCCGCGTCGCGGGTTCTATTCCTAGTTAGGTACATGTGAAGAGTAATATTTAATTAAATTCCACCAAACCGTGAAATTCTTTTGTAAATAAATGGGCATATATGTATGTATTCGCATAAATCCTTTTTAATTACATATTTGAATTGATATTTTGATGAGTGTCGTTCTGGTGTGGTAGATAATCAATTTGCTGGTACGTGTCAACGAGCCGGGAATAGCTCCCACCATTATTTTCTTACTGCAATTAAGTTTTGGAAAATTCAAATAACTCCTGTACACCCGACCCGCAAGGGTCACACACACACACACACACACACACACACACACACACACACTCACCTCAGGTTTCTGTGTATGATTGGTAGTCATGTTCATATTATTGTCGACATTCACCTCGACATTTGACATTTCTGCGTTTACTTTATAATTGACAGTGAAGTTTGTGACACGTTGGTTTTGTGTTACGTTAACTACGGGGTTTGTACGTTCATTTTCAATCGGTGTATTTAGCCCTGAAACAAGACAAACAAAATATTGTTTATTTGGGCATATAACAAAAAAAAATATTTGACAGACCCTATAACCTGGGGAAACGTGAGCGGGTAAGCGGCCCGGGGAATAGTTCTGTCCTCCCTGGTACTGTTTTATCTGATGTACGATTTGGGGGGTAAACCTGTCTGCCCTGCCCTAGCGAA
Organism: Chesias legatella; assembly: GCA_947359385.1. Taxonomy (NCBI): domain Eukaryota; kingdom Metazoa; phylum Arthropoda; class Insecta; order Lepidoptera; family Geometridae; genus Chesias; species Chesias legatella. Next base: position 9,046,776 of record OX375783.1, read on the forward strand.
CTAAAGTCTTTTGTTTAAATAATTTACAATTTTAATGATATTAAACGGTTTCTGAGAATTCGGATATCATGAAAGAGATATAGATAAATATCGGACATGATTTATGTCCCCTTCTCTCTACGTGTATGTAACAGTAACGGTCTGGTTATTCCTATTACAGTTACAACGCAGGCAGACACGGCGCGGCCCGGCCGCGGCGTACTCTACACACAAGAGATTACATGAGGCTCTGATGTATTGCAACCCAGTGTGGACGTGCAGGTCTCCTCCCGGTGTTTTCCGTCACTATATCACACCCAACCCACACATCAATGTTGCGAGAGATATATTCATTGTTGTTCTCTTCATATGATCCGGTGACCTTGTGATTGAATGTAGGGGTCCATACCACAACACCACAACGCTGCCTATATATATTTATCTAAAGTGTTTAAGTAGTAATGATAATAAAAGATTTTTGCAACAGACTAATATCTTTGAAATGTCTTAACAGAGAATTCATCTCATTTACTCTTTCCTCTTTAGGTTCAAAGTACTTCAGCTCGCACAAACGATACAGTCATCGCCACCAAAAAGGGTTCTCAAATACTTTCAAAATACATGCACCACCAGGAAAACTTTTAGTCAAAAAAAAAACATTCAAAATAAAGATAAAAGAAACATAACTGAGTAATGCTGAGTTTACTTCGTGTCTTGAGCATCAATATGTATTACAAAAAGCAAGCCAATGAAACATGATACTTTTGCATACGAGACGAATTTTACATGAACATCTCAAAGGAAATTAATAAACACATGTTGAAGCACATTTGAAAATTTGTTAGGATTATAAAAAACTAAGTTAAGGATTATACCAGAGATACCCACTCAAAAAATAAAAAATAAATTTTGATGTGGGAAAAACTGTATCCATAATATAAAAAAATCCTGTGTAAGGTTAAAGGCAAATTATGTTTGTGGTATTAGTCATTATATATTGTTTAGTTCCGGCCTCCGGCACTATACATATTAATAAACTTTAGAGACAAACATAATTTAGGAACTAGAGTGGAGTACCTACCTCCTACCGTTGGAAAACTTATTAAAACACAAATTGGATGTTCATTATGAAATATTGTATGTGTGAGACGTTACGCAACTAACATACCTACCTACCAGCAGGTATAAGGTCTCCCCTTTCACACAGTCACATAGGTATCTTACTCGCTTTTACTCTTACTTGTGTCTTTCATAGATTTGTTTAATTTAGATTTCAAATCCGTATCGAGAGATAGAAAGTTGGTAGCGTTCGTACAGAAGTGTTTTTGGAGTCGACTAATATGATGTAGGTATCTACTTAAGTAGGTACTGATATTATATCAGTGCAAACGCTTTGTTACGGTACGCAGGCAAACCCTCCCCTCACCAGTAGAGAGCTAGCTATTGACATGCGCCGCGCCGCGCCGCGCCGCGCCGCAGGTAAGCAAGTGACTAGGTACTTACTTACTACTACTGTTACTAGTAGCAGGGTAGGTACCTACATCAACGTTACTGTTGAAATGGCAAACAAATCGCACTCGGAGACACGATGAAAGTAAAGTCAATGAACTTTCATAACTCCAGTGATCCACCAACAAAGTGAAATTGAAAGTGAGTCACCGAGCGCTACGCAATTATAGGTACCTACAGCTGGGAACGTGCGCCAACAAATCCAAGCTAATATCTTTGCAAGCTACGAGTGTACCTACCTACTGTATGCCATCTCATGGTACCTACCGTTTACAGTGCAATTTACTTATTTGAAACTTATTAACACGTAGGTATTCTCAGCCTGATGTGAAATTAAATTAGCTTCGAAAATATATATAACCTTGTAATATAACATAATAATATATTCTATACCAAACTTAAACCATAAAACACATAATGTAAAGCTGAAGTCTTAATAATGAATAATTCATGGGATTTTACATTAATAATCTGGAGGTCACTGGTTCAAACCCAGATGTGCAATAGTGAGTTTTGAGATACAATTAACAACGTGCGTAACATCTCGATCACAAAACAGTGAAATATCTTGTAATAACGTTTCAATAACAATAAATAGTTGGAAGATGTATCAACCACTGTGTAGACTGAGTGGGCATGTGGGCACAACCAATACATCAACCCGTGTACAGATTTGACTTGTGTCTCTAGAGCGGGAACATTATATTAATCACTAAAACACACCTCGTAACACAGCTAAGGGACACACATATAGTCTCACAGTAGACACCACGGCCGACCAGATGTTGGTGCAGCAAATGTAAACGGTGATGCAGGGCAGCGAGGCTCGCTGCAGTCACTACAGGGTCCGCAAGGGTACATTTACAAGGGAGGATCAACAATCACTCAAACTTCAGGTGTTTCTGCAAGTCAAGGTCATCAGGTCGTTGACTTTCAGACGTTCTTTAATCTCAATAAATAAGTAACCCTTAAGGTAAATGGCCTTAACTTTCAGAATCGTCAAAGTAAAAAGGGTCGTTTTGACTTTAGGAATTGATTACATGATTAACCAGTTTCCATTAACGAAATATTCATGTAGTAAAAATCCTCGGCCAGTCGCCATCCATACGAAATACAAGAGCAAACAAATGTGATCTGCTTTGTATTTTACCATATTGGGCCAACAAAAACATTAAGAGATTTTAAATAAGGCAAATTTCGCAATTTAAATACATTTTGTCAATATATTTCTCTAATACGTAAGTTATAAAAAAACAAACATTTATTGGTTGACAATATTTTACGACTCGAGTCGGCGCGGCGCGGGCGGCGTCCGGAGCCACAGTCTCCTATGTTTGTACAAACTATGAAACTCGTATATCGACTTGGTGACACATGGGCAATTATTTTTCTAGAAACTACATATTTTTATGAACATATATATCATATTTAATACATTATTATACTGATGAAACTGTAATAATATCTATTTATTTCAGTCATGTAATTTCATTTTATAAATCTGTCATATTGCTCATTTTCCCCAGAGCAGAATACCGTATGTCATAAAAAGTATACGCATATATTATATATTCCTACACTATGCATGTACATACCTAAAATAATATTATCCTCCTACGTACCGTTAATGTGCCTGAACTAAGTCTCGAGGCGAGACTGTGAACTCCAGACCCAGACATTTCAATCAATAGTAATTTTAAAATGAGGTATAATATTATGTCCACTATTATATGAACGCTGTACATTCCAACATATTTTACTCACAAGTGCACCTAACCTGTACATTATTTGAGATTAAGCAACAAAGTTGAAAAATCAACATTTTTTTGCCGGATGTTTGTTGATTGAGCATCGCTTGCGGCTCGTAATCCTTGTGTCAACATGACGCTGACGAGGTAACAAAGCAGACGTTCCTTGAGAGTTTGTAAATGTGTAGCGATACCTGCCCGAGCCGTCCCGCTCCCGGTCCCGGTCCCGGTCCGTGCCGGTGCGGTGTCGGTGGGGTGAGCAGTGTGTTTGAGCGGGAATCATTACAGATCCCACTTATCATAGTTTTACAATGATAGGTCCACGGTCCAACTTGGTATTTTAGTAAAATTTTATTTTTCTACGTCTAGACAGAAAAATGATAGATCAATAATAATTATCATGTGGTAGCAGGTAAGACGGAAACCTAGAGAAAGTTCACTAAACATTATCTGACAGTAGATAGTAACTAACATTCATTCTGTGGTCTGTGTCGGTGTTTTTTTAACAAGAGCAAGAAAGAGAACAGATTGAATTATAGTATTGTCTGACTAATAATAAAATGTTACGCTTGTCATTGAAGTGTTTCAGACGATATAACGCATTTACACTTTAAATGTATATATAACTTTGAATTGTGAATATATGTTTGCAACGTTATTCAACATGTTTAATCGTGTAATGTTGGTTTTAGGTAGTACCTGGTGTATGTACAATGTACATATATATTCACACACGCACAGGTATGAAATTGTAACTCCCTATACGAGTGTTTGAATTAAACATTTACAAGATAAAATCATGTTCGCATCATCAGCACGCACCTATCTACACGTTACCCCCCCCCCCCCCCACACACACACACACACAATGTTACAATTACATAATAAATAAATAATGGTGGACATTACAGACAGCGCCATCTAGCCCCAAAGTAAGCTAAGCATAGCTTGTATCATGGGAACCAGACAGCTGATATACATACTTATATACATTTCTTTTGTAAATACATACATATAATTGTTATTATCTGCACGAAACGTACGACAATTAACTGAATTATACTTCAACACTATCCCACAAACTAGCCACGGCCGGCATTGCACGGGTTCGGAACATACGGCCATATCGGCGTACGCGCACCTCGCCCGGTACATGCCGACACACAATAATGTATCGATCTCCTTGTCATTAGTAGCAGTACCTATCTATTAAGCAAAGCAAAGACAATAATAGTGGTCAATTAAAATAAAATTAAAATTATAAAACAGTTATATAAATATTTTTCGCTCAAATCGCAGAAAAAAATGATACAAGTAGCTACTAAAGCTGATGGTTGAATGTATTTATGTGAATGACATTAACAGATCAAATAATCTCTCACAAGGATAATGGTATCGATATTGTTTTAATGGAAATAAATATTCCACTGCATTTGCCACTTCGGAATTACGTTGAGGCACAGGGTGGGGTGGGGTCGGGTGGGGTCGGGTGGGGTGGGGTGGGCCCAGCCTGATGGAAGTGGATGGTTTGCAACAGTGATTACAAACACGTAAGCTCCGTTTTCTGGTTGGCAGGTAGAAGACAGACCAGTATAATGTTACTACGGTGTTGGCATTGCATTTCTCTATTATCAATAAATTATTGGACTCTTCGATACTATATTAGTATTTGCATGAACATTTACATTTCGTGTGTAGATACTTGAGCTGGCAGCTGATGTCACCTTTTGATTTTCCCATTTTTATTAACGACTTTTACTTTTCGTAATACGAAGTATACTTGCTTCATGGTGATCTATCCTAAGGGGTTTCACAATATATTATGTATCTATGGACTTTATTATGATGGCCAGATGTGGGCCCTTGTAGCAAAAAATGTCTTTCCAATCAATACGGCGCTGCTCCGCGTCAGAGAAAGTGCTAAAGGAGAAAGTTTGTAAAGTTTTTCAGTCAGCCTCTTTACAAGCTTGAATGACATGACGATGACACGCTAATCACATCTGCTTGTTGTTATACATAATGATGCAAGTATAAAAAAAACAGCTAAAGCCTCTTCTTTTAGCACAAAAAAATACAGCGCGTAATATAAACATCAGGAACCTCTTTTGGCAAAAAAATGCAGCCAGTCAAAACAATACCCAGGAACTCTTTTGGGGCAAAATGCTGACACTATGAAAAAAAACAGCAGTAGTTTATTTTTATTTGTGTCCGGGTCCACAGCTACGCATGTACACTCATGTAATTATTTTCATTGGGCGATACTAACATATTTTTTCTCGAAATTATGACTAGAGTCGAAAACCAAAATAAAACCCAATCAAACGACTATACTAAACATTTTGAGAGCTTTTTTAAGAGCAGTAGAACTCTCGCCAAGTTTACTTTTTTACATTTCGAAAGAAAAATAGAAGAAAGAAAAATTTTTTGACACGCCAAAAAGAAAATTGCTACATTGTTTCCCTGTTACTCATTAATTGCTTCCCAAGTTCAAAGAGCCATGCCAATGACCATGACACATAAATGATTATCAACTCGACAAAGGAGAGATGTGTTTGGCCCGCAGCCTGCCGCGCATACAAATATTCCCAATACCTATGTGACTAAGTAAATGTATCATTCTGCAAAGTACCGCAGTGCAGTGCGGTCAACAAACTGTCAATATGTTAAGACACTGTCACGTCTCAGATGATTCTAAATCATTGTTGAGGTGTCTGTTCCTCTGTGTTTAGCTTTACGTTATGTATTTTGGCTGCGTTTCTCTACACGCCACCTAATGTTATGTGACGCATGGCCATAAAGTAACAAAATAAATGCTTCTGCTGTAAAATATACATTTATGAGCCTGGGTGCTGTTAAAGGTACATTCCACGCTACTTACTACTATCCCACAAACTAACTGTTTCATTCGATGGCACTAATAAAATTAATATTACCTTGTACAATGAAATAATTGTATTTAAAAGCAAAATCAAATTAAAATCTTACCCACTGTGTATGTGTGTATAAACTGTTGGCAAACATAAATTAATAAATGAATAAATTACCATAAGTCGCATTCGAAAATACTGAAACTGAATTACTTGATGTGTCTCGTATAGAAGCGCGTTGATGTCTTTTCTATGAGATTTGAAATGAGGTACATGTTTAGGTTTTCGATCGGGTTACAGCGTTACGCAGCCTACGTAACCTACTGAATGTACGCGGTGTTCAGTCGGGCCAATCAGGGAATCGCGTCTTTCATGTCCGTTGTCGGCTTTGTAAAAAACAGTAAAATAAAACTGGCGGTCAGGCTGCTGTATGACGTTAACTTGTGTGGTGGAACATTGGGTGGTAATGGCCACTTCAAGTAGTTACCTATTTGATATACTGTCCGTGTCCTTATTATGTCTTATTTTAATTCGTATTTCATTTATAGGTACGTTAGCGGAAACAGGATACACAGGATAACAGGCACAGGATACATTAAAATGTATCCTGTGCCAATATATTATATTATTTAGTTTTTTTATGAATATTGTTGTATAGTAATATATAATCACCTCGTATAATGACAAAAATTGTAGGATGATGGAGCCTTGCCTTAAGTGGACATGAAGCTCTCTTGACACTTCAAATGAAGGAATTGAAAGAGGTTAACCTTGAAACCCTAACATTAATTTGTGTCCTTGTCGATAGAACGATCACGACTTTTGTTTCCCTTCAGTCGCAAAGACTTTTATTGAGCGTAAATTTCATATTTAATTATGTCTCGCTGGCGATAACTAATCACATTTGCCTTAATTCAGTTTACTGTTTAAATCAACTAGGTAAGTATTTAGAAGTGACGACTAAACCAAAATCTAGTCAAACCACTTTATTGGTTACAACTGGAACGACAGGAAATAGATGTTTGTTTGACTTAAACCAGTTCAAAATCTTTATCTCAAATTTAGTTTAGTGAGGACTTTTGTCAAGAACTTCAAACATCTCACTTACCAAAGCGAAACACAAAGATTCGGATGGTACCTACACACATAAATGTATGTATGTTTGTACCAGATTGGACTTCGTGATAATTACTAGCTTACAAACCATTTGGGCAACGAAACGTAACCGGAGTGCATTATGAAATATCGTGGCTTACGAAGGTTTGCCATCGACCAAATAAATGCTGGAGTAGGTAATTAAATTGCATACGACGATAAATGTTAGTTTTGCATAATGTAATAACGTCCACTGTTTAAAAATAGACTAATAAAATGTTTTAATAAAGGTCATAATCACAATGATATTTGGCGTTTCTGGTTTTCACAATCGAATATAAACAAATATAGATATTTCAACAATATGATATTCTTTTAATAATATTACAAGAATATTGTACCTATTGTAATAATATCAAAAAAAATATCTTTATGAAATGTTGAACGCTGTGCGAAATGTCCACTAATATTTAATTTATTTATTTATTATTATTTGCTCACTTGCTTATTTACCTTTAGGCTAGGTTCAGACGGACGCGTGTCTGGCCATGACTGTGTTAACGACTACTGGCTGTTTTGAATCCTGCGATGATTAAGTTGGCGCTGGCGGGCAGTTGCGTGACCATCTGAACCCAGCTTTATCTGTCATCTCATAACTTAAGTATATACTCTAATGCGTCGGCAGGTTTGTTACTCGGCGAAGCTTTCTTCTGAGGACTTCTTCTGCCAACATCATCGATCAGACATCATCTGTATTCCTTTATTAAACATGTCATATATCTCACAAACCATGTTTTCTCTTAACGTACCTAGGTAAGGTAGAGAATATCTAAATTTAGAATGAATAGTATTTATATCTCGTAATAAGCGATGCGGTTTCCTTTTGTTACGAAATGACGTCGCTGTACTTACAAATATAGATGTTATAATGGTATCGTCGGAGTCGGCGCGCCGGCGCGGGCGTCGTGGCTAATGCGTTCATTCATCATTGTGTGAGGTGAAACGCGGCCTTCACAACCAGAGGGTAGTAGAGTAGGTACGCACTTGCATGTTTGTTTTGATATTATTTGATTAAAACAAACAAGAAATAAATTGCATTTTACATACACCACCGAGATTTCCATAGATCCTTCCCAAGGATCACATGGTAGACAGCTCAAAACACTATACAAAAATATGAACACAACATACTGGCAAAGATTACTTTACTTACTTTAAAATACTTACTTATTTTAAAATATCTTATTTTACTTATTTTAAAATATTGTTAATTAAGTATGGCTTTTCTTGTATGGAACTATAAACCGCTGTAACGGAGGTGGGCGTTGATGCCTGCGACACAGTTTTATTACTTCTGCAGACATCATCGTTTCTCAATTATCATAATCCACTGTATTGTTCCTCTAATAAATATTTTGATTTGATTTTACTCTAGCGACACAACATCACTGAATAGCTGCTTTTTGCAATAAAAAAATTAGTGTAGGTAGTAGCTTCATAAACACCTCCAAGACGTGACTGTAAGATTACCTAACGATATACCCAGTGGCGTAACAATAGGGTGGCAGGGCTGGCAAAATGCCACGGGCCCCCGAGACAAGAGGGCCCCCGAGCCAAGAGGGCCCCGGCCCAAGAGGGCGCGAGCTCAGTTTTTTTATTACATTATACCTGAGTATTTTATTTTACTTGAAAAGTATATTTTTTATTTTTTACTGATAGACGATTTTTACTGATAGGGCCCCATCAATAGAATTAGCCACGGGCCCCAGATGGTATAGTTACGCCACTGGATATACCTACGTATAATAACAGATAGATACCGAAATAATGAAATTCAATAATGTGTACACGGTTTATTGTAACGAATGCCCTCGCGGCTTGTGTTTGTTATTCAAGTACAATAATATGTAACACATTGTGACTGTCCCACTGCCCACACCTGCCATCATGATTGAATGGACATCCTATACCCACCCGTGTGCCCGTCCGTGCCGCGTTATATATATACACTGGTTATATGCGTATGGTGCGTTTCGTCATTGACGTTGCCCGTATCCTGGTATAGGGAACTTGCATCGTATTGCTCCCCACACCCCCCACAGTGTCCTAGTAACAATTGGTAGAAATATCAATATCCACTTCCTCACAACCAAGATAAGGCATAACAATTAGCAGACCCTTTAATAATACCTTTTAATATTAAGGTCATTTGAATGCGTGACGACTCGGCCCACGAATGAATATCTCTCAAAAGTGATATTTAGGTACCAGTTCAAATATAATTCCTCAAAATAGTTGGTGCGGTATCAGGTATAGCTCTCGTAGCAGGCTTTACCTACGGGGATAGAGGTGCATTCTTGTTTCAGTCCACTGTTTCTCACCGGGAATATTTTTTAATGAATAGCGACTAAAATATTGAATAAAATAAAAAATATATTTGTTGTGAATTTAAAATATTAAAAAAGGATTATTATTAATCTGGGTATTAGCAGATAACTGATAATTAATATTACATACTTATATAAATCTAGATAGTATCCTATCTAATCAAGAACACGCGAAAATTTTACACAAGACAGTCATAAATATATCTCTGGTTATAATAATATGCTCACAGGGTACTGTACTGTACTGTACTGTACTGATGTTATATCTCGCGCAATGATGATCTCTGTGAAATTGCATTCATCATGGTCACACGAGTAGGTATTGCTTTCACAATTGTTTAGGTACCATCGCATACCATCCATGCCGTGTTACATACGATACGAGTAGGTACATACAGAGTTCCCCCGTGTGTCTGTCTGCCTTTAACCAGCTGTGATAATGTGTTGTTGTGATATGGAGCGTAGGTACATAAAGAGAAATACTTTTTGCAAAATAACAAATAAGTAACTGTAAATATATAAATACATTGGTGAACATTTCACACAGCGCCATCTAGTACCAAAGTATCGCTTGTATCATGGCAACCACATAACTGATATAATACTTATATACTTTTTTTTTATAAATACATGTTTCTAATACATATCAACACCCAGACACAGAACAAACATCTACGTTCGTCACGCAAATATTTGTCACGGATGGGACTCGAATCCACGGCCTACAGCGCAGAAGGCAGGGTCACTTCACTCCCAGCTGAGCCGTGAGCGGCCACTCGGAATAACTAGTTATATAATGTGCATTTTTGGTTATATGTTGGTATAGGTAGGTAGGTACCTAATTAACATATTGTTATATTTATCAATGATGTTAAGCGGCCACATAAATATAACACAATATTAACATATTTTAAAGGTGCATACAATGTTAGAAAACCAGAAATATAAATATCAATATTAGCATAATTTAAGAGTTGCATAATAATGATGCAGGACGTTTTATGCAAATGTTATATATATATATATTGGTATAATGTTACAAGATTCTGATGCACTTGTGTTTTGCTGTATGTTTTACGATTCCAGAGACTGCATGACTTCTGATACAAGCTATGCTTAGCTTAGCATAGTTTGGGGCTAGATGGCGTTGTGTGACAATGCCCACTAATATTATTGCTACCGTGACTACTTAGTCACGGTAGCAATAATATTAGTGGGCATATTAGCAGTCGCAAGTAAAATAAAAAAGGAGTCAAGAAAATAAAGCAGTACTTATATCCAAGATATGTTTTTGCATTTTAGGTGCCTAATGTTACATTTTATATTTGAGAGATGTATCACTATATAGACTGCGTGCGCTTTTCTTGTAAATAACAATAACAGAAAAATAAAGAAAATTATTCATATTAATTTAGAATTCAACTATATTACAGTAAATAACATTATTTGAGAATGAAATGAAGCGTCTTATTGAGCATTTAGACATTAGCAAAACCGGCGCGTTATTATTGTATATATACATACTCGTCTCTGTCTTATACATACATACATACATACAAACTGACAGTAGGTATACGGGTGTCACCTTAATATTAATGAACTCCTTCCTCTTGCAGAGACAAATTTTTCTAGATACATCCATCAAATGCAAATATTTACATAATATTGAATTATATTTTATAGCGATGTTTTTTAAGATCAAAAAATCTAATTCTTCTTTTGAGTCTATAAATAAGCTTAATTACTTAACGTAATGTGTAAGAGCAACCAAACATAGGTTTACGTCAGTACCTAGTTATCTCGTTTAAATGAGTTAATGAAAGCAAACACGGTGATCACTTTGAGCATTTCTTTTACATAAGTATTATATTATAGTGGCTGGCTGAGGAACGCGTCGGCGCGGCGCGGGCGTCGGTATCTCGTATTATTGTCTATGTAGGAATCACTTGTGTAATATTATATGAACTTGGGTAATATTACGAGTGTTTCGTGCTAAAAATGTAAAAGATAAGCAATCATATCTACATATCATATACTTATATATGATTGTGTAGTATAGATGTAGCAATTTGTTTCAAGCAAAGTGTTATCAAATGTAATGTTATCAATCAATTATTATAAACGCTAAAGTGATTCGTGGTCGTATCAAGCAACAGCTGAATAACGGATATATTATAAAGCACATTTACATACTGGAGGAGACCTGACTCTTGTGTTTAACTCTACCGTCGACGATTTTAGATTTCAGGTTTTCAGTAATAATTAATATCAATGTATTTTTTACGTCAGCAATATTTTACTTAAATCCGAACACGTCTGCAAAATTCCAAGGAGGTAGGTGTTACAACATTGGACTTAGACATTATTTGCTATTGTAAGTGGTAACGGGTGAATTTAATAGAAGGAAGATTTCAATCAAAAAATATTTACTAAAGTTACAGGTGAAGTTTGTAGATGGTATCGTATCTTAATATATTTAAACGAGCAATTCTTGTATATATATATCTGATCTCTATAATCTGAATCTCGGAAACGGCTCCAACGATTTTCATAAAATTTAGCATACAGGGGATTTCGGGGGCGATAAATCGATCTAGGTAGGATTCATTTTCAGAAAATCAACTTAAACATACACTTTTTTTTTTATTGAAAGAAAATAACAAAATGGTGGCGTTTATTCTGTCGGTAAGATCGAAAAATATTATTTATGTTTCATCATTTTATCAGTATGTAATTCGTACTTAAATATAATTTCTAAAAAACACAATATTTCAAAAATAAAAAACCGAGCAAAGCTCGGCCATCCAGGTACTATATATTGTATATTTGGGATGGGATATAAAATTAGTATGTGCCATCTAATCATTTAGAAAAACAAATTTATAGTCACATAATTATGTCTCAGGCAATTCCATCCATAATAATAAAATATAGGCATATATTTTGATCTTACGAGTGATTCCATAGCGAAAGTACGCTGCCCACTGTCCACTGTCCGGTGGGGCGCTGGCTCGAGAGAGCCGGTACCACGATTAGTATATAGATTAGTATAGCAGTATTAGCATATTTTTTTTTATCAGTGACATATTATTTGTGAATGATAATTTAGATTATTTTGGACATAATCACTAATATATTAGGTATAGAGGTGTGTTTATAATAATGATGAATAGTCTTCATATGCACTTGTCACGTGTTGAGTGCGAATGTACTCAAATATAAGCAACGTCAATCCAAAACAAAATAACAAAAACAAAAGGAGGATCCTCCTCCGTACACCCTCGTAGCACTCTCTAGTGTGTGTACACCAGGTACACACACACACACACACACACACACACACACACACACACACACACACACACACACACACACACACACACACACACACACACACACACACACACACACACACACACACACACACACACACACACAATATATAATAGAGACTACAACATAAACTCTATTTAAATACACTTATACTCTTTAAGTAGAAAATACAAATTGTATTCTATATGCTGCCACATGCTGTGTTGGGAAATTTGTTAATCTGTATTTTTGATGTGAAACATCTATAGCCGCACGTGAAGCCGATTTCTGGCGTGGCGACGCGTCGCCACGGCATGCCTTGCATATTACTTTTACAAAATAATGTCGATGTTTCACATCTGCCAGGCGTCCCGTGACGGCTCACATTTTTTTACTTGTTGCTGTAACCCATTTCAACAGCCGGTCAATGTAATCACTCAGCAACTATCGTCTCTGTGTCAAAACTAATACTAACTAAGCAGGAAGTTATGTTAACTTCAATGTGAGAAATGTACATTTGTTATCAGTAGGAACCATTTCATGGATAGCTTAATAATAATTATAATTTGTTTGAGATGTTACACGATGTTATGTTGCTCTGTATATCGTTTTATTGTAATATTTTTCATATAATAGTTTATAATATAATACTAATGTTTTTATTTTTCATGTTGCGCTATACATTGTGGAACTGCACTAAACAATTAAAGATGATACTAAGAATGAGACAGGCAACCTACCGGATAAAATAAACTTATTTTTATTACCAGCTTATTACTATGTTTTTATTACCATGTTCTTACTCATTACAAACATAATCATTAATTATTATTAATTTTAAAATAGAGTAATGTTTTTTTTTTTATCTATATAGCCTTTTTTGATGTTTATTGAGCTTTGGCATGCTTACAGAATTAAAATAAATATAAACTGCTCACCAATGATCCGTGTTACAGCGGCGAGCTGCACAACGCGACTGAGCGTGAGCGATCACAGTTGTTGTATGTGCACACACAGGCGCGGGCGCGGGCGCGGGCGGTGTCGTCGCGCGCGCGCTACCTTCTGAACACAGAGAGACATGAACGCCGCGTCGCGCCTGCGTCGCACGGATGTCGGTCACCGCGCCCGCGCCCGCGTCGCGTCGCGCGGATGTCGGTCACCGCGCCCGCGCCCGCGTCGCGTCGCGCGGATGTCGGTCACCGCGCCCGCGCCCGCGTCGCGTCGCGCGGATGTCGGTCACCGCGCCCGCGCCCGCCCGCGCCCGGAATACCTCCAACCCGATCTCATCCAAAACCCACGTTCAATTTGTGCAAACATTTACTTATATACATTTCCTTTCCATCTACCAAGTTTCAGGAAGATTGGATATAAGGACTGTAAGAGACTTTTCCTTGAAAAAACATACATACATACCCGCAAACGCCGAATCGTCCGAGTCCATTACAGAACTCCCTCGCTTCGCTCACTGGTTCAATTATCTGTATTGAATGAGCTGTTGCTATGTGTTGCTATGTGTTGTCGCTGCGGGAGATATAATGTAATGTTTGTAGATAACCACTGGTGCCACTGATACTGACTGCACGGTACACGGTATTACCACATCAACATAGAAACCTTTACAATAAACTCGGATGGATATTGTATTGTGTTATTCTTAAATATTTTATTGTAACACAAAAATAAATCTCACGATACTACTAGATTACACTCCCTACATACCACTAGTTATTTTTTATGTGGAACCCTACCAAATTGATATATGCACCACAGTATGTGTATATATATATATATATATATATATATATAAATTTGTAAATGTGTCTATAAATAAAACGAGAGTATGAGAAAGCACTGGTCTCATAATACACAATGTTGGCTGTAATGTCAAAGTATGTTTATTGCCGACTCACATGTAGGTACCTACAGAGATGTTAAATATTATATATAGTTTCAATGTGTTCTACCCAGTAGGGGTGTGCAATATCTGATAGAAAATATAATTCATATATAAAAAAATCAAAAAATAATGTAGGCATGAACTTTAAAAAAAAAGAAACATTAAAATAATACTTATATCAATCACAAATAGTAAAATAGAATTTATACATGAAAATAGAATTAAATTATTGTCAATATTATTATTATTATTGTCAAATTCAAATTATATTCTCCACACAAATGTTTGTCCTTGGACCAACCAACAACCTCCCCCGCCATATATATCTGTATTACGTGAAAGGAGCCTCCCCCCCATCCCCCATGGCTGGTGGTAGAGAGAGCGGATTGGTCGGAGCACGGTATTATCATTAGTGTTAGTGCATGTACGGTGACGGTGTGGTGTGCACAGCATACACACAGCGTGACATGTTCCCGCGGCACAGCAGACCAGCTCGCTGACGTGACGCGTGCTGGTACCGACTCCCTCCTCACGACAACACGTCGCGCTCGCGCTCGCGCTCGCGACCAACCACACAACGTTCACAGACGCATTAAACCCTCAAACATACCAACAAACTCTACAAACAACTTGTAGGATTGTGGGGCGCCGCACACTACACAGCACCCTGCAGCACCCTGCAGCACCCTGCAGCACCCTGCAGCACCCTGCAGTCCAAAATATTATACGTGATTATATTCCGCGCCAGCGATAAACTAATAGCAATAATCATACTAGCAGTCAGCAATTATAACACAAGGTGCTGACAAGATTTCACATGAAAACGGCGGACCACAACAATAATATCTAACTACAAAACGGAAAACGTGTCCATGAAAGTCAATGTAAGCAATGTTGTCAGGTCAAAAGCGGATTAGAACAATTTGAACCAATAACCACTACCTATGAATAGATGAGTGATGGCTGAGTGTGCGAGCTAGGGAGAGAGGACGTTACTCCTTCGTGGTGTTTAAGTACCTGATTAAAAGTGTTTTTGACGTGACAACGTCTTATAATTCGATAGAGCCGGCTGCACGCACGAAAAAACATGACTCATGCGGCGTTACCTCGCTCTGAGGCGTTCCATGTAAGGCTTGTGCAAGTGCAAGCGAGAGCGCGGAACGAGCGACAAAGAAGCACAATCGGCCTTTGCGTTCGGCAGCGTTCGACATCCGTCTCTCTCCTACTTGAGTGAGCGATGCGTCTGCGTGGACAGCTGCTAATACTTACATTTACATGTTTTGATCGAGTATCAAGTGCAGTGTAAAACTATTAAATTGTAAAAAAAAAATTGACATAATTGTATTTATGCGTACAAATAAATCTAACTTGATCAATTTCATTGTGATTTCCAATTACCTCCTTCTCTATATACATACAAATCTATTAAACAAATGAAATTAAAATTTTCTTTTGAAAAATGCTACCATTCCATCAGTATTTTCTTAAGACGTTGTCACGTTCAACTATCGTCAGTAAACCGACTTTACAGACAACCTTTTTTACGTAGGTAACTATTTGGCATTCGCAAAATGTTGCTCCAACTTGTTTGAAACCCAACTGTGTGTTCGTGCTCGCGTGACCACATCGCATCGCATAGTGACCAGCACAGTGAGAGAACAGCACACACACAGTGCAGTAAACGAACAATAATATATACTCACTATTATTATATAACCGGAAAAACCCCCCCTGAATCCATCTAGATGTTTTCGTATTTTCAGCTAAAAAGTAGAACTAAACAGACAGCGGTTAGACAGAAATATTGACATAATAGGTATATTGAATATGATAATTTGCTTGTTGCACACAGTTTTTGGCAAGATCTTGAGGTAGGTGAGTGATGTGTGAGATCGGCATGGAACAACCGGTACTGAATTTAGAGCGACCTCTAGCTACTCAGCAATAGAGGATATCTAACATATTAAGAGTGACAGTGAGTGAGTGAGTGAGTGAGTGAGTGGTGGTGGTATTTGCTATGTGTAGAACTCGAGGTTCGGCCCAATAATTGTATTTGTCAGTATATTGTTTGACGGGCCTCACCGCTGAGTCGGTGGTAACCCGCGGGCGCGGCGCGGCGTCGCGTCGTCTGCGCTGCAACTCGTGAGTACAATCCCCACCCAGGACAAACATATATGTATGTATATCAGTTGCCTGGTTCCCATGATACAAGCTTACTTTGTGGCTAGATGGCGCTGTGGGAAATGTCCACCAATATTAATGTTATTATTTTCATGACTTTTGAATTCTTCTTATTTTTATGTTTCCATGCAAATTTTATCTCATTCATAATCGTTATTTTTTTTGCTTTTTTGTCTTCTTTATCAATTTATCTAAATATCCAACTAGTGATTTTATATTTTTTTGTAATTTCATTTATTTTTGTGTCTTCATATTAATTATTTTATCTCATTAAATATAATTTTTCAATGTATATCATTACTTTTCTCTTCATATCAATCTTATCCCATTATATCAACGTTACCTTTTTTTTTATTTTTCCATGCTTAATATTAAGTCAACTACAACACATCTACATACACATGTCTTATGAAGTTAGTACTTTTCAGAATGTAATGCCATTTTATTCGTAAGTACGTCGTTCTGATGTCACACTGTGACACAAGTATTATTATGTCACGCGACATATATCAACATCCCCAAATTTAATGAATGTAACGCGCTCGTTATATATCGTTACATAAGCGCTGAGTTCGGTTTTTACTTGCTTCTCTTTTTGACGTGACAACGTCTTATAATTCGATAGAGCCGGCTGCACGCACGAAAAAACATGACTCATGCGGCGTTACCTCGCTCTGAGGCGTTCCATGTAAGGCTTGTGCAAGTGCAAGCGAGAGCGCGGAACGAGCGACAAAGAAGCACAATCGGCCTTTGCGTTCGGCAGCGTTCGACATCCGTCTCTCTCCTACTTGAGTGAGCGATGCGTCTGCGTGGACAGCTGCTAATACTTACATTTACATGTTTTGATCGAGTATCAAGTGCATATATACATAAAAATCTATTAAACAAATGAAATTAAAATTTTCTTTTGAAAAATGCTACCATTCCATCAGTATTTTCTTAAGACGTTGACACGTTCAACTATCGTCAGTAAACCGACTTTACAGACAACCATTTTTTTAATGAGTTCAAGGTTCAAGAATTCAAGGTCAATATATCCGGTTAAAAATCTTTTTCCTTGATTTTTTCCCATAGAAATTTCTTTCTTCTTTCTTCGTCTTTTTGTTATTGGAAAAAAAACAAGGAAAGAAAGAAAAACATTTTATTTGCGGCCCTAAGCTTATGTTATACACAACATGGTAAACGAAAGACACAAGTAGCTATAACAAAATAATATTCATTTATATAATATACTAAAAATAGATTATATATATATATCTATGAATTTTTATAACAAATATGTATTTAATATGATATTTTTAAAAAAGCCTACTTACCACATCAAAAGGATTTGAAATCAAATAATATGTATTTGCGCGGGATCGTAATACATTGTACATTTGTGAGACTTCAAGTACTTAGTTGATCGGTGCCTGCAAAGGCGGACCGAAACGAAGATTTGCGCCGCGAGACAAGTAGCTGCTGCTATACAGCTGCTGTGAGATGCTGTGAGAGCACTCGGCAGACTGTCCTCTCCTCCACAGAGACGGGAGCGGGTCTACACTCACTCCCCATGCGTGTTAATACTCACAATTGGTTATTAACATGTTCGGTAGCGGCGTGCGCATGAGCAGCGCGGAGACACAGAGCAAGCGCCGCACCGCGCAAGCTGAGGCGTGCGCGTGCGCATGAGCAGCGCGGAGACACAGAGCAAGCGCCGCGCCACGCAAGCTGAGGCGTGCGCGTGCGCATGAGCAGCGCGGAGACACAGAGCAAGCGCCCGCTGCGCCGCACAAGTTGAAATGGGCGCGCGGCGCAGTCGTAAACTTTTTGATAAATCAAACCTGGCTAACTGTTGTCGCTCGCATGCAACGGCACGCTCCAGCACCAGCACCAGCACCAGCACCAGCACCAGCACCGGCGACGTGACATAACGTAACGTAACGTAACGTAAGCAGTGATTGATGTTGTCCGCCAGCGCGGCGCGCCGCAGCGCCAGGAGGACGACATCGATCACTATAATTACATAGCTACGTGTGTTTGTATATCGCTTGCGACGAACCCGTAATAAATGAATTACATATTTTATGCATTTTTTATATAATTTCTATTTTTATATATTTTATTCATTTATTAATTATATTTATGTTATACAGTTACGGAATGAGCCGACGGCCCATCTGTGTTAAGTGGTAACCTGTGCCCATAACAACCGATGCGATTTGGGTCCTCCTCTACTAGGTACAAGACCCAAGTCGCAACGTATGCACCCGTAACTCTGAATCGTGTAGGTGGAATGTCTCAAATACCTGTAATTTCACGGCAACCACACCATTCAAACAGGAACACAGTATCGTTACTGCTGGCGGCAGGAATGGGCGTGGTGGCAGTACTTCCTCGGTCAAACTTGGCGTGAGTTCTACTGTTCTTAGAGATAATTATATTACACTTGCATAGAATAACTAATATTTTTGACTTCGCACTCATATGTATTAATATCACCTGAACCTGAACTCTACTGCTCTCACAATATTTGTCTTGTTAATGAATCAATCAATTTTGTGGCATTACTGTATGCTTCTGTGTGTTGTTACCCCATGCATTATCTATAATGTTTTTTTTTGCATATTCTCTTATTTTTGTGTCTTCATATCAATTTTGTCTCGTAATAGCGCAATTTTTCGATATATCTTATCATTTATCATTAGTTTTATCCAACTAAAGTAAGTGTAAATAAAAATAAATATTTAAATTGAGTCGCCAGAAGGCGACTTTTATTTTATTTTATTCTATATGTTATGTTCTTTTTATTTTATTTTTATTGTTTACTTATTGTATTGTTGCAACACGGAGCTTCGGCGCGGCGCGTGCAGCGTGCCGGCCACACGTGTCGATCTGTTGATCAATGGTGTCGGAGGTGTTTGGCATCTGAGGTTGGCTCGGTGCGGCGGCACTCTGTATGCACAGGGCGCTGTCGAGAAGCGGTGCACGCGCGCACGCACTCGCTCGCTTGCGACCCCGTCACTGTGCGAGCGACGGTGCGATGCACTGGTAGTGCGTCCGAGGCGGCTCGGTGCGGCGGCACTCTGTATGGACAGGGTGCTGTCGTGAAGTGGTGCACACGCGCACGCCCTCGCTCGCTTGCGACCCCGTCACTGTGCGAGCGACGGTGCGATGCACTGGTAGCGCGTCCGAGGCGGCTCGGTGTGGCGGCACTCTGTTTGAACAGGGCGCTGTTGAGTAGCGGTGCACCCGTGCACGCCCTCGCTCGCTTGCGACCCCGTCACTGTGCGAGCGACGGTGCGATGCACATGTAGCGCGTCCGAGGCGGCACTCTGTATGAACAGGGCGCTATTAAGAAGCGGTGCACCCGTGCACGCCCTCGCTCGCTTGCGACCCCGTCACTGTGCGAGCGACGGTGCGATGCACATCTAGCGCGTCCGAGGCGGCACTCTGTATGAACAGGGCGCTATTGAGAAGCGGTGCACCCGTGCACGCCCTCGTTCGCTTGCGACCCCGTCACTGTGCGAGCGACGGTGCGATGCACATGTAGCGCGTCCAAGGCGGCTCGGTGTGGCGGCACTCTGTATGAACAGGGCGCTATTAAG
Source organism: Chesias legatella (assembly GCA_947359385.1). Classification (NCBI taxonomy): domain Eukaryota; kingdom Metazoa; phylum Arthropoda; class Insecta; order Lepidoptera; family Geometridae; genus Chesias; species Chesias legatella. The sequence continues at coordinate 9,067,338 of OX375783.1, forward strand.
AAGCGGTGCACCCGTGCACGCCCTCGCTCGCTTGCGACCCCGTCACTGTGCGAGCGACGGTGCGATGCACATGTAGCGCGTCCGAGGCGGCACTCTGTATGAACAGGGCGCTATTAAGAAGCGGTGCACCCGTGCACGCCCTCGCTCGCTTGCGACCCCGTCACTGTGCGAGCGACGGTGCGATGCACATGTAGCGCGTCCGAGGCGGCACTCTGTATGAACAGGGCGCTATTGAGAAGCGGTGCACCCGTGCACGCCCTCGTTCGCTTGCGACCCCGTCACTGTGCGAGCGACGGTGCGATGCACATGTAGCGCGTCCAAGGCGGCTCGGTGTGGCGGCACTCTGTTTGAACAGGGCGCTATTGAGAAGCGGTGCACCCGTGCACGCCCTCGTTCGCTTGCGACCCCGTCACTGTGCGAGCGACGGTGCGATGCACATGTAGCGCGTCCAAGGCGGCTCGGTGTGGCGGCACTCTGTTTGAACAGGGCGCTATTGAGAAGCGGTGCACCCGTGCACGCCCTCGTTCGCTTGCGACCCCGTCACTGTGCGAGCGACGGTGCGATGCACATGTAGCGCGTCCAAGGCGGCTCGGTGTGGCGGCACTCTGTTTGAACAGGGCGCTATTGAGAAGCGGTGCACCCGTGCACGCCCTCGTTCGCTTGCGACCCCGTCACTGTGCGAGCGACTGTGCGATGCACATGTAGCGCGTCCAAGGCGGCTCGGTGTGGCGGCACTCTGTTTGAACAGGGCGCTATTGAGAAGCGGTGCACCCGTGCACGCCCTCGCTCGCTTGCGACCCCGTCACTGTGCGAGCGACGGTGCGATGCAAATGTAGCGCGTCCGAGGCGGCACTCTGTATGAACAGGGCGCTATTGAGAAGCGGTGCACCCGTGCACGCCCTCGCTCGCTTGAGACCCCGTCACTGTGCGAGCGACGGTGCGATGCACAGGTAGCGCATCCGAGGCGGCTCGGTGTGGGGGTCAGTACCGCTAGACCACCACGCTCTCAAATTGGCATTGGTGTTTTTATTTTATATACCTAGATTAACATATAGGCTATTTATAACGCGGTAAAGTGCAGTGTTCCCTTGGATACACCGCGGCGCGCACCAGTACATACTAAATAAGTGTAGGAATTAGTAATTGCGTGTGCAGTGTGCAGTGTGCAGTGTGCAGTGTGGCAGTGTGCAGTGTGCAGTGTGCAGTGTGCAGTGTGCAGTGTGCAGTGCTGTACACAACGGATATTCAAACAACAGAGTCGCAACCACCAACGTGTTGCGCGAGACGTGCGCGTGTGCGCGCTGAAGATAATATGAAATAGGAAAGTAGCGGTGCACGCGCGCACGCGCGCACGCCCGCGCCCGTCACTGTGCGAGCGACGCGACGCGACGACGCGACGGTGCGGTGCGCCGGGCGCGCGTGCGAGGCGGCGCGGCGCCGGCGCGGCGGCACTCTGCATGTACAGGACGCGCAACCGCGAGTCGCGCCGCGTGCTCGTTTATGAGAATTATTTGAACTCAGACAGTCGTTCAATGATAACAATTGAGACTATCTACCCTATACGCTGGTTGTTGTCTAAAGAGACGAGGAAAATGGACAGCAATTCCTATTCATTATAAATTAACTATATATTTAATGTTAATATGATTGTGTTACGCATCAATAATAAAAACTGGTGCCACCGAGCCCGGAACTAAGCGTTGCTGGAACTAGCTACGGGAACAAAATAACTGATGTATTACATGTTTCTGTAAATACATACACATATACATACATGCAACCATGAACGTATAAGCATAAAGTATAGGCTCATATGGCAAACGGCACACGCTTCAACTATCCAGTGGTACCCACGTTTCATAACACGATGTATTACTAACACACATCCACCGATGTACCACAGGGATCCCCCCCCCCCTCCACATATATACATATACAATACATATACAAATCAAGGAACCATAAGGATTTGTAAAACCTATATTAGTTTCAAGAGCAGTAGAACTCTCGCCAAGTTCGCCCGGGGAAGTACTGCCACCATGCCCATTTCAATCGCCAAGCAGTAACGCATTTGCGCTCCTGTGTTACGGTTTGAAAGGTGTGGTTGCCGGTGAAATTACAAGCACTTTTACATACCACCTTAACGATTCACAGGAAATATATTATGCCTGTGTGGAAACTATTCTCCTCGGGGACAAAACTGTCTTTGTCTTGGGCGAGCGAGTAATGTACCCTTGAAGGAAACTATACGATCAACCGGCACTCGCACTTTTGGAAAGCGCAAAGAAAATATAAATTGAGCGAACCGGATTACAGCATACGTAAGCGCTTCGCCTGTGGCTTCGTGGCTATCATACTCTAACATCTTCTCACACAGACATTACCCACGCAATGAAAGATGGCGCCCATGATACAAGGACACTGCTTTATCTCCTTGGCGATATTCTACTATTATTTATTATGCAAAACCACTAAGTTACGTGAAAATCCATCACTTCTAACTCAACATAACAAATATGTATATGTTCTGTACAGATAACAGATGACGGATATTGCAAACTGAGAGCAACCGAGGGATAGCAACTCGTTTCAATGTATGATGCACACCACATTCAGAAATTGAATATGCGAAACTCACTTAAATCACGCAAGTAATCCAATCGTTTGACATGTTTCACTGCGCGCATGGTGCACCATGTGTTGTCGTGGATCCATACGAAAGGGTTGCTGTGATCGAAGTGACAAGTAGCACTTGACTGATATATGAGTGAACGTCGCGCACTTCTTTTGCACATGACATGGTGCACCATGTTTTGTTCTAGCGAAGAGGCGCGTATGTTCGTTTGTATTTCACGTCAGATGTGGTGTGGTGGACACAGCAGAATCAGAAATTGAATATGCGAAAGTCACGGAAATCACGCAAGTAATCCAATCGTTTGACATGTTTCACTGCGCGCATGGTGCACCATGTGTTGTCGTGGATCCAAACGAAAGGGTTGCTGTGATTGAAGTGGCTAGTAGCACTTGAGTGAAAAATGAATGAACGTCGCGCACTTCTTTTGCACATGACCATGGTGCACCATGTTTTGTTCTAGCGAAGAGGCGCGTATGTTCGTTTGTATTTCACGTCAGATGTAGTGTGGTGGACACAGCAGAATCAGAAATTGAATATGCGAAAGTCACGGAAATCACGTAAGTAACTCTCAATCGTTTGACATGTTTCACTGCGCGCATGGTGCACCATGTGTTGTCGTGGAACCAAACGAAAGGGTTGCTGTGATCGAAGTGACTAGTAGCACTTGAGTGAAAAATGAGTGAACATCGCGCACTTCCTTTGCACTTGACATGGTGCACCATGTTTTGTTCTAGGGAAGAAGCGCGTATTCTTATTTCATGTCAGCATTTTTTTTTTTTTTTTTTTTTTTTTTTTTTTTTCGTTTCGAGTTAGGTTTCGAGTTAGGTTAGGTTAGGTTAGGTTAGGTTAGGTTAGGTTAGGTTAGGTTAGGTTAGGTTAGGTTAGGTTAGGTTAGGTTAGGTTGGGCGGGTCTGGGTTTATCCATTAATGGAGCGTTCCGAGACTCCAGCGGCAGCCTAACGGCTGTTCGGCGCATTGGATAAGTCCAGGCCTACCTATCCATCCCGTGATGGATAGGGGGTGAGGTCTTGAGGGTAGCGCAGGTCGTGACGATCCTCAAGGCAAGTCTGGTGGAGATCCTTTCCGAGGTTCACCATGCCTATTAGTCTCGCCTCCTTCAGAGGCGGGGCGTTACTGAAACCATCAGGCGCCGCGTGTGGGTTTGGGGGGGATTTAGTTGTTGGGTGGGGTAGTCGGGTTTGTGGTAGTAGAGCCTCTCCGCGTGTCCCCTATTGGGCACAGCGGATGGATGGCACTCCAGAGGTGGTAAAGTCCAGTGGGACTGGTAGAGTAGCCCTTTTCAGGGCTCATAAATAGTTGGTGTAGGGTCCAGAGGGACACCTTCCGGAGCCCTTTTCAGGGCTCAGCGGACTTTCGAGTCGTGGGATGGCGGGCCTGCAAGGTCTGTGGCGCGGCAGGGCTGGTCAACTCGGCTACCCTGTCGGGCAAATAGGTGGAGCTTGGTCGGCGTCTCAGCCATATGCTGAGTAGCGGCGATGCGAGCGGGACGGGTTCGGTGTGCACTTACCCTGCCTCCGGACAGGCCTTCGGGCCACCGTCCACAAATCGTAACCCCCCTGTTAGGTGCGGATCACGTCTCGTGTCCTTGATGGGGGGCCGAGGGCCTTGGCTTTACCGCCCGGGCCGCGAGGAAGAAAACCTCTCTAAAAAATTACCCCCACCCTAAGCTGCGACGCGTGGCGATGGGGTGTTCATGGCTGTGGGGGAGCACAGTCCCAAGCGCGGTCCCCGCGGGAGTACCGGCCGAATCTCCTTGCGGGTTACGTTAGGCTTACCCGGTTACAGGGGGCACCAACCGGGTGGACCTTTTATATCCCCCATAATCGTGGGAATAACAATGGAAACTGATAAAACAAAACTTAAAATTAAAGATGTTGTAGAAGGAGGTGATAAATGCGCTTCAGCGCAGTCGGAGGCCGTTTCGGCAGGTGATAAGAAGATAGTGGGAAAGGCCGTGGTCTTACTTGAGAGAGTTGATGCGAGGAAACCTCGAAGAAGGGAGAAGGAGTTTGCCTCATGTGAGGAAATTGATGAGAAATCCGAGAATGGCCAAACTTTTCGGTCAGCATCAGACTCTGAGTGTAGTATGGTTTCTGTGCCATCGCTCGTGACGTCACCTGTGCCGTCATCGTTCTGGAGCTCAGGTAAACGGTCGCATGTTGACAGAGGAAGTGACAGTGAGAGTGCGTCGGAGTTATACGCCACCTCCATCACCAAAGGAAGCATTGCCAAGAGAGGAAGGGGAAGGCCACCTAGTTCGCTTAACTACATTGGACTGGCCAAGGCCAAGGCAGCGTATGTGGCGGCAGAGCGCGAGGAAATGGAGCTAAGGGCTGAGCAGGAGGTAGCTGAAATGGCCCGGTCGTTCCGAAGGACAACGCGTCTTTCTGACTCCTCGACGCTCGATGAGGACGATTGCCATACGGCTTCGGACCTTAATAAGAAGGCTCTAGACTGTGTGTCTACGATTGAAATGGTGGCCACAAAATCCAGTCACCTGAAGGGCACGTTTCAGCGAGCCCTGAAGGAGGCAGCGACCACCATCAAAATGGTGGTTAAGACGCTTCATAATAGAACGTCTACGGAGGAGACTGTAAAACTGCAGGCGGATAACAACCGCTTGCAGAAAGAAGTAGCGGAGCTCCGCAAACAGATGACAGAGCTCCAAGAAAGAGTGGGCAACCTCGCCGCACCTCGCATTCCAGCATCGGTTGTGAGGGAGAAGGTACCGGAGGGGTCTCATGACGAGGATGTGACGCGTGCCATCATGATGCAAGTGGGCGACATGGTGAACGCAAGGATGGAGGCGCTTGAAGGCAGACTTCTGCCTGAAAAGCGAATTCGTCCCCCGCTTGCTGCGGATAGGAGGAAGGCTTTGGCGTCCATTGAACTGGAGCCGCAGCCAGGGACATCAAGAGATGTTTTTGTTGGGCCCAGCCACGCACGTGCAGCACCTGCGGCTCCAAAAGAGAAGAGGAAGAGAAAGAAGGGAAAAAAGGGAGCCGTGCCATCGGCACCACAGCCTGAGTCTCGGCCGCTACCCCCGGCCCCATCAAGCATGGAGGAGAGCTGGGTGACGGTGACAAAGCGCAAAGGCAAGGGAGCTGCGGTAAAATCAGTCCCGAAGCCCCAGCGACAGAGCAAGTCCGTGACAGACCGCGTCACGTCCAAAACGGCGAAGAGGAACGTATCTCGCCCCAAGCTGACAGCTCCAAAATCAGCGGCAGTGGTCGTGACGGTCCACCCTGCAGCTATGGAAAAAGGCGTCACCTATGCCAAAGCCATAGCTGAGGCTAAGACGAGGTTGGATCTCCGTGAATTGGAGATTGAGGCAGTCCGTTTCCGGCGTGCGGCTACAGGGGCCACCATTCTGGAAGTTTCTGGAGCCACTAGCGGAGCAAAGGCAGATCTTTTGGCCCAGAAGCTGAAGGAGGTATATGGTGATGGTGGAGAAATAACGGTGTCCAGGCCCGTCAAGTGCGCTGAGATTTTGGTGGCTGGTCTGGATGACTCGGTCACAAGTGAAGAGGTAGCGGCGGCGGTGTCCAAGAAAGGAGATTGCCCCGCTGAGCAAGTAAAGGTTGGGACGCTTCGACAGGAGAAATCCGGCCAGTATGCGGTGTGGGTCAGTTGCCCAGTGGCAGCTGCCCAAAAGGTAGTAGAGGGGAGACTGTTGGTAGGCTGGGTATCAGCCAGGGTCAAACTGCTCCCTCAAAGAGAGCTGCGCTGCTTCCGTTGCCTCCAAGCTGGGCATGTTAAGTCGCGGTGCACAGCGACGGTCGATCGAGGGCAGCAATGTTACAGATGCGGCCAGCTCGGTCACCGAGCGGTAGAGTGCGATGCCAAACCCCACTGCACACTATGTGCTGAGGCAGGGAAATCGGCAAATCATCGGCTGGGGAGCAATAAATGTTCGGCCCCCAGCCAACGAATGGACAGACGAGGGAAACCCGTAAACGCTGATTTGCGGCAGACCCACCCACCGAACGGGACAGTGGAGGTGGAGATGGCATCCGGTGAGTGATGGCCACCAAATTCTTACAGGCGAACATTAACCACTGCGCCAGGGCTCAGGATCTGTTATTACAGAGTATGGCGCAGTGGTTGATAAGCATTACAGTGGTGACGGAACCTTACTTTGTTCCCCCCCGGGATGACTGGGCTGGAGATCAGGATGGTGTGGTCGCAATAGTGGCCAACACAAGGGGTGGAAATACCACAATTAGGAAATCCTCCAAAGGCCGGGGCGTTGTTGCAGCTTTGTGTGGTGAGCTGATGGTTGTTGGGGTTTATTTCTCACCGAACCGAACGCTTGCGGAGTTTGAGAATTTCCTGACCGAAGTGGACTCCGTACTGGCATGGTGTCGTCCCCATCAGGTTCTGGTGGCGGGTGATATCAATGCCAAATCCGCGTTGTGGGGATCTCCCTCTACAGACATTAGAGGTGAAGTTGTGGTGGAATGGCTCGCGGCCAATGGGCTGGTAGTTTTGAACAATGGTTCAACAAATACGTGCGTGCGGATGCAGGGTGGATCGATCGTGGATGTCACATTTGCAAGTCCCCCTCTGGCGCGCCGTATTCAGAACTGGGTAGTTTTGGAGGACGAGGTGACTCTTTCCGATCACTGGTATATTCGGTTTGATGTCCCCGCCTTCTTGACAAACCTGAGAAGGTCAAATCGAACTGTGACGGAGATAGGCCCTCGGTGGGCATTGAAAAAACTGGACAAGGAAGCGCTAGTGGAGGCGTCGCTTGTCGAGGGTTGGACACCCATGCCCGAAATCGTCGAGGTTGAGCTGGAGGCAGGATGGTTTCGCGAAGCGGTATCGCATATCTGCGATGTTGCGATGCCAAGGGTGAGGAAGCTGCCACCCCTACCACAGGTGTACTGGTGGTCTGAGGAGCTTGGTCATCTACGCGCAGCCTGCGTGTCAACAAGGCGTAGATACACGAGGTACCGGCGCCGTAGACTCAACCAACATGGCGAGGATGAAGAGAGGGTATTGTACACCGCGTACCAAGATGCCAAAAAAGCCCTGAGGAAGGCAATTGGTGAAGCGAAGGAGAGGGCATGGGAGGAGCTTTTGGCGACGCTGAACGACGACCCTTGGGGTCGGCCGTATAAGCTCGTCATGAATAAGCTCCGTCCCCAAGCCCCCCCGCTCACCTCTAACATGGATCCAGATTTGCTAGAGAGGGTGCTTGAGACGCTGTTCCCATCTAGAGGGGAGCAAGTGGCTCCTCCAATGTTGGGGCCATCGAACGTGACGGACGAGGACTTAGAAATCCCGGAGGTATCGGTGGGGGAACTGGGGGCAGCTGTGTTGCGCCTTCAAGCCAAAAACACGGCCCCCGGCCCTGATGGGATTCCTGGTCGAGTGTGGGTCCACGCATTGAACAGTGGCCTTGAGCCCCGGTTCAGGGCCTTTCTTACGGCCTGTTTGCGGGACCGGAGATTCCCTAGTGAATGGAAAGTGGGAAAAGTGGTGCTCCTGAGGAAGGATGGACGTCCGGCAGATTCGCCATCGGCCTATCGTCCGATAGTGCTGCTCGGCGAGGCGAGTAAGCTTTTTGAGCGCGTTATTGCAACTCGCCTTACTGAGCACCTCGATCGCATAGGACCAAATCTGTCGGACAATCAGTTTGGGTTCCGGCGGGGCAGATCCACCATGGACGCTATTGCGAAGGTGAAGGCCCTGGCCGAGAGAGAGGTCGCACGGGGAGGAGTGGTCTTGGCGGTGTCTTTAGACATCGCCAATGCCTTTAACACTCTACCCCACGCGTGTATAGAGGAAGCGCTCCGGCGTCATGGAGTGCCCCTATACTTACGCCAAATCGTGCAGGCCTACCTTTCTGACAGGTCGGTGATCTACCCGACTCAGAATGGATGGGGTCGTAAGGGAGTGTCGTGCGGTGTTCCACAGGGGTCGGTCCTCGGACCGCTCTTGTGGAATATTGGATACGACTGGGTGATACGCGGCGCAACCCTGAGTGGCGTCAGTGTCACGTGTTACGCCGACGATACATTGGTGACGGCGAGAGGGAAAACGTACCGCGAGGCGAGTCGTCTCGCAACGGCGGGAGTAGCCCAGGTGGTGGGCAGAATAAGAAGACTGGGTCTAACGGTGGCTCTAGATAAGTCGGAAGCCCTTTGCTTTCATGGGCCTAGAAAAGCGCCACCGACAGGATCCCACTTGGTGGTGAGCGGAGTTTCAATCGGCGTCGGGTCTAAGATGAAGTACCTGGGAATCATTCTCGACAGCCGGTGGAACTTCAGGGAGCACTTCTTTCATCTTGCTCCCAAGCTGGTTCGCACCTCGTCCGCCTTGAGCAGGCTTTTGCCCAATCTGGGTGGACCGAGTGCAGGGTGCCGCCGCCTCTTTGCTGGGGTTGTGAGATCGATGGCCCTCTATGGGGCGCCCATCTGGGCGGACTCTTTGAGCAGCCACAATAAGGCTCAGCTGCGACGTCCGCAGCGAGTCATGGCTCTCAGGATCACGCGAGCCTATCGGACTGTCTCGTTCGAGGCAGCCTGCGTGTTAGCGGGAACCCCTCCGTGGGATTTAGAGGCGGAGGCTTTGGCGGAAATCTACCGGAGGACCGCTGAGGCCAAGAGCCGGAATTGTCCACCGTCTATGCAGATAGTTGGGGTATGGCGTGACGAAGCTCACAAACTTGTTAATAGGAAGTGGCTTCGAAGACTCGAAGAGCCAAGTGCTGGTCACCGCACTATTGCGGCTATACGACCAGTGCTTGACAAATGGATAGGACGGCGTGCGGGTTCGCTTTCTTATCGCCTAGTGCAAGTTCTTTCAGGGCATGGTTGTTTCGGAAGATACTTGCACAAAGTTGCGAGGAGGGAGCGAACTCCGCAATGTCATGACTGTGGTGTGGCTGAGGACACAGCGCAACACACGTTGGAGGAGTGTCCTGAGTGGACTGATCAGAGAGCTCAGCTGATGGCTGTTATTGGGAACGACTTGTCGCTACCGACCGTTGTTATTGCGATGGTTGATAGTGACAGGTCATGGGAAGCGGTACAGGCCTACTGCGAAGCAGTCTTAGGCGTAAAAGAGGCAGAAGAGCGAGTCCGAGAGGAAGATCCGTTGGCGGATCCTCTTCGTCGCCGGAGAGCATTACGCAGGCGTCGTGCTTTTGCACGTACGCTCTTGCAACAATAGGGTTGGGAGCGCAATGTCTTGGGAAGAATTGCGGACTTCCTCAACCCTAGGAGTAAGTAAGTTGGTACGACAGGTGCCAAAGAGGTGGTTGTGACTAAGCAATTTTCGGTCACAAAGAGTCGGGTCCTTCCACGGACATGTACTGCAAGGGAAGTGGAAAAGGGAAACTGTCACCCTTCCCTTTGCACGGTGCGAAGGCGGCGAACCATCAGGTTTTAGTGGGTATTCCCTCAACATTTACTATCTTCGTCGAGGGCGAGTCCCACATAACCTCTCGTACTCCTCAAGTACGAGAGGTATGCGTAAATGCATTTCCTGATGCAAAAAAAAAAAAAAAAAAAAAGGTTAGGTTAGGTTAGGTTAGGTTAGGTTAGGTTAGGTTAGGTTGGGCGGGTCTGGGCGGGTCTGGGTTTATCCATTAATGGAGCGTTCCGAGACTCCAGCGGCAGCCTAACGGCTGTTCGGCGCATTGGATAAGTCCAGGCCTACCTATCCATCCCGTGATGGATAGGGGGTGAGGTCTTGAGGGTAGCGCAGGTCGTGACGATCCTCAAGGCAAGTCTGGTGGAGATCCTTTCCGAGGTTCACCATGCCTATTAGTCTCGCCTCCTTCAGAGGTGGGGCGTTACTGAAACCATCAGGCGCCGCGTGTGGGTTTGGGGGGGATTTAGTTGTTGGGTGGGGTAGTCGGGTTTGGAGTAGGGCCTCTCCGCGTGTCCCCTATTGGGCACAGCGGATGACGTTTGCTCCTGAGGAGGTAGTCCAGTGGGACTGTAGAGTAGCCCTTTTCAGGGCTCATAAATAGTTGGGTTAGGGTCCAGTGGGACACTTTCCGGAGCCCTTTTCAGGGCTCAGCGGACTTTCGAGTCGTGGGATGGCGGGCCTGCGAGGTCTGCGGCGCGGCAGGGCTGGTCAACTCGGCTACCCTGTCGGGCAAACCGGTGGAGCTTGGTCGGCGTCTCAGCCTTATGCTGGGTAGCGGCGATGCGAAGCGCGACGGGTTCGGTGTGCACTAACCCTGCCTCCGGACGGGCCTTCGGGTCACCGTCGACAAATCGTAACCCCCCTGTTAGATGCGGATCACGTCTCGTGTCTTGATGGGGGGCCGAGGGTCTTGGCTTTACCGCCCGGGCCGTGAGGAAGACAACCTCTATAAAAAATCACCCCCACCCTAAGCTGCGACGCGTGGCGATGGGGTGTTCATGGCTGTGGGGGAGCACAGTTCCAAGCGCGGTCCCCGCGGGAGTACCGGCCGAATCTCCTTAGCGGGTTACGTTAGGCTTGCCCGGTCACAGGGGGCACTGATCGGGTGGACTTTTTACATCCCCCATAATCGTGGGAACAATTATGGAACTTAATAAACAAACCAAAGATGTTGTAGAGGGAGGAGTTGTGGGCGCTTCAGCGCAGTTGAAGGCCGCTTCGGCGGGAGATAAGAAGGTTGGGAAGCCTGTAGTATTGCTGGAGAGGCTTCCAGAGAATGTTGATTTGTCGGAGTACGACTCTGACGTGAGTTTTACGTCGGTGGCCTCAGGGAGGTCATCAACTTGGCGCAAACGCCTGAGGAGTGAGGAGGATGGAGAGACTTCGGACGACGCTTCGCCGTTGGCCAAAGTTTCTCCTGCTCGACGGGGGCGAGGACGACCGCCCACCACTGGCCAGTATGTTGGTTTGGCCCAAGCCGTGGCCGAACTCAACAGGGCCAAAGAGGAGGAGATACGGCTGATTGCCGAGAAGGAAATGGCGGAGGAGTTACGGTGGAAGCAGGAAGCTGCAAAGGCTTTTCTCAGGAAAGTCAATGCGACCGCTACGCCTGAGGTGGAGAGCTGCGATGCAGCCCAATTGGAATCGATGGTCATGGATTCCGTGGAGACTATCTCAAGGATAGCCACGAAATCCAAAAACTTAAAAGGCACTTATGTAAGGGCCCTGAAGGAGGCAGCTGAGGTCATCAAGTCCTCCTTCCAAGTGACACGGGCACGTACGATGCCTGAGGAGATGGCATTGTTGGTCAATGCCAACAAGCAGCTCACGGAGGAGTTGAAGCAGCTCCGCCGTGAGATGGAGGAGTTGCGGGCTGTTAGAGCGAATGTGGCTCCGGCTCTGGCTCCGGCTGCAATCCGGGCCCCAGCCCTGGAAGAGGTGTTGCGGACGGTCATGGTGCAGGTGGGCACCATGATCAATGCCCGTTTTGAAGGACTCGAGGAGAGGCTTCTCCCCGAGAAACGTCGCAGGCCACCCTTAGCTGCTGACAGTCGGAGAGGTGCAGAAACACCTGCAGCCAGTACATCGGCGTTAGATGCACCTGTGCCCTTGTCCTCCAAAGCCCCGAAGAAGGGTAAGGGTAAAGGCAAGGGGAAACCAGTACCCGCATCAGAGGTGGATCTGCAATCTGTGTTGCCAGACGCGCGACCAACGCCTCCTGCTCCGCAGGCAGAGTCGTGGAGCACAGTGGTCAGGAAGGGCCCCAAGAAGACCAAGACCGCTGAGCCAAGCGGAACGGCTCCAAAAAAGCCGGAGAAGAAAGTGCGTAAGCCCCGCTCTCCCAGCACTGCAGCTGTGGTGATCACGCTGCAACCCAGCGCAGTGGAGAAGGGTTTTACCTACGCCAAAGTGCTGGGCAGAGCCAAGGACCGTATAGACCTTGGCGCACTCGGTGTACCTCCACTCACGATACGGACAGCGGCTACCGGGGCTCGTATTCTGGAGGTCACTGGTGCTGAGCAGGCGGTCAAAGCAGACTCTCTGGCTGAAAAGCTCAGGGAGGTCTTTCCGGCGGAGGACATCAAAGTCTCCAGGCCTTTTGTCAGTGCAGACATAAGGGTGAGCGGCCTGGACGACTCAATTGGCCATTATGAGCTGCTGGAGGCACTCACCAAAGCAGGAGGATGCGCTGTAGACGCAGTGAAAGTTGGCACCATAAAGAGAGGTCCGGCAGGAATGGGCACTGTCTTTGTGCGCTGCCCTGCGGAGGCTGCCAAAAAGATCGGCACCCGCCTGCTCGTCGGATGGGTAGCGGCGCAGGTCCGCATCCTTGATGCCAGGCCGCGCCGCTGCTACAAGTGTTTGGAGACGGGTCATGTTGTGGCCCAATGTAAATCTGAGGTGGACCGCAGCAGTGACTGCTACCGTTGCGGCAAACAGGGCCATCAGTCCAGCGACTGTTCCGCTGCCCCTCACTGCACTATATGTGCGGCTGCAGGCAGGCCGGCGGATCACCTCTCCGGGGGCAAGGCTTGCGCCAAGCCCCCGTCTAAGACAGGGGTAAGACGAAAACCGGGAGTAACGGAGCCTAAGCCAGCTCGCTCTAATGAGGAGCAGGCGGCTATGGAGATGGCTTAATATGGCGTAGTGAAGGGCTTGGAGCGCTGGACGCGGGGGTGTCTGGCGTTCCATATCATATGCCCTCATGAGGTGTTGATGCCCAAGTGTTCCCGGGCATCACCCTAGTTGTTTACTTATATTTTATTATTTGTTGTTTGTTTTTACACTTGTTATTTTACACTTGTTATTTTTACATTTGTTTGAGTTGTTTTATTGGAGGATGTCCATCCCTCCCGAGGTGGGTCCGCTGAGCCGACACAGCGGACAACGGCATAGGCAGGGTTAGCGGAGAGTATGAAAATGGACCTGCTGCCCTGCTGCTGCTGCACGAGTAGGAACACCATGGGGTTTTAGTCGGTAGTGACGCGCGGGCTATAACTATTTTCTAATAGCGTCGAGCCCGACATATCCCGCTTGCTTCCCCCAAGCGAGCGGGAATGCGTAAAAGCATTTCCCCATGTAAAAAAAAAAAAAAAAAAAAAAAAAAAAAAAAAAAAAAAAAAAAAAAAAAAAAAAAAAAAAAAGGTTGGGCGGGTCTGGGTTTATCCATTAATGGAGCGTTCCGAGACTCCAGCGGCAGCCTAACGGCTGTTCGGCGCATTGGATAAGTCCAGGCCTACCTATCCATCCCGTGATGGATAGGGGGTGAGGTCTTGAGGGTAGCGCAGGTCGTGACGATCCTCAAGGCAAGTCTGGTGGAGATCCTTTCCGAGGTTCACCATGCCTATTAGTCTCGCCTCCTTCAGAGGCGGGGCGTTACTGAAACCACCAGGCGCCGCGTGTGGGTTTGGGGGGGATTTAGTTGTTGGGTGGGGTAGTCGGGTTTGGAGTAGGGCCTCTCCGCGTGTCCCCTATTGGGCACAGCGGATGACGTTAGCTCCTGAGGAGGTAGAGTAGCCCTTTTCAGGGCTCATAAATAGTTGGGTTAGGGTCCAGTGGGACACCTTCCGGAGCCCTTTTCAGGGCTCAGCGGACTTTCGAGTCGTGGGATGGCGGGCCTGCAAGGTCTGCGGCGCGGCAGGGCTGGTCAACTCGGCTACCCTGTCGGGCAAACCGGAGGAGCCAGTAATGGCTATGTAGGTGGAGCTTGGTCGGCGTCTCAGCCATATGCTGAGTAGCGGCGATGCGAGCGGGACGGGTTCGGTGTGCACTTACCCTGCCTCCGAACAGGCCTTCGGGCCACCGTCCACAAATCGTAACCCCCCCGTTAGATGCGGATCACGTCTCGTGTCTTGAAGGGGGGCCGAGGGTCTTGGCTTAACTGCCCGGGCCGCGAGGAAGAAAACCTCTCTAAAAAATTACCCCCACCCTAAGCTGCGACGCGTGGCGAGAGGGTGTTCATGGCTGTGGGGGAGCACAGTTCCTAGCGCGGTCCCCGCGGGAGTACCGGCCGAATCTTCTTGCGGGTTACGTTAGGCTTACCCAGTCACAGGGGGCACTGACTGGGCGGACCGTTTTTCCCCCATACTCGTGGGATTTAATTATGGATACATTAAAAAACAAAAACCAAGATGTAAGGGAGGAGGCGCTATGCGCAAAAAACGTGGAAGATGGGAGAAAATCTGGGAAGGCCGTTGTCGTTCTAGAGAGACTTTCAGACGATGACCTTATTACAAGGTCGAAGTGCGTAGATCTGTCAGAGTCTGACTCCGACGTGAGTTTTGCGTCGGTGACTTCTAGGAGGTCATCGCCTGGTGTATGGCGTAAACGCCTGAGGAGCGAAGAGGAGGGAGACTTTTCGGACGACGCCTCGCCGTTGCCCAAAGTCTCTCATGCTCGTCGAGGGCGTGGACGCCCGCCCACCACTGGGCAATACGTCGGTCTGGCGCAAGCTAAGGCCGAACTGAATCAAGCCAGAGAGGAGGAATTACGCCTCATTGCCGAGAGGGAATTGGCTGAGGAATTACAGCAGAAGCAAGTGGCTACAAAAGCCTTCTTTAAGAAGGTGCACTCGGTTTCTGCGCCTGAGGTGGAGGGCCGCGATGCGGCCCAATTGGAAACAATGGTGTTAGACTCCGTGGACACCATATCAAAAATTGCTACGAAGTCCAAGAACCTTAAGGGCACGTACGTGAGGGCCCTGAAGGAGGCTGCTGAGGTTATTAAGGCCTCCTTCGAGGTAACACGGGCACGTACGATGCCTGAGGAGATGGCCTTGTTGGTCAGCGCCAACAAGCAGCTTACGGAGGAGCTCAAGCAGCTTCGCCGTGAGTTAGAAGAATTGAGGACTGTGCGTGTGACATCAGCACCAGTTCCTGCTCCAATGCAGGCTCCAGCCCTTGAGGATGTAATGCGGACGGTCATGGTGCAGGTGGGCACCATGATTAATGCCCGCTTTGAGGGTCTAGAAGAGCGACTTCTCCCTGAGAAGCGACTCAGGCCACCTTTGGCCGCTGACAGAAGGAGAGCTGAAGCGGCTCCAAAGTCGGCTGTGGCCAGCACGTCGGCGTTGGGCCCGCCTGTACACCCTACCACCCAAGTTCCAGAACCCAAAACTGGGAAAACTAGAAAAGGGAAGAAGAGTAAGGGGAAGGCCGTCTCTGCCGTCTCTGCCACCACTGCAGAGGTAGAGCCCGCCTCCATACGACCAGACCCCCGCCCAACTGCTCCAACGCAAGAGACGTGGGTAACGGTCGTGAAACGTGGCGCCAAAAAGGGCAAGTCGGTCGATACGGGTAAGTCGAGGTCATCCGCTCCCAAAAGAGCCTCGGAGCTGAAAACCTCGAAGCCCGAGAAGAAAGGGACTAAACTCCGTCCACCACGCACTGCAGCGGTGGTGATCACACTTCAGCCGGAAGCAGCCGGTAAAGGCATCACCTATGCGAAGGTGCTCGCGGAAGCCAAGTCCCGCATTGACCTTGGGACACTTGGAGTACCTCCTTTGAGGATGAGGACTGCAGCCACAGGAGCCCGTATCCTGGAGGTCGCTGGGGTCGAAAAGGGGGAAAAAGCGGACTCTCTGGCTGCAAAGCTCAACGAGGTGTTCCAAGAAGTGGAAGAAGTGCGAGTATCCAGGCCAGTCATCTCGGCAGATCTGCGTGTAAGTGGCCTGGATGACTCTGTCACCCCCGAAGAGCTGGTGGAGGCTCTTGCCAAAGCTGGGACATGCGCGACAGAAAACGTCAAAGTTGGAGCAATAAGAAAGGGCCAGGCCGGAATGGGCACGGCCTTTGTACGCTGCCCCGTCGAAGCTGCCCAAAAAATTGGGAACCGTCTGCTGGTCGGATGGGTAGCGGCGCAGGTTCGCATCCTTGATGCTAGGCCTCGCCGTTGCTTCAGATGTCTAGCGACGGGTCACGTTTGGGCACAGTGTAAGTCGGATGTTGACCGTAGCAAGGATTGCTATCGTTGCGGTCAACCCGGCCATAAAGCCAGCGATTGTACCGCCGCCCCTCACTGTACTTTATGTGCAGATGCGGGCAAACCGGCGGCTCACCTCTCCGGGGGCAAGGCATGTGCCAAGCCCCCGACAAAGACAGGGGCGAGAAGGAAATCGGCTAAGACTGAGGCCAGTGCCAAGTCTCAGCCGACTCGCTCCGTAGTGGAGCAGGTGGATTCCATGGAGGTTAGCTAGGATGGTTATGAAGTTCCTCCAGGCTAACATCAACCACTCCGCCCGGGCACAGGACCTTCTTCTCCAATGCCTGGCGGAGCGGTCGATTCAGGTAGCAGTGGTTGCTGAGCCACACCTGGTTCCACCCAGGTCCGATTGGGTTGGGGATCTTGACGGTGTGGTTGCAATCACCACCCAATCGCCGGCGCACTCTCCAAGTCTCGATGCAGTTGTGAGAGGCAGAGGGTATATCTCAGCTCGTGTTGGCCAAACATCTGTCGTTGGAGTGTATCACTCTCCTAACGCACCCCTCCACGAGTTAGAATCCCTTCTTGGTGAGTTGGGGACTTTAGTTAGCCGAAGTCGTCCTCTGCCTGTTGTCGTCCTCGGAGATCTCAATGCCAAATCCACGGCGTGGGGATCATCGATGACTGACGCGCGTGGTAGAGCGGTGATGGAGTGGCTAACGGAGACAGGCCTATGCGTCCTTAACACAGGATCTGTGCAGACGTGTGTGCGGCAGCGGGGTGGGTCAGTTATTGACGTGACCTTTGCCACCCCTGAGATCGCTCGTCAGATCAGAGACTGGGAGGTGTTGGATGAGGAGACACTCTCCGACCACCGCTACATACGCTTCAACATCTCCTTGTCCCATTCAAATCTGGATAGGCAGAGGCTTCCTGATTTTGGGCCACGGTGGGTCCTCAATCGGTTGAATTCGGAGTTGTTGCGGGAAGCTGCCACTGTACAGGCATGGAACGCTCCACCCTCCGAGCCGACGGAGTTAGACGAGGAAGCCGACAAACTGTGTGAAGCAATGGCACACGTTTGCGACGCATCGATGCCCCGCGCACGGGCACCTCCATCCAAACGCCAGGTCTACTGGTGGACGGAGGAAATTGCCCAGCTACGTCGCGAATGCTTGGCTAGGCGCCGGCGGTATCAGAGGTACCGGAGGAGAAGACTCCAAGAGACGGCTGAGTCTGACGCTCTCTACGCGGCCTATAGAGAGTCGTCTAAGTCCCTCCGCGTGACAATTGGCGAGGCCAAGGCGCAAGCTTGGCGGCAGCTGTTGGAGACGCTGGAGGTTGATCCATGGGGTCGGCCATATCGACTGGCGCGACAGAAACTCCGCCCTTGGGCTCCGCCCATCACAACCACTCTGGAACCCGCGGTCCTGCAACGAGTGGTAGAGGGTCTATTCCCTGGCGCACATGGGAGCTATCTAGTAGTGCCACAGAGGGAACATGACAATGTGACGATGAGTGGCTCTCCTGGTAGTCCCCCCGCAATAACGGATGGAGAACTTGGTGCCGCCGTGTTTCGAATGAAGGCACGGAACACGGCGCCAGGACCTGATGGCATACCCGGCCGTGCATGGGCCCTCGCCCAAGACGCCCTGGATTCCCGCCTGAAGGGCTTGTTTGAGCGCTGCCTGCGGGAGGGGAAATTCCCTAAAAGATGGAAGCGGGGCAAGCTTGTCCTTCTTCGTAAGGATGGGCGCCCATCAGATGAACCGGCGGGATATCGCCCAATCGTGCTCCTTGACGAGGCGGGCAAGATGCTGGAGCGTATCATTGTTTCCCGCCTCGTTGACCATTTGGAGACGATAGGCCCGGACTTGGCTGGTACTCAATTCGGGTTTCGTAGAGGTCGCTCTACCTTGGATGCAATATCCTGTCTGCGCGACCTCTACGAGAAAGCGTGCTCCAGTGGCGGCGTTATGTTGGCGGTGTCTTTAGACATCGCCAATGCTTTTAATACGCTGCCGTGGAGCACGATAATGGAGGGACTGAAGTACCATCAAGTACCTGAGTATCTCCTACGACTTGTTGGGGATTATCTCTCTGATAGGGAGGTAGTCTTCCCGACGAGCGAAGGATTGGGACGGAGACCTATGGCGCGTGGTGTTCCGCAGGGGTCCGCTTTAGGCCCACTCCTGTGGAACGTCGGATATGACTGGGTCCTCCGGGGCGCTAACCTCCGTGGCGTCGGCATCGTTTGTTATGCCGACGACACACTGGTCACCGCTCGGGGGAAGACCTACAGAGAGGCGTCGATACTGGCTACGGCCGGAGTCGCAGCGGTCGTGGCCAGAGTCCGGCGGCTGGGCCTGGAGGTGGCTCTTCGTAAATCCGAGGCCATCTGTTTTCATGGTCCTCGGTTAGGGCCTCCTGCTGGCTCCAACATCGTGGTGGGCGGTACGCCAATAGCTGTCGGGTCGACGCTTAAATACCTCGGTGTTGTGCTCGACAGCAGGTGGAGGTTCGGAGAACACCTGCAGCGTTTGTCACCCAAACTCATGGGGACCGCTGCTGCACTGAGCCGTCTTCTCCCTAATCTTGGAGGGGGAAATTCGAGCTGCCGCCACCTTTACATGGCGGTGGTGAGATCGATGGCCCTGTATGGTGCCCCTATATGGGCTGGGACCCTGAACTCCCGAGAGACAGCCTTGCTCCACAGGGCGCAAAGGGTGATGGCTCTGAGAGTGTGCAGAGGGTATCGCACGCTTTCGCACGAGGTGGCCTGCGTCATAGCCGGGTCCCTTCCATGGGACTTGGAAGCCGACATTCTGGCAGATGTATATAGTCGCTTAGTGAGGGGCCGTGAACAGGACCTCCGTCCATTACCACAGGAGGTGGTTAGCTGGCGGCGAGATGCCAGGTCAGTGGCCTTGAGTGCCTGGAGAGAACGGCTTCTCACGGGACCTGCACAGAGGGGAGCTGGAGCTATCAGGCTCTTGCAGGCAATACAGCCTGTACTTTTGGAATGGGTACAGCGGAAACACGGTGCGCTGACTTATCGGCTTACACAGGTACTCTCGGGACACGGTTGTTTCGGGAGGTACCTGTGTAACGTAGCCAAAAGGGAGGCGACCCCAGTGTGCCACAGTTGTGGCTGCGCAGAAGACACCGCCCAACATGCGTTGGAAGAGTGTCCTGGTGAGGAGGATCCGCGGCATGCTTTAATTGCAGTAGTGGGTATGGACCTTTCCTTGTCAGCCATCATACTCAAGATGGTTGATGACGAAAGGTCATGGAGTGCAATGGTTACCTTCTGTGAGAAAGTCATCTCAAGAAGGGAAGAAGAAGAGCGGGAGAGAGAGAGAGATCCTCTCTCTCTTCCGCTCCGGAGAGCACGGACACGGAGGCGAGCTAACCGAGCTCGCACCCCGTCTCCGCTTGGAGGGCCTGGGGCGTTGGATGCGGGGGCGTCCGGCGCTCCGCAACATAGGCCCTCGTGAGGTGTAGGTGCCCAAGTGTTCCCGGGCACCTCCCTTGTTGTTATTTTTACATTTGTTATTTTTTACATTTGTTATTTTTTACACTTGTTGAGTAGTTTTATTGGAGGGCATCAATCCTTCCAAAGGTGGGTCCGCTGAACCGACGCAGCGGACACCAGCATGAACGGGGGTGGCGGAGAATGTGAAAACGGACCCGCTCCCCCCGTTTGTTGCTGAATTAGAAGGAACACTATGTGGTTTTAGTCGGTAGTGACGCGCGGGCTGTAACTATTGTTTTAATAGCGTCTAGCCCGACATATCCCGCTTGCTTCCCCCGAAGCGAGCGGGAATGCGTAAAGGCATTTCCACATATAAAAAAAAAAAAAAAAAAAAAAAAAAAAAAAAAGGTTAGGTTAGGTTAGGTTAGGTTAGGTTAGGTTAGGTTAGGTTAGGTTAGGTTAGGTTAGGTTAGGTTAGGTTAGGTTAGGTTAGGTTAGGTTAGGTTAGGTTAGGTTAGGTTAGGTTAGGTTAGGTTAGGTTAGGTTAGGTTAGGTTAGGTTAGGTTAGGTTAGGTTAGGTTAGGTTAGGTTAGGTTAGGTTAGGTTAGGTTAGGTTAGGTTAGGTTAGGTTAGGTTAGGTTAGGTTAGGTTAGGTTAGGTTAGGTTAGGTTAGGTTAGGTTAGGTTAGGTTAGGTTAGGTTAGGTTAGGTTAGGTTAGGTTAGGTTAGGTTAGGTTAGGTTAGGTTAGGTTAGGTTAGGTTAGGTTAGGTTAGGTTAGGTTAGGTTAGGTTAGGTTAGGTTAGGTTAGGTTAGGTTAGGTTAGGTTAGGTTAGGTTAGGTTAGGTTAGGTTAGGTTAGGTTAGGTTAGGTTAGGTTAGGTTAGGTTAGGTTAGGTTAGGTTAGGTTAGGTTAGGTTAGGTTAGGTTAGGTTAGGTTAGGTTAGGTTAGGTTAGGTTAGGTTAGGTTAGGTTAGGTTAGGTTAGGTTAGGTTAGGTTAGGTTAGGTTAGGTTAGGTTAGGTTAGGTTAGGTTAGGTTAGGTTAGGTTAGGTTAGGTTAGGTTAGGTTAGGTTAGGTTAGGTTAGGTTAGGTTAGGTTAGGTTAGGTTAGGTTAGGTTAGGTTAGGTTAGGTTAGGTTAGGTTAGGTTAGGTTAGGTTAGGTTAGGTTAGGTTAGGTTAGGTTAGGTTAGGTTAGGTTAGGTTAGGTTAGGTTAGGTTAGGTTAGGTTAGGTTAGGTTAGGTTAGGTTAGGTTAGGTTAGGTTAGGTTAGGTTAGGTTAGGTTAGGTTAGGTTAGGTTAGGTTAGGTTAGGTTAGGTTAGGTTAGGTTAGGTTAGGTTAGGTTAGGTTAGGTTAGGTTAGGTTAGGTTAGGTTAGGTTAGGTTAGGTTAGGTTAGGTTAGGTTAGGTTAGGTTAGGTTAGGTTAGGTTAGGTTAGGTTAGGTTAGGTTAGGTTAGGTTAGGTTAGGTTAGGTTAGGTTAGGTTAGGTTAGGTTAGGTTAGGTTAGGTTAGGTTAGGTTAGGTTAGGTTAGGTTAGGTTAGGTTAGGTTAGGTTAGGTTAGGTTAGGTTAGGTTAGGTTAGGTTAGGTTAGGTTAGGTTAGGTTAGGTTAGGTTAGGTTAGGTTAGGTTAGGTTAGGTTAGGTTAGGTTAGGTTAGGTTAGGTTAGGTTAGGTTAGGTTAGGTTAGGTTAGGTTAGGTTAGGTTAGGTTAGGTTAGGTTAGGTTAGGTTAGGTTAGGTTAGGTTAGGTTAGGTTAGGTTAGGTTAGGTTAGGTTAGGTTAGGTTAGGTTAGGTTAGGTTAGGTTAGGTTAGGTTAGGTTAGGTTAGGTTAGGTTAGGTTAGGTTAGGTTAGGTTAGGTTAGGTTAGGTTAGGTTAGGTTAGGTTAGGTTAGGTTAGGTTAGGTTAGGTTAGGTTAGGTTAGGTTAGGTTAGGTTAGGTTAGGTTAGGTTAGGTTAGGTTAGGTTAGGTTAGGTTAGGTTAGGTTAGGTTAGGTTAGGTTAGGTTAGGTTAGGTTAGGTTAGGTTAGGTTAGGTTAGGTTAGGTTAGGTTAGGTTAGGTTAGGTTAGGTTAGGTTAGGTTAGGTTAGGTTAGGTTAGGTTAGGTTAGGTTAGGTTAGGTTAGGTTAGGTTAGGTTAGGTTAGGTTAGGTTAGGTTAGGTTAGGTTAGGTTAGGTTAGGTTAGGTTAGGTTAGGTTAGGTTAGGTTAGGTTAGGTTAGGTTAGGTTAGGTTAGGTTAGGTTAGGTTAGGTTAGGTTAGGTTAGGTTAGGTTAGGTTAGGTTAGGTTAGGTTAGGTTAGGTTAGGTTAGGTTAGGTTAGGTTAGGTTAGGTTAGGTTAGGTTAGGTTAGGTTAGGTTAGGTTAGGTTAGGTTAGGTTAGGTTAGGTTAGGTTAGGTTAGGTTAGGTTAGGTTAGGTTAGGTTAGGTTAGGTTAGGTTAGGTTAGGTTAGGTTAGGTTAGGTTAGGTTAGGTTAGGTTAGGTTAGGTTAGGTTAGGTTAGGTTAGGTTAGGTTAGGTTAGGTTAGGTTAGGTTAGGTTAGGTTAGGTTAGGTTAGGTTAGGTTAGGTTAGGTTAGGTTAGGTTAGGTTAGGTTAGGTTAGGTTAGGTTAGGTTAGGTTAGGTTAGGTTAGGTTAGGTTAGGTTAGGTTAGGTTAGGTTAGGTTAGGTTAGGTTAGGTTAGGTTAGGTTAGGTTAGGTTAGGTTAGGTTAGGTTAGGTTAGGTTAGGTTAGGTTAGGTTAGGTTAGGTTAGGTTAGGTTAGGTTAGGTTAGGTTAGGTTAGGTTAGGTTAGGTTAGGTTAGGTTAGGTTAGGTTAGGTTAGGTTAGGTTAGGTTAGGTTAGGTTAGGTTAGGTTAGGTTAGGTTAGGTTAGGTTAGGTTAGGTTAGGTTAGGTTAGGTTAGGTTAGGTTAGGTTAGGTTAGGTTAGGTTAGGTTAGGTTAGGTTAGGTTAGGTTAGGTTAGGTTAGGTTAGGTTAGGTTAGGTTAGGTTAGGTTAGGTTAGGTTAGGTTAGGTTAGGTTAGGTTAGGTTAGGTTAGGTTAGGTTAGGTTAGGTTAGGTTAGGTTAGGTTAGGTTAGGTTAGGTTAGGTTAGGTTAGGTTAGGTTAGGTTAGGTTAGGTTAGGTTAGGTTAGGTTAGGTTAGGTTAGGTTAGGTTAGGTTAGGTTAGGTTAGGTTAGGTTAGGTTAGGTTAGGTTAGGTTAGGTTAGGTTAGGTTAGGTTAGGTTAGGTTAGGTTAGGTTAGGTTAGGTTAGGTTAGGTTAGGTTAGGTTAGGTTAGGTTAGGTTAGGTTAGGTTAGGTTAGGTTAGGTTAGGTTAGGTTAGGTTAGGTTAGGTTAGGTTAGGTTAGGTTAGGTTAGGTTAGGTTAGGTTAGGTTAGGTTAGGTTAGGTTAGGTTAGGTTAGGTTAGGTTAGGTTAGGTTAGGTTAGGTTAGGTTAGGTTAGGTTAGGTTAGGTTAGGTTAGGTTAGGTTAGGTTAGGTTAGGTTAGGTTAGGTTAGGTTAGGTTAGGTTAGGTTAGGTTAGGTTAGGTTAGGTTAGGTTAGGTTAGGTTAGGTTAGGTTAGGTTAGGTTAGGTTAGGTTAGGTTAGGTTAGGTTAGGTTAGGTTAGGTTAGGTTAGGTTAGGTTAGGTTAGGTTAGGTTAGGTTAGGTTAGGTTAGGTTAGGTTAGGTTAGGTTAGGTTAGGTTAGGTTAGGTTAGGTTAGGTTAGGTTAGGTTAGGTTAGGTTAGGTTAGGTTAGGTTAGGTTAGGTTAGGTTAGGTTAGGTTAGGTTAGGTTAGGTTAGGTTAGGTTAGGTTAGGTTAGGTTAGGTTAGGTTAGGTTAGGTTAGGTTAGGTTAGGTTAGGTTAGGTTAGGTTAGGTTAGGTTAGGTTAGGTTAGGTTAGGTTAGGTTAGGTTAGGTTAGGTTAGGTTAGGTTAGGTTAGGTTAGGTTAGGTTAGGTTAGGTTAGGTTAGGTTAGGTTAGGTTAGGTTAGGTTAGGTTAGGTTAGGTTAGGTTAGGTTAGGTTAGGTTAGGTTAGGTTAGGTTAGGTTAGGTTAGGTTAGGTTAGGTTAGGTTAGGTTAGGTTAGGTTAGGTTAGGTTAGGTTAGGTTAGGTTAGGTTAGGTTAGGTTAGGTTAGGTTAGGTTAGGTTAGGTTAGGTTAGGTTAGGTTAGGTTAGGTTAGGTTAGGTTAGGTTAGGTTAGGTTAGGTTAGGTTAGGTTAGGTTAGGTTAGGTTAGGTTAGGTTAGGTTAGGTTAGGTTAGGTTAGGTTAGGTTAGGTTAGGTTAGGTTAGGTTAGGTTAGGTTAGGTTAGGTTAGGTTAGGTTAGGTTAGGTTAGGTTAGGTTAGGTTAGGTTAGGTTAGGTTAGGTTAGGTTAGGTTAGGTTAGGTTAGGTTAGGTTAGGTTAGGTTAGGTTAGGTTAGGTTAGGTTAGGTTAGGTTAGGTTAGGTTAGGTTAGGTTAGGTTAGGTTAGGTTAGGTTAGGTTAGGTTAGGTTAGGTTAGGTTAGGTTAGGTTAGGTTAGGTTAGGTTAGGTTAGGTTAGGTTAGGTTAGGTTAGGTTAGGTTAGGTTAGGTTAGGTTAGGTTAGGTTAGGTTAGGTTAGGTTAGGTTAGGTTAGGTTAGGTTAGGTTAGGTTAGGTTAGGTTAGGTTAGGTTAGGTTAGGTTAGGTTAGGTTAGGTTAGGTTAGGTTAGGTTAGGTTAGGTTAGGTTAGGTTAGGTTAGGTTAGGTTAGGTTAGGTTAGGTTAGGTTAGGTTAGGTTAGGTTAGGTTAGGTTAGGTTAGGTTAGGTTAGGTTAGGTTAGGTTAGGTTAGGTTAGGTTAGGTTAGGTTAGGTTAGGTTAGGTTAGGTTAGGTTAGGTTAGGTTAGGTTAGGTTAGGTTAGGTTAGGTTAGGTTAGGTTAGGTTAGGTTAGGTTAGGTTAGGTTAGGTTAGGTTAGGTTAGGTTAGGTTAGGTTAGGTTAGGTTAGGTTAGGTTAGGTTAGGTTAGGTTAGGTTAGGTTAGGTTAGGTTAGGTTAGGTTAGGTTAGGTTAGGTTAGGTTAGGTTAGGTTAGGTTAGGTTAGGTTAGGTTAGGTTAGGTTAGGTTAGGTTAGGTTAGGTTAGGTTAGGTTAGGTTAGGTTAGGTTAGGTTAGGTTAGGTTAGGTTAGGTTAGGTTAGGTTAGGTTAGGTTAGGTTAGGTTAGGTTAGGTTAGGTTAGGTTAGGTTAGGTTAGGTTAGGTTAGGTTAGGTTAGGTTAGGTTAGGTTAGGTTAGGTTAGGTTAGGTTAGGTTAGGTTAGGTTAGGTTAGGTTAGGTTAGGTTAGGTTAGGTTAGGTTAGGTTAGGTTAGGTTAGGTTAGGTTAGGTTAGGTTAGGTTAGGTTAGGTTAGGTTAGGTTAGGTTAGGTTAGGTTAGGTTAGGTTAGGTTAGGTTAGGTTAGGTTAGGTTAGGTTAGGTTAGGTTAGGTTAGGTTAGGTTAGGTTAGGTTAGGTTAGGTTAGGTTAGGTTAGGTTAGGTTAGGTTAGGTTAGGTTAGGTTAGGTTAGGTTAGGTTAGGTTAGGTTAGGTTAGGTTAGGTTAGGTTAGGTTAGGTTAGGTTAGGTTAGGTTAGGTTAGGTTAGGTTAGGTTAGGTTAGGTTAGGTTAGGTTAGGTTAGGTTAGGTTAGGTTAGGTTAGGTTAGGTTAGGTTAGGTTAGGTTAGGTTAGGTTAGGTTAGGTTAGGTTAGGTTAGGTTAGGTTAGGTTAGGTTAGGTTAGGTTAGGTTAGGTTAGGTTAGGTTAGGTTAGGTTAGGTTAGGTTAGGTTAGGTTAGGTTAGGTTAGGTTAGGTTAGGTTAGGTTAGGTTAGGTTAGGTTAGGTTAGGTTAGGTTAGGTTAGGTTAGGTTAGGTTAGGTTAGGTTAGGTTAGGTTAGGTTAGGTTAGGTTAGGTTAGGTTAGGTTAGGTTAGGTTAGGTTAGGTTAGGTTAGGTTAGGTTAGGTTAGGTTAGGTTAGGTTAGGTTAGGTTAGGTTAGGTTAGGTTAGGTTAGGTTAGGTTAGGTTAGGTTAGGTTAGGTTAGGTTAGGTTAGGTTAGGTTAGGTTAGGTTAGGTTAGGTTAGGTTAGGTTAGGTTAGGTTAGGTTAGGTTAGGTTAGGTTAGGTTAGGTTAGGTTAGGTTAGGTTAGGTTAGGTTAGGTTAGGTTAGGTTAGGTTAGGTTAGGTTAGGTTAGGTTAGGTTAGGTTAGGTTAGGTTAGGTTAGGTTAGGTTAGGTTAGGTTAGGTTAGGTTAGGTTAGGTTAGGTTAGGTTAGGTTAGGTTAGGTTAGGTTAGGTTAGGTTAGGTTAGGTTAGGTTAGGTTAGGTTAGGTTAGGTTAGGTTAGGTTAGGTTAGGTTAGGTTAGGTTAGGTTAGGTTAGGTTAGGTTAGGTTAGGTTAGGTTAGGTTAGGTTAGGTTAGGTTAGGTTAGGTTAGGTTAGGTTAGGTTAGGTTAGGTTAGGTTAGGTTAGGTTAGGTTAGGTTAGGTTAGGTTAGGTTAGGTTAGGTTAGGTTAGGTTAGGTTAGGTTAGGTTAGGTTAGGTTAGGTTAGGTTAGGTTAGGTTAGGTTAGGTTAGGTTAGGTTAGGTTAGGTTAGGTTAGGTTAGGTTAGGTTAGGTTAGGTTAGGTTAGGTTAGGTTAGGTTAGGTTAGGTTAGGTTAGGTTAGGTTAGGTTAGGTTAGGTTAGGTTAGGTTAGGTTAGGTTAGGTTAGGTTAGGTTAGGTTAGGTTAGGTTAGGTTAGGTTAGGTTAGGTTAGGTTAGGTTAGGTTAGGTTAGGTTAGGTTAGGTTAGGT
The DNA here is from genome assembly GCA_947359385.1 of Chesias legatella. Lineage (NCBI taxonomy): Eukaryota > Metazoa > Arthropoda > Insecta > Lepidoptera > Geometridae > Chesias > Chesias legatella. The sequence goes on from OX375783.1 coordinate 9,094,025, forward strand.
TAGGTTAGGTTAGGTTAGGTTAGGTTAGGTTAGGTTAGGTTAGGTTAGGTTAGGTTAGGTTAGGTTAGGTTAGGTTAGGTTAGGTTAGGTTAGGTTAGGTTAGGTTAGGTTAGGTTAGGTTAGGTTAGGTTAGGTTAGGTTAGGTTAGGTTAGGTTAGGTTAGGTTAGGTTAGGTTAGGTTAGGTTAGGTTAGGTTAGGTTAGGTTAGGTTAGGTTAGGTTAGGTTAGGTTAGGTTAGGTTAGGTTAGGTTAGGTTAGGTTAGGTTAGGTTAGGTTAGGTTAGGTTAGGTTAGGTTAGGTTAGGTTAGGTTAGGTTAGGTTAGGTTAGGTTAGGTTAGGTTAGGTTAGGTTAGGTTAGGTTAGGTTAGGTTAGGTTAGGTTAGGTTAGGTTAGGTTAGGTTAGGTTAGGTTAGGTTAGGTTAGGTTAGGTTAGGTTAGGTTAGGTTAGGTTAGGTTAGGTTAGGTTAGGTTAGGTTAGGTTAGGTTAGGTTAGGTTAGGTTAGGTTAGGTTAGGTTAGGTTAGGTTAGGTTAGGTTAGGTTAGGTTAGGTTAGGTTAGGTTAGGTTAGGTTAGGTTAGGTTAGGTTAGGTTAGGTTAGGTTAGGTTAGGTTAGGTTAGGTTAGGTTAGGTTAGGTTAGGTTAGGTTAGGTTAGGTTAGGTTAGGTTAGGTTAGGTTAGGTTAGGTTAGGTTAGGTTAGGTTAGGTTAGGTTAGGTTAGGTTAGGTTAGGTTAGGTTAGGTTAGGTTAGGTTAGGTTAGGTTAGGTTAGGTTAGGTTAGGTTAGGTTAGGTTAGGTTAGGTTAGGTTAGGTTAGGTTAGGTTAGGTTAGGTTAGGTTAGGTTAGGTTAGGTTAGGTTAGGTTAGGTTAGGTTAGGTTAGGTTAGGTTAGGTTAGGTTAGGTTAGGTTAGGTTAGGTTAGGTTAGGTTAGGTTAGGTTAGGTTAGGTTAGGTTAGGTTAGGTTAGGTTAGGTTAGGTTAGGTTAGGTTAGGTTAGGTTAGGTTAGGTTAGGTTAGGTTAGGTTAGGTTAGGTTAGGTTAGGTTAGGTTAGGTTAGGTTAGGTTAGGTTAGGTTAGGTTAGGTTAGGTTAGGTTAGGTTAGGTTAGGTTAGGTTAGGTTAGGTTAGGTTAGGTTAGGTTAGGTTAGGTTAGGTTAGGTTAGGTTAGGTTAGGTTAGGTTAGGTTAGGTTAGGTTAGGTTAGGTTAGGTTAGGTTAGGTTAGGTTAGGTTAGGTTAGGTTAGGTTAGGTTAGGTTAGGTTAGGTTAGGTTAGGTTAGGTTAGGTTAGGTTAGGTTAGGTTAGGTTAGGTTAGGTTAGGTTAGGTTAGGTTAGGTTAGGTTAGGTTAGGTTAGGTTAGGTTAGGTTAGGTTAGGTTAGGTTAGGTTAGGTTAGGTTAGGTTAGGTTAGGTTAGGTTAGGTTAGGTTAGGTTAGGTTAGGTTAGGTTAGGTTAGGTTAGGTTAGGTTAGGTTAGGTTAGGTTAGGTTAGGTTAGGTTAGGTTAGGTTAGGTTAGGTTAGGTTAGGTTAGGTTAGGTTAGGTTAGGTTAGGTTAGGTTAGGTTAGGTTAGGTTAGGTTAGGTTAGGTTAGGTTAGGTTAGGTTAGGTTAGGTTAGGTTAGGTTAGGTTAGGTTAGGTTAGGTTAGGTTAGGTTAGGTTAGGTTAGGTTAGGTTAGGTTAGGTTAGGTTAGGTTAGGTTAGGTTAGGTTAGGTTAGGTTAGGTTAGGTTAGGTTAGGTTAGGTTAGGTTAGGTTAGGTTAGGTTAGGTTAGGTTAGGTTAGGTTAGGTTAGGTTAGGTTAGGTTAGGTTAGGTTAGGTTAGGTTAGGTTAGGTTAGGTTAGGTTAGGTTAGGTTAGGTTAGGTTAGGTTAGGTTAGGTTAGGTTAGGTTAGGTTAGGTTAGGTTAGGTTAGGTTAGGTTAGGTTAGGTTAGGTTAGGTTAGGTTAGGTTAGGTTAGGTTAGGTTAGGTTAGGTTAGGTTAGGTTAGGTTAGGTTAGGTTAGGTTAGGTTAGGTTAGGTTAGGTTAGGTTAGGTTAGGTTAGGTTAGGTTAGGTTAGGTTAGGTTAGGTTAGGTTAGGTTAGGTTAGGTTAGGTTAGGTTAGGTTAGGTTAGGTTAGGTTAGGTTAGGTTAGGTTAGGTTAGGTTAGGTTAGGTTAGGTTAGGTTAGGTTAGGTTAGGTTAGGTTAGGTTAGGTTAGGTTAGGTTAGGTTAGGTTAGGTTAGGTTAGGTTAGGTTAGGTTAGGTTAGGTTAGGTTAGGTTAGGT
>OX375783.1:9098779-9102412 GCA_947359385.1 Chesias legatella
GTAATTATGCCACTCGGCTGGACTGTTTTCAGGATTTTGTGGGCTCTCAGCGCATCTGGGAAGAAGAGCTTTGTCGTCGCAGCCGTTTCACTTGACTTGTATCTCCGATTCCATTCATCAAGTGTTTCCAATCGGATTTGCCGCTTAATGAATGATACCGGACACAAGTCGTAGTCGGGTCTGGTTTTCAGTTTTTGGGCGGCCTCTTTTGCCAGGTAGTCTGCTCTTTCGTTTCCCTGAAGCCCTGCGTGGGCTTTGATCCAGTAAAGTGTTACGTGTTTCTGCATCTGGTTACACTCTTTTAAGTTTTTGCGAATCTCTACCACTTGAGGGTTCAGGGAACGATGGTTTGTGATGGCTTCCAACGAGGATCTTGAGTCGCTGTAGATGCCGTACGTCGTTTCTGGGTGCCTTTTTATCTCGCTAGTGGCCTGGCGAATGGCCAAAAGTTCTGCCTGGAAGACGGTACAATGAGACGACAGCTTAAACTTCCGGCTCTTGATTTCGGCCTCACTTCTCCAGAGAGATAATGAGGCTCCAACCTTGCCGTCGATCTTGCTGCCGTCTGTAAAAATGCGCACATCCTGTGAACTGTGCTGGTTGACTTGCTCCTGGTCTGCCAGACAAATAAATGTCAGATTCATTTGTTCGGCTGGATGGGGTGCGTCGACGTATGCCGTTGGAGTCTCTGCTTCATCACATCCTGGCACTGACCGGGACAACCCCCGCTTTGTCTCATATAAAACCGCTGCCTCCTGTAGCCTTAGATCAAGCGGTAGCATTCCGGTCAGTACCAGTACAGAGTTTAGGGAGGCAGTCTTATATGATTTGCACATTTTCTGTGCGAAGCCTCTTTGTACAGCGTTTAACATTTTCTGTATACACAGTTTCTTTGCCGAAGTTGCCCATACGCTTGCAGCATACAGGATGATGGGTTCTATTACTGCCACATAGATGGTGCGGATTACATCTGGATGGAGACCCCAGCTGATTCTAGCGGCTCTCGATAGCTGCTTGTAAATGTTCAACGCCTTCTTGCAGGTGTTTGCTGCATGGCTGTTGAACAACAGCTTTTCGTCTACGGTGAGCCCCAGAATCTTGATTTCCTTCGACGCGCTGATGCCGATCCCTCCCATGGTCAGGGCAGGGGTGTCATATTTCAGTTTCCGCGTTAAGATCATAGCGTTTGTTTTGTGCGGTGCGAACTTTAACTTGTTTTTGACTCCCCAGTCCTGGACATAGGCTAAAGCGGCATTTGCGCGACGCTGGACTTCTATCGCGGTGTCTCCATCAAACACTAGAACCACGTCGTCTGCAAACGCTTGGCAATAGGTGCCGCGTCGATCCAATTCCTGAAGCAAGGGGTCTAACAGGAGATTCCAGAGTAGAGGTCCACCAATTGAGCCTTGGACACAGCCTTTACTGGTGGCTCTAGGGATTTCCTCTCCTGCATATCGAACCCTGACCATTCTGTCTTTTAGGTAGCTGTCTATAACTCTTCGTATGTTAACAGGACACTTTTCTTCCGCCAGCCTAGTTCTGATCGCGGGCCACCACGCGCTGTCGAAAGCTCCCTCTATGTCTAGTGATATTAGGGTAACTAGCTTTTTCTGCTGTATTTTTTCACGGATGTAGTTGATCAGGACATAGAGGGAGTCTTCGGTGCTTCGCTGGGGCATAAAACCAAACTGGCGTGGACTAATTCTTGGGAGTATATGCCATTTCAGCCTTCCCACTATCATCTTCTCGAGAATCTTTCCCATCACTGGCAATAATCCAATAGGCCTATACGATTTTGGCTCAGTGTAGCTCGTTTTCCCCGGTTTCCTTAAGATTACCACTGTAGCTTCTTTCCATACCTTGGGGAAGTATCCTAATTCTAGGCACTTATTGGCCAGTGAGAGGAAAGTTCCCGGGTCCTGGTTTATTGTGTGCTCGCATATATCTGCGGTTAAGCCATCTGACCCCGGAGCTTTCTTGGGATTAAATCCTTCTACAGCGGACTTCAATTCTTCTGTGGTAAATGGTGGATCATGGTACTCATCACGCTCCATTCCATTTACTTGTTCGGCTAATTGTCTTGTCAACAGGTGATCCTCATTATCCTCTTCTTGTTTGTCCTCAGGATAAAAGGTTTCTGCTAGCAACTTCGCAGATTCTGCTGCATCGAGGACTTTCCCTTCCCTTGTGAGAAGTATATCCTCGTGCCTTTTCATCGTCCTATTAAGTACCCTATATATCCCATTCCAAAGCCCTTCCTTATCCTGCTTTGTGCAAAATGCTTTCCAACTTTCGGATTGAGCTTCTTGCTCTAGCCTCTCATATTCTTCTTTTGTTTTCAGGTACTCGCTTACGACTTTGGCTCTGCGGACCGGTGCTGCGCAACGAATTCTTCGCTTCTTGGTGGAGACCTCCCTCTTCAGCCTGGACAGTTCTTCGGACCACCACGGTAAGTGATTAAAATTATTATTTGACTTCTTTTTTGGAATACTTTCATTGCATGCTTGTGTTATTATATTTATGTAATTTTGTGTTTTGAGTTCGAGTTCTATTATGTTTTGTATTTTAGTATTTTCTGCTGTGCTTACATTATTTTCTTGTAGTAACTGTGCCAGTTTCTCATGAAACTGACTCCAGTTAGCTTTTTTGCTATTGTATATTCTAGTTGTGCGCTTGATGTTTATGCCCTTGGATCTTTTTAAATTGATTTTAAAAGATATTGCATTGTGGTCCGAGGTTGTGATGCTATCGTCTACTTGCCAGTCTTCCACCAGATTTAGCATATCTGTGGCGCAGGCGGTGACGTCTATGAAACTGCTATATACCTTGTTGCCCCTGACGGTTTCGAATGTTGGAGTGTCGCCTTCGTTGAGTACCTGCATGTCAATTTCATGCAGGGTCCCAGCTAGGGCTTCCCCTCTGTCGTCTATCCTTGCGCTTCCCCACCATAAGTTTTTAGCATTTGCATCCCCCCCTATTAGCAACTTGCATCCGTATTTTTGTTTAATTCTTTGCAACTGTTCCAGGTATGGCTCTATTGGATTTGGTTCGGGTTCGAAGTAGAATGAAGCTACCACGATTACCCATGCGCTTGTCCTGATCTTAACCACAACGATGTTGTTTGTGGTGTGTTCAGGACAGGGTAGGATATCAACGTCTTCGTCAAAGACAGCGATTGCTGCTTTCGTTGGCTTCTCCTTAGTTGCTTCAGCGCATTGGTACATTCTAACTCCTGGATAGTCCTTCACTCTACCGAGGCAGCCGACATATGGCTCCTGTATCAGTGCAAAGATCACTTTCCTTTTTTTAGCTTCGATCATTAACTCTTGTGTAGCGAGCGCTTTTCTTTGGAGGTTGGCTTGCAGAACTAGATATGGCTTTTTAGTATTTGGCAGACTATTTGCGTTTTCGTTGCCCTTAACAATACGCTACCGTCGATCTCGCTATTCTATCCCACTTTTTCCTGATTGGGCACTCCTGGCTGAAGGCGTTATGTTCTGCATTGTCCAGCTTGGCCTGTCTGCAATTGCAGCAGGATGGGGTTTCACCTGCGAGCCAATCTGCGCACTCTGTCTTCATATGCGGCCCCCCACAGTGGCTGCATTTTTCTGTTGCTTCTTTGCATAGCCGTCT